>LPNX010813499.1:88986-193297 GCA_001517045.1 Pseudotsuga menziesii | reverse complement strand
GGCTAGGTGTATCCTCCTTTATTAAGTGTGTTCTTCATCATTTCCTTCTAGTTGAAGTCAAAATCATCCTTATTTTTCTATCAGTTGAAGTTGAAAGCATCAATGTTTTCCTCCCCATTTAGGAATGGCTCAAGGAAAAGGAATTAAGTCTCAAAGAGATGTCTGAACTATTGATGTGATTCCTAGAGGGGATGTTGGAGCTAAATTGAGAGTGGAAAAGTGATAGATGCCCCACTGAAATAGAATGTTGAAAACATTACTCTGTAAATAACATGCTTCCTGGTGTTTATTATCATGTGGCCATAGTGTAAGGTGATGCACGACAATGGTAATGTGTTTATTATTATTGGTGCAAGTTAAAAATTTGGGCACTAGTACAAAGAGGGTCTCAAATTCTCAAGGATCCTATCCATCAATTGTCACTAAGGATCCCACAAGGAAGACTATAGGGTGTTAATCCTTTCATGCCAGACATGGGATGGATACATGGTAGAAATCAATTGGTGCACGTTTTATAGTTACACACTAGTATAGTAGGGGTACTATGATCTGCAATAAAATTAGTCGTGGATGATATTTGTGAACGATAAAAAAGGTTTCATTCACCATGTACAAACACATCACTTAATCCTTTTTTGTCTAAGAAAAAGGGGACACTTGGAAGCTTTCTACTGGTATGGGTTATAAAGTAGTGTTTACGAGGAAAGGGTTATTTTACAACCACATGAGTCACAATTGTTAATCATTTCATTATCAATGATGGGGAAAAAACAAAAAATAAAGTGACTCAGGACTTACTCTAAAGGAGTGAAACCTAACATCCAATTAAAAAACACCACATGGAATGGTTTTTTTTTAAAACCAATAAGACACTTTAATAAAGAAATGAAAGGAAATAAATTAAAAAAATTAAAAACAAAGAACAAGGAGGAGGGTAAGGAATGAAAAGAAAAAGAAACCTATGCAACAATAGATGCAAGATTTTAAAAATATTTTGGATTTGGTGCCCTGATAGTAGTGAAAATGAATTGGGGCTAGACCTAAAAAAGTATTAGTACATAAATTAAAAACAAAATGATACCACATCTCTGAAACAGAGATCGGATATGTGACAAAGTATATATAAAAATTGAAGAGCATTCCAAGTTGCTTAATATATGGGTGATTTTCACATAGTCAAATAAATGCAAGATATTAGACATTTTTGAGTGGTTGCACTAGAAAAAAACACTTTAACAATATAAAATCCAAACATGGAATTATAATTATGAGTAGGAAAGTTTTGTTACCCTCTCAATTTTGACATATTTTATTAAACGAACTTTAATTTAAGAAACTATAAGTTTTAATGAACTTTCAAATGTTTGAACATGTGGGGATTTTAGATTGACTATTACAATAAAATGTTGTAGCATACATACATGATCAAATTGACGATAAGTATAGAAAAAAAATTCAATGCAGTTGTCGAGGATTGAACTAAAATTATGTAGTAAACATTTCATGGAACGAATGTAATTATAGTAAAAAAATATTGAGTACCATTGTTACGGACCAAATCCGAGCCATCCACGTGACAGGAAAGGAAAGTGACCATTCTAGTACAATGATTGTATGAATTATATTGACCATTATAGTACAATGATTATAACTTAACTTCTTTGCCATGCAAGTTGATTGTTTGGAATATTAAATCGACTAAATCCTATCAATAAGTGGCCGTAACTAGAATTGGAATTTAATGAGCAATTTTCCTGTTATAGGGAATTTTGCCAAGCAAATACAGGTAATTTTTTTCATAAAACTATATATTTAAACCGAGAAATAAGTAATCTAAACGTTTTTTTAATGTTTAACCAGTTTATTGTGTTTCACTGACACCTTCCTGTTGTGACTTGTGAGTCTACGTGTTATGTTGTTGATGATGTGATTCATGTTATTTGACTAATGTTGTTATTCTTTTATTTTGACAATATTCTATAAATTAGTGAAAGATTCACCAGTTTTTACAATTTTTAATAATGAAGTTAAATATTCTCCAAGTTTTTACAACATTATATAATAAAATGAAAGATTTGCGAAGATTTTACAACATTATATAATAAAATGAAAGATTCGCCAAGATTTTACAAGATTATATAATAAAATGAAAGCTTCGCCAAAATTTTACAACATTATATAATAAAATGAAAGATTCACCAAATTTTTTATATATACATATTATATTATTGATAAAATCACCTTCAAATTTTCCTATATATTGGAGAGATTCGCCCAATTTTTATACATATAAATCTAGGGGGGGTTCTTAAAATCATCCCTACTATCAAGTAAGCTTTCGACTGAGTGAGTCTTTCCTTCAAGGCATCGCACCTGTCATGATCATTGGTCGGTTGTCCAGCATCATACTATTTGCTCCTTGTGGAATGCCAATATTGTTATGTTCAAGGAGTGTTTATGGTTCTTCAATGGTCTTCATCATGCACTACCTCTCTCCATGAAATCCTCACATACAATAGGGACATCTAGTCTTCTCGAATTTCTTCTTTTTCTTGGAACCTAAGCCTCCATTGGAAGATTCATGATTCTCCTTTGGCTTTGAATCAATACTTTTGTTCTCCTTCCCTTTGTGCTTCCCTATTTATTATGAATTGTTTGAGTCTGTCACTAAGAGTGCTTGATTCTTGGAGGTCTGAATCACTCCAATTTGAACAAATTAATCTTTCTCTACTATTAAGGACTCAACAAAAGAATCTATAGGAGGAATCTTCCAATTAGGGATGGAAGATATTCGAGAATGGAATGTAGAGACAAAGGATGGTTACTTAGAGCCAAGACTGCTCAGTACAGGGAGCACAAGCTACTCATTTTTCTTCTCTAATCCACATTGTTTGCATTGTAGTACTAGTTATTAGAATTTGAATTCCATTTAGGTCTTCAAGCAGATAGTTCTAATAATTTGTGCAGTAAATGGAGAATGAAGAGACAAATTGAACAAAACAAACCACACAAGAAATGGATGAGTATTGCTCAAGAATTTACAGTGTCATTCATAATAATAAAATCTTTTGTTACTAGAGTTTACATTGGAAAATTATTTGAATGCATTAGGTAGAAATTCGAATATATCCACTGGATCTGACTGTATATAACTAACCATATAACTCATTGTGTCTCAATTAATATAAGAGTCCAATAGATCAACTCCCATATGTCCAAAAACTCAATCAATCGGTGATAGCTAGTTAACTTGGTGCAACTAAGTGTGGTAGGTGGGAAAAGGAGCCTACTCCACATGTAGCCATGCATAACTAGCGCTAGCTAACTGATTGTGAACTAAATGAAATTAACTAGGGGATAACTAATACTAACTAGTTCCAATTCCAACTAACTGAAGGAGGTTGGTGTTAGGACTCCCGGTGGCTCCTAAAATGTGGGGATTGGTTTAGGAGGTGCCCAAACTGATCCATTCACATGCAGTAAGTGGTAGTTAACCTAAAGAAGTGTTCCCCACACTCTAGTGACTGGTACATGTGGCCCCATTAGGTCAATTGGACCCAATAGTACTAGTGGACCCAATTAATTAATTAAGGTTCCTAAGTTAGGCTAAATAATATAATAGACAGTATGGTCAAGGGAGCATTAATAATCCTAACACTCCCCCTGACTCCTAACTTGGACAACTGTGGGATCTAGTAACAAGACCACAGGTCACACAAATACAATATAAAACAAATAATGCTGCCTAATACAACCTAGGAAACATGGAAAACCTCATGGGAACACCCCCCCTAAAGATAAGCAGAAATCATGAAATATAAGTTAAAAACTTGCAAAACCTTTTGCTGCAATTTGCAACAGTATGCAACAGTAATGCAATACTTCATTTTTTCTATGCAGTAGCATCCTGAATATGTGTATGTGAACCTCTAAATGCAAATAAAGTGATTATTTCTAGAGGAATATTCATCTTTGGAAGAGGAATAATGTGCCCAATTGAATCAAGAATATAGACAGATGCAGGATGAAAACTAGACCCATGTAGAGAAGCTAAAACCAACTGATGAGAGAGAAAAGGTTCTTGATAATCCAAACCATGTGAGGAACACTGAAGAAAATGATATATTTCTGCCTTTAAAATCAAACCATGTGAGGTAGAATCATCCCCAAGTGTTAGGAGCAAGTGTCCAAGTGGATGTAGAATGTCTCCAACTTTAGTAGTTCTGTGAGGAGATGAGCATGTGATAAAAAAGGTAAGTACAGAAGCCCTAGGATTGTGGAGATGAAATGCTTGAGCTACATAATATTATATAGATTTATAAATAGCTAATATTTCACAAAATATAATATCATCAAACTCATAAGAGAGAACTAACATCAAATCCTCAACAACAAAATTGAAGGAGACTTGCGGTGTTTGATTTGTCACACCAAAGTTGATGAAACCTTTTACAAGAAATACTGTAAGATCTTGAATCTTAAAAACTCAACAAAATATTATCATATCAGAAAATAAATCGGATCTAAATAGGTTCATATCAGATCCAAAACTGTGAAGTGAAATCAAATCCCCAGTAGTAATTTTAAAGAAGACTTGCGGTAATTGATTTGTCACACCAAAATTGATGAAACTGGCTACAAGCAGTACTGAAAGCTCATGAAACTGAAATATTGAACCAAGTAATATCATCTCAGATCCAAATAATATCATATCATATCCAATAAATTTCATATCATATCCAAGAGTTTTCTCCACTGAGATGGTAGATGCACAATTTCCTCCTTCTTCAAAATTATGAATATTGGTGCATGCAATCATGTAGGAATTTACTGGAAGCTCTAGATTAATGAGAGTGAATGGATAAGTCCTATAATCTTATATTATTTCCATAATATCCATGGTATTACTTATCTGCACACCAGCAAAATTATTAGAGATAGAGAAATCAAATTCCTCTACCTTTTCTGAAAAAGTCACCGGTAAACTATGCACAAAATTTAAAGAATTATTGAATAATTTTTTAAAAGAATAAAAGTCATTAGAAGAAATTTCACCTCAAAATGGGACTTCTAAAAAAATTAATAAAATAATAGTTAAAATAATAAAATAATATTTATTAATTTTGAAGGAAGAAAAGAAAAAAACTATTTTTTTTGTTTGTATTTTCGACATATCTCCCTGTTTTTTTACTCAAATTTTGATCGGGAGAGCTAGTTGGATACGGAATTAAATTCCGCATCCAATGAGTACCCACTCAGAATACTTTTGATGGACCCCGCTACCCCAAAGACAAGAAATACCTAAAAAAATGTGATGATGATGTCATCATCACGGTTTTTTAAGTATTTCTTGTTTTTCGGGTAGCGGGGTCCATCAAAAGTATGCCTAGTGGGTACTTGTTGGATGCAAAATTTAATTCCACATCCAGCAAGCTCTCTCGATTGAAATTTGAGTAAAAACATAGGGAGATATGTCAAAATATAAACAAAAAAGGTAGTTTTTTTATGATACCTATCCCCAAATTTATATTAAAAAAGTGTTTAAGACCTATATGGTATTTCAAATTTAAAGCAATTTCATTGGCTAACACATGATGACATGGAATTTGAATTAAAGTTAAAAGGCCCATTTTGAGTTGAAATTTCCTCTAATGAGTGTTTTTGTTCAAAAACAGAGATTCGAATGTCTTCTTCTAAATCAGCCATGTGAGAAGATGAGATAGCAAAGATCTCATACACTTCTAGAGAAGTAGGAGAAGGAGTCACTTCAAGGAGACTTTCTTCCATTCGAATTGAATGTAGAGAAAATATGCTTCTTCTTCATCTTCAACAATTTGTTTTTCTGTAGGAGAGGGCATGAAATTATCATGCTATATTTTATCTAAATCTTGCTCAACATATGGGATTTTAGATTCATCTGCCATATTACTGTTAGGTCCTATTGATAGAGTGAAAGTGATGAAGGATTTATTGGAAGAAACAATGTGGTTGGATGATCCAGAATATGTCAAATAATACTTTGATGGAGAGAGGCTTGCATGCAAGCATAGATCATATTCTTCAATATGATCTTCATGATTGTGCATATTTTCTCTTGGGGGAGAAATGTTATGCTGCTTGATAAGAGCTGACATTTCATCAAGTTCCTTCCTCATACAATGATCTTCAATATGGTATCCCTTTTCACAATAGGGACATTACTTCTTCTCAAATTTCTTCTTCTTATAGCCAAAGTCCCATTTGGAAGTTTGTTAATTATGTTTAGGATTCGAATCAGATGCTTTTATATCCTTCTTCTTTGATTTCCCATTTTCTTTCACTTTGGAATAGTCATAAAGTAGGATATATTGATCTTGGGAGGACTTGATGACTCCCATTCGAATCAACTTGTCTTGCTCCTTGATTAAAGACTCAGGAAAATAATCTAATGAAAGATATTTCCAATCAGGAAAGCTTTCCTGCTTGGAATGAAATATGGAAACAAATACAAAATACTCATATCCTAGTTTTTTGAGTATGGAAAGGACATTATGCTCATCCTTCCACTCTATGCTGCACTATTTGCATTGAAGTACGAGAGACTTGAATTTAGTAAAGAATTGCTCAATAGTATCGAAACTGCTGGGATGCAAAGATACCAACTCATTCTCCAAAATGTGTCCTCGAAGCTCATCTTGTTTTTTTAAAAATCTATCAAGATTCTCCCAGGCTTCTCTAGGTGTCTCCAAACCTTCAAGGTGGAAGAGGAGATATTTGGATATATGAGTGCATAAGTAGCAGGATGCTTCATCACAATGGTTCAGAAAATTGCTCTTTTCAACTAGCTGATGAGACTCTGCCTCCCTTCCTTGTATTATCATGAGGTACCCATGTTTGTGCAAGTCCAACTGCATATCAATCCTCCAATCAAGATAATTGGAAGTTGTAAGGATCCGAGGTGTAGGATATTGACAAATCATAATTTCTTTGGCTGAAAAACTACAAAACTTCACACAAGCTATGTAGCACCTATATTTTTTCACTGCAAAACACACTAAAATATTTGAACTATTAGAATCATGCTTTTCCTCTCGACATGAACATATTTTCAGGGTCCTTCGCACCCTTTTCGCTGCTTTGAATAAATCCAAATCTAGAAAATCAGCATAGGGGACTTATGTCGAAACGACGGCTACTTCTGATGTTCAATGGGGAGAAACAAGCATGAAAACTACCTAAGAAGAATTTGATACCATATTAGAATTTGAATTCCATTTAGATATTCAAGTATATATTTCTAATAATGTTTGCAGTAAATGGAGAATGAAGATACAAACTGAACAAAATAAGCCACATAGGAAACAAATGAGTATTGCTCAGGAATTTATAGTATCATTTACAATAATAAAATACGGTGTTACAATAGTTTACATAGGAAAAGAATTCGAATGCATTAGGTAGCAATTCGAATCTATCCACTGGATCTGACTGTATCTAACTAAACATCTAACTCATGGTGTCTCAACCAATATCGGAGTCCAACAAATCAACTCCCAAATGTCCACAACTCAATCAATCAGTGATAGCTAGTTAACTCAGTGTAAATGAGTGTGGTAGGTGGGAAAAGGAGCCTACTCCACATGCATCTATGAGTTAGCCATGCATAAATAGCGCCAGCTAACTGATTGTTAACTAACTGAAAGTAACTAGGGGCTAACTAAGACTAACTAGTTGCACCAAGAGGTGCACTACAACCGAGTATGGGAAAGATCTTGTAACATTATGTAATGTTATATAATGTTATGTCGGTTATAAATAATATTGTCGATTATGAGGAAGATGTTGTAATGTTCATTTTTACTTGGATTATGATGCAGATGTTGTAACGTTATATAGATGGGTAAATCTAGAAAACAATACAACCCTATCTCAACAATTGCATACAACCTTCTCTCAACAATTGTGGGCGATGATCCTCTAAAACATCTCGCAACACAATGACGGGGAGAATATATGTGCTTCTCACCATTCAAAGAACCTTTGCAAGGCCAAAAACACCTTTTTGTAGCCGTCAAGGAGCGAAAAGATGCATAGAAGAAATCCTCCACAACAGTCACCAATAGTCGCACTTGGGTGCAAATCCCATCGCACTTCCGAACGTCAACTGCTAAGCGGATTATTTGAGGGGTTGGTTTGAAAACTGAGCAGAACTAAGCAAGTCTTTAGCCACCTTAGGATATGATGTAATCATGATGGGCATTGAGCCCAAGATAGACGTTGTGAGATTCTTTGCATCATGAGAATGATCCAGAAATTCGAGCTTGTGATGAGAAAAACTTATGCTCATGTCCACGAGACTTCTGATTATTGTCCATCCTTTGGGTCCTGGAATCGTAATGGCTTTCTTGTATCTTCTAGCCGATGCACAGCCTCTGGGGCTGAATCAAGAGACCATAGTGGCACAAACAATAGCGATAAGAAGTTCTATATAGAGAGGCCATGGCCCCCATGTAGAAACATAGTCACTTGAATGTAAGAAATAGCCATGTAATTCATTAGTTTTAAGAAGAGGAATGGCATATACCCACCAAATTCTTGTTGCAGATGTTCCAAATTCTCCATTGCTTTCAGATATCGAGAAGTGAGGAAGGAATGAGTGAAAGGAAGACAATATTAAATAGAAGGGGTATTGGTCATATTTACATGGCAAAAGGAAATGTGGTTTAAATTGCTGGGATATCAAAAGGCTGCTGCGGGTGTAGGTCCAACCTTCATGGTGCATGCTCTTGGCATCATGGGAAATTGGCAGGAAAAAAACACAATCTGACATGCGGGACAGGCGCAAAAATCCTACGATGGGGTAAACGGTGTTGGTGGCTTTATAGAGTGGTGCTTTTCCTCAGCTGCCACAGGGACTTCACTTAGTGAACCTCTCACATAGCACGTGTTATCATGGGATATTAAAGAATACCCTTAATTTCCAGAGATATTGACCCAAACTCTTTTTGTTGAAACCCCCTCCCAATAATTAAAACCTCCTCCCCAACCATTTTTATACCTTAATCCTTATAAACCACCCTACCCACCCCCACCTTAAATCCTTCATCCCCCCTAATACATGCAATATATTGGTTCAATTTTTGATAATTTTAAAACCCACAATATGAACTAACGGGATAGGATATTGGTCAAAACGTGAAGCCCCTGTGTTGGCTGCCCGAAAGGATCCAGTGGAAGGATCCACCTCTCTTTCAAACATGAAAACAAACATAAGGTTGAGGCTCTCCATTTAATGCGCTTATGGCTAGACTCCAACTCACTCAGATGTCGAACGTGGCGGCCGACTCTCCAACCTACACATGCTAGAGAGAAATTTCTTTACCTAGTGACCCATATTCAATAATTCCATTCTATTCTTTCTTTTTCTTTTTATTCTTTTTAATTATAATTAACCAAAAAAGTAACAGATCCAAATTCAATTTTAAAGCAGTTTTGCAAATTGTCGGATAATTGATTTAATTTAAACAAATATTTATCTATGGAATAAGTGGAATCGCCATGCAAGTACAAGTATTGGGTATTTAGTCTTCAAGGTTTTTAATCAATATTAATATCTGGAATTTCCATGCAAATATGATCTGTATGCAAGCATTAGATTTTTTATTTTAGAATTGGTGGAGGTAAAAAGTGTTTTAATTTATTATACCTCGTCATGTTGATTAAGTCACTCAAAGAGCCCGGAAGGAAGGGTTTTTATGAGAAATTTTAGAACTAATTTGGGTTTTATGAAGAAGTTTAACATTATATTCTTAAATTGATTACAACAATTTAGATTTTGTATTAATTTAAGATTGCAAAGAAATTATATTATTTTAAGATTGTAATTTAAAAATTATGTTAAAATTATATTATTTCAAGATTGAAATATAACCAGTATAGATCCAAATCCTAGGCTCTATGCAATATCTAAGAAGAGGTTTGCACCTTAGGATATTTGATCCCTCTTGGCGCTTGATAGAGCCGAGGATTTGGATATAGGCTTGTTCCAACACCAACTAACTGAAGGAGGCTGGTGTCAGGACTCCCAGTGGCTTCTAAAATGTAGGGATTGGTCTAGGAGGCACCCAAACTGATGCATGGACATGCAGTAAGTTGAAGTTAACATCTAGCAGTGTTCCCCGCACTCTAGTGACTGGTACATGTGGCCCCATTAGGCCAAGTGCATCCAATGGTACTAGTGGACCCAATTAATTAATTAAGGTTCCTAAGTTAGGATAAATAATCTAATAGATAGTATGGTTAAGGGAGGATTAATAATCCTAACGCTAGTGACTTGTATTTTGTGAATAATTGCTAAATAGATTCGAAGCTGCTGGGATTTAATGCAATGATCTCATTCTCCAATATGTTCCCTTGAAGCTCATATTGTTTTCTGAAAAAATATTGAATCTTATCCCAAGATTCCTGCGGATTTCTTAGTCCATCAAGGTGGAACAAAAAATCCCGGGAGATATGAGTGCACATGAAGCCGAAGGCCTCATCAATCCGATTCAAAAATATGTTATTCTCAACATACTGTTGGGGCTTAGTTTCTCTCCCCAAATTCATCCTATACAAGCCAATATTGCGCAAGGAAACTTTCATATCTACCCTCCAATCATAGTAGTTGAAGGGTGTAAGGATTCGAGGTACGAGAGATGAAGAATTGATCTTTCTGTATGTTGAACAATTAATTCCTCGGGAATCTACATAGGTACCTACAAATAACACTACAAAAAACAAATTCAATTTGCAATCATATGTCACTAAATCCTTTCCACCTCGACATGTGCACTTTCTCAGAGTTCATCACACCTACAAAGACTTCTTTGGATGAATCCAGAGTTAGCAAGGAAAAAATTGCAAGATTTATGTGGAAAATCGACTACTTCTGGTGAAAAATGGAGATCAGACAAGACTTGTTGCTATCTTCAACAAGGATATAATACCATGTTAAATTTGAGAACCATTGATCTATAGGAAAATATGAAATCTTTAGGAAGGGAATTATGCAGTTGAATAATAAAAGAGAATGTACATTGAACATGAAATTCATGCCACAAATTTCAGATAAATTGGACAAGATATACTCAGATAATCACAACATTCATTTTCATTCATTCACTAGTAATACAATGGTGTTATAATAAGGAGAATTCGAATCATGTGGATAAGATTCGAATCTATCAACTAAACTTGACCGACTGGCTAAATCAATGTATCTAAATCATTGCATGGGATTCACTAGTCTAACTCATGATATATAAATCAATCTTACAATCAATTAAAATAGTTAAACCAGTTAAACTGATGAGGTAGGTGGAAAAAGGAGCCACTTTCCCATGCAGCCATGCAAAATTGGTGCTAGACGAACTGAGAGTGATATAACTGAATGTAACTGGAGGTTGAATCAACATAACTACCTACCTACCACAACCAACTGGTGGAGGCTGATGGTGGAACTCAAAGTGGATGATCCTAGAATGTAGGGATTGGAACCGGTAGCACCAAATGGCATCGGTGGCACCAATGGCAACAATGGCACCAGTGGCACCAGTGGAACAAATATGATGGTGGCACCAAACTCGCCCAAATAACTCCTATGTCATGAAAGATGATCAAATAGACTATATATTGACAAGGGAGGATTCTATAATCCTAACAAGGAGTCCATATGTTCATATCATAATAGTCTTAACAAATGTAACTGAATCAAATAGATAATAAGGAATTAAAATGTTACGTTAATTCTCACTCGAGTTTTAAGTATTGAATATCAAATATGGGGCATTACAATATTAATTGGCTCATTAAATCCAATAATTATGACTCATATTTCCTCAAATGATATTTTGGATATTTTCTTTTTCACAAAAATGAAACTTGGCACTTACCTAAAAGCATGGATAATGATTCTAAAATTCTTAAAGATAAAACGAAACTTCAAAAAATAGAAAACAAAAAAATGGAAAATCATCGAGAAGAAAAAGAAACTTTAGAAATTAAAAATAAAAAACTAAAAACAAGTCCAATTAGTCCTTATCCCTTCATCCTACCTATGGCTCCTATAAATTTACCATGAATTACCCCCATTACAAAATAACTTCCCCACTCTTTTCCCATATCGTTACTCTATTGAAATATCCCCTTGAGATCCAAAAATCTCATGAGTATTCCCATTTCACCTTTGTTGGAGATTTGCACCTTGTGACATGTGGCTAGAGAACACCCGGATGTTAGGAGACTAGGCTCATTATTATTTATAAATATGCAAGGGAACCCATCACCTCTAATCTGAGGTAAGCTTTGGTCACTATACATTCCATTCTTTTAATGAAAAAGAAAATGATTCTTTTATTCTTTTAGTATATATGTCAAAGAATGCATCGAATATTAGTTTATTTTTTGCTTACATGTCCTTAATTCCAAGTTATATGCTTTCGTAGCATATTTTTTTGTTTATGTTTATTAGATGTTATTTTTTAAATTTTTTATATTCAAACTTCTGCTAAGGCTTCCATAAACCTTAGTAGCTACCTTTTGGTCCATGTTGGTTTGCAAATACCAGTAACAGTTTTGGCGAATCCACCGGGTTTCATCCATATCAACTGTTGGTTCATTTGCTTCTATCTGAGTCTTTACAATGATGAAATTGGCATGAATCCACCCTCTCTTGATTAAGTTGATCATTTTCTTCTTCAAAAAATCCTTTGCAAAATTTCTTTCTGCGCATAAAAGTGCTGAAAATTGTCATTTTTTGAACGAAGATATATTTTTGTCCTGTACTTGGATTTGAGTGATTTTTTTTTTCAAATCATATACTTTTTTTAGAGGAATTAAAATATACAATTTTTTTTTGTTAATTCTACATCAAAATTTACATAAATAAATCTTATTTCCTCCCTCCAAAAAGAAAAAGAAAACATAAGTGTTAGGAATAGTCTTATTTTTAGTTTTCCTTAATAATCTTTTTATGATTTGAAAATTAAATGCTTAGTCGTATCCTTTTGATGTTGATGTTATATTTTCCAAACAAAAAGTATAAATTTAGTATTGGAAATTTTGCATTTATGATAACCATTTATTTTCTTAGTTATACATTATAGACACCACCACTACACACAAAACACTTCTTAAGTTAAAATATCATTGGTTCATGCCGCCAACGAAGCCTTCAAATAAACGATAACTTAGCACACATCAAACTCATTTCAGGACCAAAACAATCCTATAGTTAAGTTAGGACACCAAGGATATGCATCCAAATAATTCCTCTTTGTTACTTACATCTAAGACATAATTATTGACTTTTCATGTACCAAAATACCCTTGTATTTGTTGACATTGATACAACCAATTTTCTTAGTAGGCCTCTCCCTAAAGAGGGTTGAAGTCAAAAGACTAGTTCTAGAGGTCTGGCTGAAATGTCACACTCCATCCGGCACTGAAGGACACCTACTTGTATTCCTCATTATGTGAGCCTTATTGGAGACACAACTGCCAAAGCGATGAAGTGGCAAATTCACCTAGTTGGACGAGTCATGCATGTGGTGGCCTAGTGGTCGCTCTTCTAGGAATCTTTTACTTGGGATCCCTCTTGGTATGAGGATATTCCTTAGCTATTATTGGTCTTCCAATATATATTGTATGAATCATATTTCATCACCCTACAGAGGATATGGTTTGTGAGGGATTCTACCTCTTTGGTTTGTTTTTTACATGCTTCCATACCCCATAGGTTAGCGAGTCCTTTTTGTTATAGGTAGTGACTCCTCTTTGGTGATTTGGGCATTTTTGCCACTCTCTTGTTGTGGCACAAGATTGTAGTAGAGTTTTAAAGTGTGTTGTTGGCTTGAGCATTGATTTTTTTTAGAGCTCTCCTTCTACAAACATAACTGTAGACATTGGATTTTTTATCCTTTTCATATTCCTCTTTCACATTTATGTCACTTTTCCACCATTGCTTTGATGGAATTTACTGCAGTTTGGTTCAAAAGATCGATTTTGTCGCAACACTAGTCGAAATCATTCACTTTGTCTAGTTTCCCTTTTTGAGAGAGTCACATTTGAGACTGATCCATATTGCTTAGATCCATAACCCTTGCACATCCCAAACTTGACCCCTTTAATTTTAGGAGGGTAGGCGGTGGTTCTAATGGTGGACCTTTACCTACTAGGAACTCTCCCATTGGGAACCCACATACAACTGCTCCACCTTATGGGAATCTTCTCATTGGGAACCCACCTGTCATTACCTCACCTAGTGGAAACCCACCCATTTGGAATCTGTCGACGAGGAACCCACCCAGTGGGAATCCTCCTATAGGAAATTTTCCCACTTTGCATGGCATAATGGGGAACCCATGCATATGTTACTTTTCAAAGGGAAATACTTCTTATAGTAACCCCCATACTAGAAACCCCACCCACCGGGAACCCCCTTATGGGAAATCCTCCCTAACAAATCCTCCACTTAGAGGTCCCGCAACTACGAGTTTTGTATTTATGGCTAGCCTCAACCTACCATATTTGGAAGGTTGGCCGATGATTTGATTCATCAATATCCAAATTAGCCCCCTATGCTATCCAAGCTCCCGTCAGACATCTCAAAGTTTGAAGGGAAAGTTGGGGAAGATCCCCAAAAGTATATCATTTCATTTCACCTATGGTGGTCATCAAAGAGCATTGTATATGGTTCCATCAGGCTACGCTTGTTCCAACGGACCCGCACTAGTGTCGTTGCTAAGTGGAACACCGACCAACCCCATGGAACACATCCTAACTTTGTGTCATTGGCGTCCACATTCCTATATTTCTTTCAGTTACTCGTCCAATACGATGAAAGAGTATAAATCCTTCTCTCTTGTCGACATAATTATTCCACTCATATAACAGACCACATCCATGAGTGGCATATACACAAAATTCTATGCAAGATAAAAATTGATGCCCAGATCTTTTTGGACTGGTTCCTCAAGTCCCTACTCCCTTCCATTGATAAATACATGGCCTTTGAATGACCTTAAAGTGAGGAAGATGCTATTCTAATATATGTGCAATATGGGTAATTATATACCATCATCCCTGATTCTCCTCAGGGGGACTCCTCTCGAAATAATATGTCGAGGGCATCCAATGCTCTAAATGGTTCACATGTTGTGTATGCAATTTGTACACACATGATTGTGACATAACTTGGTGATGGAACTTGATGTGATGCATATGTGAGGGTGTCATGTAATCTTCTAGATCTATTTAAAAGATAATGGAAAAAACAACCCTTCGGGTGGGTGTAGCTCATATTGGGTGAACCACATATATCGATGTTCTCTTGTTGTTATTTTTTATCGACTTTTTTTTTCATGTTTTATGTTGCTTGGTACATAGACGGATAGAGTAGTAATGATTTCCATAGTGTATATTGTGTTATGATATTATTTCATATGTTACCAATATTCTAACATCATTAATCTTCTAGAAATCAAGTTTATTAAAACTAGATATGAACAAAAATTTTATGGAGTGAAAACCTTCCCAAATTGTTATGATTACCTCATAAATATGCATATCCACAAGAAAATTAATATTTTCATGAGAGTTATCATTTGAGAAGACCAGTTTACCCTTATTACCATCATTTTTTAGTTAATTTTATATAATAAGTAGGGAAAATTTTAGGAAGACACAATTTTTTAAAGTCTAAATTTTAAGGATTTTCTAAAGTTTTTTGAATAATTTTGACAATTTTCAGAATATAAAAATCTCATCCTATGACACTTGAGAAAATCATGCTAGAAAATAATGGAAAATAGAAAATATTTTTTCAAAGAAAAACCTTGAAAATTAACTCATAGAATAACTTTCACCCCTAAAATTTACAATCAAAATAATTTACATTTAAAAATATAAATTGAAAAACTTTGAATAAATCTAGGTTACCATATTTTGAATTAAATCTTGAAAGGTAGAATTCAACTTCTTCGTGGACTTTACCCCTCAATTAATCTTAATAAATATTCCTTCAAATTCTCCTAAGAAATCATAAAGAACTAATACGACGACTCATCCTGTCCTATACTTCATCTTTTTTTGAAAATCTAGTACAATTTGCAATTCAACATTTGAAATCTCTTCCATGAACATTTCATTGTTTATTCTATTACAAATCTAGCAATATATATATAAAAGCTAGCAAAATGTGAGGATTTTTATATATTGTGTAAGAATTTTTGGTTCTCATGTTTGTTAAATATATTTTATAAAAAAATAAAATTAATTTCAACCATATTTAAGAAGGAGTTGATCAATTGCCCTTCTAATTTAACTCGAAAATGTTATTAATTATATATATATATATATATAAAAGCTAGCAAAATGTGATGCTTTTTATATATTGTGTAAGAATTTTTGGTTCTCATGTTTGTTAAATATATTTTATAAAAAAATAAAATTAATTTCAACCATATTTAAGAAGGAGTTGATCAATTGCCCTTCTTAACTCGAAAATGTTATTAATTATTTTCTTTGAAGCAAAAGTTTATTTGATCCATTATCCTTTTGGATTTTTATTGCATCTTGAATTTGAAAATAACGTTTCAAGAAAAAGCCTTATTCATCTTCCCGGATGCGGGTGTGACTACTGTTAGCGTGGAGGCTGACGCAGCCTCTCCCACCCATGAATAACCTCCCCTCCATGTCGTCAATCGGAGCCTTAATTGCCCCATGCAACGTGGTCATCCCTATGCTTTTCCACGGGACTAAGCTGACTCATGATCGCTCATACGCCATTAATATCCAAGCTGACTGTCGATACCCACACAAGAAGCATTCACTATAGAAGATGTCGACCCTTGAGTTTAACTCGCTCCCCACCATTTCTCTGGTTCACTCTATGGTTTCACGTTGCCTGGATCGCCATTACTATTCCTCTCCTAGCTCTCCACTCAATTGCTCCACCATTATCGCCCTAAGACACAAAGGCATTCCTCACAGTCCAATCCTGTCTGCCCATTGCTTTGCTCAAGCGTGCCTCCAACCTTGATAGGAGCACCTTCATCCTGCTAAGCTTCTCCCATTATGCCCAGAAGACAAAGGGGTACTCCCCACAGGGGGAAAGGTCGAACATCACGAGTCGAAGGACAAATACCCCTCTCGGCTCGAGCCAACGATAATGTCTTCGATGTGGAAATCTCGGCTGAAATTTAGAGAATCGTTTCGGACTGGGAGGATGAACTGTCAGGTGCACTCGATGCAGTAGGACACATAGTGGAGCGTAGGAAGAACTAATGGATCTTCAAAAACCTCACCACGTGCCTGGTCCTCCATTTCAACCCACTGGTTCCTCCCGCCCCTTCACCCCTACCTCAACCTGAACCGACTCTCCAAGCAACTGCACCTCAGGGCCCTCAAGATGAGGCACCTCAAGCTCCTATATCCCTTTTGATCACCTTTTCATCGTCGTTTATTTTATGTCCATTCAATGGAATCCCTTTCTACCTTTTTTTAATAAGAAATGGATTGTAAATAAGTCGACTACCTTAAATTTGGGTTATAGCCAATCCACCCATTTACAACAATTTTTTTTCACTCCTCATCCTCCAACTGATAAGAAAATAACATCCCGAGCTAAAAAAACTAACTAGTTTAACACTTGACCTATATCAATCCACTTTTGGATATCCCTCTAAAACCACCTTTATTGTTTCTCTCGATCGTATTCAAATTTAAGGGTTCCACATGAATGGCAATAGAATCTTACACATTGTTCTTGAAAATTTTGTCCATACCCTTCCGATAATTATTACTTCAAACATTAACTTTCAAATAATATAAAGTTAAAATACTTGAACCTATTAAATTCCTCTCGTCTTCAACAAACTAAAAATAGCAAAAATCTTGATAAGCTTGATTTTCCTCATAAGGACCTTAATAATTAATTACTCACATGGTATATCCCAATTCCTAAACATGGACATGGTGACCGCCTAATTCCTCAAACCCAATCAGATATTACATAATTTAATAGAATCACCCACTTCTCTAACCTCAACCATTTTACCTTCATCTAAAATTGACAATTTGTTTCACCAAAACCTTCTAAGTTATGATGAATACATTATATTACCACATTACAAATTGCACTGTGGACATAAAAATAGGATTTTACTAATTGAAAATTTCTATGCAATGTCTATTTCTAACTTCGATCTCTAACAAGTATACAAGACCCTCTACCAAGCTAATATCCAATGGTACACGAGCTTTATCTTCATAAGGATTAGACATGAGGGACATATTCACCTCAAAAAATATTCCAAGTGATGCCCATATTACCCTGATTTCTTCCCCTAACAAAATCCAGGTGAAGGCTCAATAACTTATCCTAAACTAAGATCTTGTTTATAATTTATGTTATGGGGTTGAAGAAAATAGACAAATCCCTTAATGATAGGTATGAAGAGTAATAGAACCACTTTCCATTCAAAATAGAGACAATTCATCTTCCTCACTATCAAACAGGAACCGTAACCAACACCAAGTTAGAATATGAAATATAGGTTTGTAAACCAAAATAGGAATCCATGAATTTTAAAATCAATTATTCAAGTCCATGTCCCTTAGCTTCCTACTCTAAAATATCTTAATTAAGGCCTTCCATGAGCTCTGAAACTTTCAATACCATTATATCCCCGCCCCCCCAGGTCATACTTTCCTATCCATTTCACATTCTTATCATTGCTTTCTTCATTTTTAGCTTCACTCCATATTCAAGCCTCAAAGGCACTCTTATGTTGAAAACACTAGATGGAGCTTCAAAATCTAGGTTCCACCCTACAAACCCAAACCTCTAATAAAATATACTTTTACCACCTTACTTGTATGCTCATGAAAAGGATCTGAAAACCTCTTTCTTGAGTAACACTAGATGGTTCTCCATGGATCGTAATCAACTTTGATGTCTAAAGACTAGAATATGGATGAAAAATGCTCGAAGGTGACTTTTCCCTCAATTCGAGTTCAACCAAACTATGCCCCACACTGGGGATTCACCTTTTTGAGCAATATCTTATCACATTCATTCATAAAGGGGGGTTTTTAAATTGTGAAAAATTAGGTCAATATCTTGTAGGTATTGTTGGGGAGGGAATAGGGTATGGGGGGTATAAAAAGGGGTTTCTAGTAGAAATACGGAATGTATTGTAAGAATAGGGGTTTTTTAATTGGAAATATGTATTGGGAGGGGGGCTAAACGAAACGATCTTTGTAAGTAATTATCAATATCTAGTGAAATTAGGGGTATTCTTCAATATCCCACGAACAAATGTGCTATGACATGGTTTCACTAAGTGAAGACCCTGTGATGCCCCATAATTTATGGAGTTGGAAATTTCTTAATAAACAACCTCTTTGACTCTTGTAGTGTAAAACTAAAATGTATTCTTCAATTAAAGATATAATTGGATCTATTAGAAAGTTATGACAATAACGAAAGCATTGATTTATGTGTTCCAATGAACTCTTCCCTGTACAAAGATTGGGGACAAAAAATCCCTCTTAGTATTGGGCCACTCTTTGTTAATAAATATGAATCCCCTAATTCATCACAATGACAACCTCTTAAGTTTTGGACAATTGAATTTAGAAAACCTACCCAAGTCACATCCATATACTTCCAACACTCTAAATCTATGAATTTTTTTATAAGACATGTTTGGAACCCCTACAACTCTAAGTTCCACTTAGTTAGGAGTTTCACCACTAAGGCATGATGAAACAAAGGTTTGGATTTCATGTAAATTCTCTTTAAAAAAATCCAAAATACTATGATAATAATCCACCATATAAACCCTCATCTTCAAAAATATCTTATCGCAATGATTATCTCTATGTTGTGATTTCACTCCACTAAAGTACTAATATTTATCATGAAGAATCATGTACTTTGATGATATCATATATAAACACTTTTCTCCTTCAACAAGCTAGTGTAAATAACACTTTAAATTGATGACCATGTTAAAGCCATTGTAAATAACACTTTAAATGGATGACCATGTTATTTTTTTTAAGTAATGTTTCCAACCTTACAATGACAACCTTATTTTTTTTAAGTAATGTTATCTACATGTAATAATGTTTTAATATTTTTTATTTTATTTTAAATTTTAATTTAATATTTTTTATTTTATTTTAAATTTTAATTAAAAAATCATTTTGTGAAATTTTTTTTTTTACATTAATTTTTTTAATATATAATTTAATACTAATATATATGATCAAATTTTTTATGTATTTATTTTAATGTATAAATGTTCCAACTCTTTCATCTTTCAATTTTCATTTTAAATTATTGCACCAAGTCTGATTATGCTAGCTAGTATAAATAAAAAAATATTAAAAAAATATATATATATAAATTATATATCTACTTAAATAAAATTAAATTAAATTAAAATAACATAAATAAACCAAAGTTTAAAATAATTCTATGCTAATTATAAACATACATTTATCATATCTCTTATGTATTTTAAATCTATCTCTATACATATTTGTACGGATTCGCAAATTGTTTGTTTACATTGTTTTATCTCTAGTTTATTTTAAATATGTCATTAGCAATTCAGGAAATCAACCATGTACATTTTGAATGTTTGTTTACATTGTTTTATATTTATAATTTTTTTTAATATATATATACAAATTTATTGTAATGTTTTAGTTTTAAATGTTTCTTATTTTAAAGATATTTTGAATAGATGTTATATATATATAAAGTTTTGATTGCAATATTTTAGTTTCTTAATATAAAAATTCTGAAAAGTTGAAGCATGGGAAGAGGCTTTTACTTTACTTGTATAATATTGATAATAGATAATTATTTTAAAAATATAGATTGTTTCAAAATTTGTAAAGATGCGCATAGATAGTTGTTTTAAAAATAAAGATAGTTTTAAAACTTGTAAACATGTGCATATAACATTTTGATTGAAATTTTGAAATAAAAAATCTTATGAGATAAAAATTTCAAAATCAAACATTAAATTTACAATCTTATTATAGTGATTTGTTTTGACTCGTCACCGAAACACTAAAGTTTTATTTTGATGAGAATATTAACTCTGATTTTTTAATATTTGTTACTCGTTAACAATCCATCCTATTCATTAACTCAACATGATAGTTAATTTAAATTTGATTCGGTGAGAAGTCAAAAAAATGAGTTGCTCTTGTAATGTATTTTATTTCCTAATCAGACTATGGAAAATGGAAATGTCTTGTTAGGTAAGGGTTTCTTAATGATTTTCTAGATTTTGAGTTTCCAAACTAAAACCCACATTCCTTTTGTATACGAGAGCCCTAGATTCAAATCTGTCCTCTGAGTTGATAGGCTGCTATGCAATCGTCAATTTCACAACTGTAGCAAAGCCTTAGGAGACAATCCAACTACAAGCCTTGTATAACAGTTAATCTTATCAAAGACTGAGATAAAACGATCCAGCTACCAGCATTCTGTAACTGCCAGTCTTATTAGTAGTTGGGTAGATTGTGATTGGCAACGGCTGTACAACATATCACAAAGAAAGCAATTGTACATTTGCAAGTGAGAAAGGAAAACAAATAGACAACAGCCGTTCATGACGAGACTTCGCCTTATCAAATTTTGTACTGAAAAGAGAGTGATATCCACCTGCAAAATTCCTGAGATTTGAGATTTTAGGTCAAACAGTAATTCATGAAAAAGCAGACAAGATGGCCAAATCAATAAATCAATCTGTTAGCGAGGCAGCCTTGCATTTCCAAAGGCAGCACCATTTGTGTACTAATCAGGATTGAATTCGGATAAAAATAGAGCCGTTGTCGGCCTGGGTTAAAAGATAGCTTAAACGTCGCATTTCAGGTGTTTTTTTATTATATATTTGGGCTGCATTTTAATAACTTGCAATCTCATCTATTAGAAATTGCAATCCTATCCATTCTGAGATGTGATTTTTAGGTTTTGTGGTCTCAGAGATTCCAGCAAGAGTGGGATATTTTGATTACTCTTAGACAATTCTAGATATATCAATGAGACGAGTGTACGTTTGTCGAATCTGCACATCTTTTTCTCATACTGTTCCTCGTTCGGCGCAGTTCCAAGCACACATAGTTTACATAGCAAATCAAAGATTTTCCCGCTACATGTGAATAAGAATTAACAATAACGGCGTACAGAGCTGCCATTATAAAGGTATTCAAAACTGTAGAGGTATGGATGAATCACTATTTGGTGAAATTATCAACTGGTTGTACAATCAAGAATCCAAATTATGGTGTCACGAGTTGATGTTAGACATACTATCTAACGCATCCATTTTTACGGAAAATGGATGTAATTGGTAATAAATTAGCTTATTCACATTTCAGCTCGGCCGTCGCTGTCATTTATCATTGAAAATTGATGTATTAATTGGCACTAAACTAGTTTATTCACGTTTAAGTTCGGCCGTCACTGTCCTCTTTAATTCTAAGAATCAAGAAAAAAAAAGTGTAAGCTTCAAGATACCTAATATTTAAAAATGTTGAAATCCAAATCATCCCGAATACAAGTGTAAGCTTCAGGATCCCTAATATCTGAACTTGTTAAAAGTCGTAGATCAATACACTGTTAAAAGTCTTAAATCAATACAACGAATATGGAAATGGCATTAAGAAACAAAATCCGGAAAGTACCAATAATTTTAATTTTGGAGGATGGAATGTTTATATATATATATATATGAGATTTATTTCAGAGATGATCCCAAAATTCATTGTGTTCATAGGGTCTTTGGGGGAAGACCTTGCGATTTATTTCATATATGATCACAAGAAATTAAATTAGTGTGTCGATATAGGGTGTCTTTTATAGTTTAAGTAGGAGAGACCTTGGACCCGTCTCTCTCACATATATATAATAAAAAATATGTGTCTTTCATATATTTAAATTAATTTTATTGTAAGATTAACTATATTGTAAAAATATTGTTATATATTAAATTTGAACTTCAAATTTTATTGAGATATTGAGATACATTTAAATTTATGGTAATAGTTAGTCGTTCTTTAACTAGATGTATAAGAAAGATGTATAAGAAAGAGATATATTTATAATCTAATTAATTATTACAAGTTTTTTAGGATTTATGTGTTATTTATAACATGATTTTAAATTAGAATATTTGGTCTTTATAATAATGAAAAATATAATGGATTATGTATTGTTAGGTTATTAATAAAAAAATATTTTCAGGGTTTGCCATTGTGTGAGTGGTTGAGGATGAAAATCACTTTCTCTTAGAATGTCTTACTTACACCCACATTAGATCTCACTTTCATAGTATTTGCTATAATACAAACTTTTATAACCTCCTAACTTGCCAAAACTATAGTGACCTTGGAAAGCTTCCTTGCAAGCTTTTTGAGCATAGGAACAAGATTTTAAAGTAAACTAAGTATTTTCCTTCATAATATCCAATAGACAAAAGTTGTTCTCCAAGTTAATCATCATAGTCATCATCAATAAGTTACATATTAGCTTTTATTAAATAACTCATTTAGTACATAATTATTTAATAGGTGCAAATTTTACATATTTTTAGGATTTATTGCACAATATAAAGTTCCAAAAATAAGGAAGTAATAAAAAAAATTATGTTGTTTCAAAACTTATAAAAAAAAATTAAAAAAAAAATGGATCTATTAATGATGGAGATAGATCTAGTTTCCTACTTAAGATGGATCTATGCTAGTATGCTAACATTTACAACACCTTTCCAAACTGAAATAGTTGGTGTAATATAAAATATATTATATGATGATGGTGGCAGTGGTGGTGGTGGTTAATGTACTCTCAAACCATTGGACCTTAAAAAATTACTTGATTTGTTGTAACAATTATTCCTATGGTCAAAAACATTAGAAAGAAGTGTACCAAGGTCACCATAGTTTTAATTAATTAGAATATTAGAGAGGTTAAAATTATGATAAAGATATTGCAAGGGCCATCTTATGTGGATATATATAGGGCACTCTAAGAGGAAGCAACTTTCATCTACAATGCTCTTAGACTCAGAGAGATGCAAAATCATTTCCTTTCCTGGCATGGTGCTTTAGGAATTGGATAACCCCATGTTTCACTTCATAGCTCATGAGAGTGTTATTTTATTTTGTATATATGTTCGTTTTTTTCTTTGAGTTGGTTAAAATAGAGAGATATTTTTGGTCTTCTAGATTAGGGTTAATGACCTCCTTGTAGTATCTTAACTTCCTCTTTTCCTATAGAACTTTATAATGGAAACTATAAGGGATTAAATATTGTTGAGTTATGAATAAAGTAATGAATTAGATATTAGCTTTGAGCAAATTACTATTTTAGTTCATAATTAATTAATAAATGCAAATTTTCACCTATTGTTAAGGTCTTAGGTGTTATAATTTACAAGACATTTTCAAAGTGAAATACTTGGTGCAATATAAACTAGCAAAACCACAAGCTAATGTGGTGAATGCCAATAGGCCCAGCAATTCACTTAGTTTTGTGGAGATGATCGGTTGTTCAAGAAAGGATAAACATTAAACTAATTACTCCATCTTTATACTTATCCATTTAATTAAAAAAAACTAATATGAAAAAAACAAAGAAATAGAAACTTATATTCCCTTAAGTGAAGATGATTTAAATCTTAATCAAGACGCATTTAAGCATAACAAGATAGGACAACCATGAAATGAATCCTCGCTATACACTTGTTACACTAGGGGTAATCTTGTTGATGCGCATGAGGAAGTCCAAAATATCATGTATAATATCTAAACACTTATATGCGTAATAAACATGTCGAATTATGTATTGTTGAGTTAATAAAAAAAATCTTGAAATAAATATAATTATTTTTGTTATTGCAACTATTTTACTTCATAATGAATGAATTAATTCAACTTTTACCTATTTGTAGGATTTATGTGTTATCATTTACAACAAGAATTCAAAATAGAATACTTGGGGCCTAGATGATTATAACTACTTATTGGATTTCTTATTTTTAAGTTAATAATAAAACAATGAGTTAGACATTAGCTTTGGATAGATAATTATTTTTAGGATTTATGTTTGATCACCTACAACACTTTTCCACAATGAAATAGATGGTGCAATAGAAAATATATTGGATTATGTATAGTTAAGTTAATAATAAAATAATGAACTAGATATTAGTTTTGTAATAATTGAAAATTTATCAAAAATTGGGTAAAAAATCTTTTTTAGGAGATGGATCCTTATATTCTATTGATATACAATAAATGCATAGTTTACAAAAATATAATCTCTCATGTTTCACTCCCATGAAAATACAAGACAACATAAGACACACAAGACTAAGTCTAATGTAATATCCCCAAATCAAAATTTAGGAGAACCCTAACACAATGAACCAATAAGAAAAACTAAAGACTAGGTGCTAGAAATGGACTAGGATTAACTAGATTTCTTCAAAACAGTGCTAAGCTCTTCTAAAGTTCATAAAGACTCAAAGAATGGATCTAATAGTTAATAATTAAAGGTCTGCACAATAGATCGGAAACATATTAAATAAGAATTAATTCATAGGTTAGCAATAAAGTTGCACAATGCACTCACACCATTTATGTTTCCAACATCAGCGAGGATGAAGTCTAATCGAAGGCTCCTGGTCACCCTAGAATATGAAAATTGGATCCTTGGTATTGGAATAGGTTGAATTCATAGGTTTAAGGAAATTTTACCACAGTTTGGGAGTCAAATTTTAACTAGGATCACTCTAGGACAACTCATCTAGTCTTGATTCAAGGCTTCCCAAATGACCTCAAACTAAGACATGGTCGATGTTCATTAAAGTCTTACATGAATCCAGGAATAGAAATAATTGGAATTCATTGAGTAGAACTTCAATTACTGAAATATTACTAAAAACTAGAGAATTGCTATGCAATTCTAGATAGGGTATTGGAAATAACTTTAGAGATGCAAACTTATGTATTGAAATTGTTTCAGAACTCATAAAATGGTTAGGTATCAATCACAAAATTCAAATGGGATTCCATAGAGGATTCATCATTACATCATGGATTGTATTCTTCACAGAATGATAGAGAATAGAAAAGAAAGAGGAGGAACTAGAAAGATTGAAATTAGAGCTTGGTATTTCTTTAGGCTTTTCTTTCAAACTTGCTTGGATACTCTTCAAAACTTGCAATGAAACTCAGTGATAATGGATGAATTCCGTCATCATCTCAATAGGAAGGGCACATCTCCCATATTGGACTTGGGGAACATCTCCCAAGTATGAGTGGCTCAATGCTCTCTATGCAAAACAAAAATTAACCAAAAGATGGGAAAGTGGTGCACTCCTCTTCTTTTTTAGAGTGAGTGACATGCTGAGAAATTTACATAGCCTATTGAACTCTGATGAGGAATATTAGGACTTCCTTTCTTTCCAATATTTTCTTTTTTTTTTCTTTCGGTGTTTACTGCTTTGTATTGTTTTTTTTATTTATCCTACTTTTATGATTTTGGCCTGCTTTATCATGTTTTCCTACTTTGTATTTCTTTTATGCTTTCGTACTTTATGCCATATTTTCTGTGCTTTATCCCATTTCCTTCTTTTTTAGTGCTTTCCAAGTTTAAATGCTTTCTCCTTTCTTCCTTCTACTGCAAACTTCCTTTTGGTAAAACCTTATCTCCTAGTGTTCCCTCATGGACCATTATTTTCATTATTTTATAAATATAAAAACTAATTCATTAAAAATAATTTATCTAACATTCATTTTCAAACATTATGAAATGTTAATTTCTACAACTAATTCATTGTCTTGTTTCAAAATCTAATCCCAAGAAGTTAATGGAATTTCCTGTTACAACCATAGGGACTAAATGGATAGTATGATGATGCATATGTCACAAAAATAGAGACACTATAGTCCTCAAGTCCCAAAAATTGCTTTTCCTGAAGCAAGGAAAAATATGAATGATGAAAAATTTTGATATTTTTCCATAACTTTTGCAAGTTTCTACATACACCATTTGAACTCCATTTCCTCCATATATGAATCCATTGGAAATATTGTGTTTTTCATCCTTCACCATCAACTCGTGAATGATCTTGCTTTCAAAATAATCCATGTTTAATTTTGTTGCAAGGTTTGGAGTGAACTTGAACAAAACATGTAGAATGGCCAACTAGGCTCTTATTGAAACACTTAGGATGGGATATGGGATGTACAATAGGGTTTCTCCAATTATATTTCCTAAAAAAAATATAATGCACCAAAAAATTTAATAAAAGTGCTCAAAGAAATACTTGAACAATTGTGTTTTACCCATTTTTTCCTGAGAAGTTGTTGTTACCAAAAATTTTCAATCAGTGCGGACAAAGATTATTTCCCTAGTATACATGGGGAATATCTAGAACAAAAATCCCCAGCGATGCATCTTTTTCCTAGATAATTGAATTGCTTAAATGCCAAGCTTCCCTTGCCTCAGTGTTGAAAGTTATAATTTCATCATGGATCTTTTGTGGTTAGATGTACCTACAAAGAACATGAAGAGCAGGACAAAATGGTGAAAGCAACAAGACAATCCAAATATCTATACTAATGGTCAAGGATAAAAGTAATGAACAATTGATATTGACACAAATCTTTCATGGACAAGGACAACATGTTTGCATTAATAAAATAAGAAGAGGAAGCTACAACCGAAGCCTTTATGTTGAAGCCTCATTCTCATAATTCCTTTGACATCACTTCCATATACACACTATAAAATTTACAAGCCTCACTCAAAACCACACTCTTTTTCCTCCTATACCAGCAATGATTCCAACAACATAAAGGTTCTCTCTTGGTTCTCTTCCCTACTCTTACCCATGAGTAGAAACTTGTATAAATAGGCCAAGGGAATCCCAAAGGGGTTGAGATATTTTTGGAGGAAGGTAGGGAATGTTCCCTAGAGGCTAGGAACATCAGTGCTACCTATTTTGAGCAGTTGGGATAATCCTCCACAAGAAATTTCATCCAGAATGTTCTCAAAATCTTATTTTCCCCCCTTTTTATAATATTAGTGACGCTCTTTGCATATGGGAAAGTTGTGTCGGTGCCATTTTTTTAGGCTAGATGTGTCATCGACGCACTATGTGAGTGGGAAAGTGGCACCTGGAAGATCTGACGTGCTCTTTCAGGAGACAATGTGCACTAGACATTCTAGAAATAGGAAACATACTCTTAAAAAGATGTCTTACCAATGTCACTTTAGGGGATTAAGCATAGAAACCAATTTGAGGTGTAAAAGAATTACCCCCAAATTATGAATCTAGATAGGTTTGATATGTGAAATGATTTTCTAGATGTAATATGGAATCATAGGTAAAACAGTGGTTAGCAAAGACTTGACATAAGACCAGTTACAAAACATCTGACTCAAATCATGGTTGTCGACCAATACACTATAGATCCATGTATAATGACCATGTCATGGCTACCAATAATACACTGTAGATCCATGATAGACAAAACTCAAATCAATATATAGCTACATAATATACACTATAGATATATGCCATCTTAACCACTTGAGCATAGACACCAAACATACAATGTGGATCCATCCAATGACTCAAAAAATACTCCATCGCCACTTGAAGATAGGTACATATTCTAGCGAATACCTAACCATTTAGGGTCTTCATTCGAATTCTAAATAGTACAAATCTGTACATGTGAATATATGTCCTAATGTCAAACATGGTAGAAACCACTTGATTACCAGTCATTAGTGTATATTGTTAACAAGTGTGAGGGAAATCACCATTAATGTCAATGATTCCCAAGGTACCCTAGTACATTCCTCCAAATGTGAATAGATAGAATGAAGTCAAAAAATTGACGAGATATCCCAAACAGAGGTGAATGATGAAGGTCCACTATTGAAAGCAAGAAAACATGTCGTTGAGGCATGTGCTTCAAGGTATTTGAATGGTTTCTAAGACTAATTATCGGATGATGCACTAATGTTGATGTGAATAGAATTGTCGAAGGAGGGCCTTAATTTTTCACCCAGCATCGACACAAAACTTGAAAGAAGTATTATTTTTAAGTGATTATGATATAGGAACAACCATAGGATTGACTCAGAAAATACTGACTCAAAGGAAGGTAAAGTAACTGCAGATCTAGAGTGTAGAAAACACTCCCTTTGAACATTAAACAACACAACAAGTGACTTGGAAGCATTGACTCAATCAAGGTTGAAATGAGACATAATAAAAAGGAAAGATGATGCATTCTTTGAATTGTCTTAAAGGAGTTAAATGACTCATGAAATTGGATCGATTTGATGACAAGGTGAATACCCAACTATTCAGATGAAAATGCAGATAGGTGCCTGTTTATGTATTTGTAACTTCGGAATGTATTCACTTGTATATATTATGTGTTGTACCCCGATGTTTATTTCGGGAAATGTCTGTAATGTATTTGACTCATGTCATGCCTCGATGTTCTTATCAAGAGATTCAATAATGTAAACAAGTAATGTAAAGTCATTGTGGGTAACCGTGCTATTGATCAAGGGTTAAAGTCCCCACAGTTGTGGAGCCCTAGGATTATTAGACTCTCATAGAGAAGTCGGCCCTAGTGAGTTATTGTCAAGTCAGGAATTAGTATAAATAGAGAGTGAACCTCTCTATTTATCGCACATTCACTCACACTCAGTTGTAGCACATAACTGGGAGAGAAGAAGTTGTTGGGACAAGAGAGAGAGAGAGAGACTTCTGATGTTGGGAGATCATCTTACTGTTTTTGGGTTTTACTTTTGGTCCTGATTCTATCTCTGAGGAAGTTGCGGGGTTTTCTCCTTTATGGTTTCCCCAAGGAAAATCTTTGTGTCTATTGTCTCTTATGTTTGATTTTTGTGCTTATTATTCTCTCAGTTAAATATCCTAAGATAATGCTAGCTTGAATAATAAAATTCTAACATGGTATCAGAGCTAACATGAGAAGAAGACATTGTGCAGCTATGGAAACTAGGGTTTCCTAATTTTTGGATATCTCTCCACATATTTTCAGCAAAAGGAGGTTGGGTTGACTTTTCTTTCTAGGGCGCATCTTTCTGTCGAAGCAGAATCTGATTCTGAGCATTTTCAGTTTTTGACCCGACATTACTGCTAGAAGTTAGGGCTTTCTACAGAAGTGGAATTTTTGAGTGATCCCAGGCCTGGATTGATCTCCTCCCTAAAATCAAAGTTTAGAGATCAAGATCAAAGTTTTTGGTTGGGAAGAACTCTGGGAAATTCAAACCCTAATATGCTCCTGAACCAGCTCTGTAGAAATTGAGCTCGAGATCTAGTTCCAACATCTTGACCTGGTAAGAAATAAATCTTTTGCATTCCAATTTGAGTTTCTTTGTTAAGATGTCTCATCATACCAAGCTTGATGAAAAGCTTTAGGGAGCTGATAACTTCCAAGCCTGGAAGACAATGAGTTGGATTCTTACATCACGGAAGAGGTTCTAGTTCTAGAGGGAGATGAGGCTAAAGCCTTACGCAAGAATAAATTGGTCATGGCTAAGAGGATTATTGCTAATTCAATCAAGGATCACCTCATACCACAGGTGTTCTCCCTAAAGACACCTAAATCTATGTTTGATGCCCTAACCAAATTATTTGAAGGAAAGAACATAAACTGGAAGATGAATTTAAGGAACTAGTTGAAGAATGTGAAGATATAGAATGTGGAGACCATATAGTTATACTTCACAAGGGTCTCCCAGATCAAAGAACAACTTGAATCAACGGATGAAGAAGTGGATAATGTAGATATTGTAATCACCACCTTGAATGATCTCCCTAGATCATGGGACTCCTTTATTCAAGGGATTTGTGCTAGAAAAAAGATAGTCACCTTCACTAGACTATGGGAGGAATGGTCACAAGAAGAAGCTCGAATAGCAGCTTGAGAAGAAAATATGGGAAGTGAAGATAAAGCTCTCACAGTAAACTCCAAGAAAAACAGAAGGGACTATCATCATTCTAAAGGTAAGCATCCTCCTTCTAGAAAAACTCAACTCAGATTTTATACTTGTGATGAAATAGGACAATATGCTAGAGATTGTCCTAGAAACAAAAGAAACTCCCATAAGAAAAAGAACAACAAGAGAAGACATCATGCTCATGCTGCAGAGGATGATTCTTCAAATGATGAAGAATATGTTTTGATTTCCGCTCTCACGGGAACTATCTCACATGGAAGCAATGATTGGCTTATAGACAGTGGGGCCTCCAAACATATGACAGGATTCAAAGAATCATTTGTGAAACTATCAGAACATGAGTCACCCCACAAGGTGAAACTTGGGGATGACTACCAATATCCAATAAAAGGTAGTGGTGAATCCTCCTATAAACTAGACTCTAGAAAGCCTATGAAGATGAAGGATGTCATATTTGTACTAGGACTAAAGAAGAACCTCCTCTCGATATCTGCATTAGATGCAAAAGGCATGAGGGTTGCATTTGTAGATGGCCAAGTCCTTATGTGGCCAAAGGGAAAGACTATAGATGATGCAGTAGTAATTGGAGAGAAAGAGGGAGGACGATAAAAATTGAAGGGCCAACTAGAACAAGCTTTGGTCCATGACTCAGTAGAGCCAAATGAACTTTGGCACAAAAGGCTTGCACATGTGCACTATAGGGCACTACCACTTGCAAGCAAAGCTGTTGAAGTTCTTCCAGAAATAAAGACAAAACATGACGATGTCTGCAAAGGATGTGCAAAAGGAAAGAACACAAAGAATACATTTCCAAGTAGTGAGAGAAAGGAAAAAGGAATAATGGAAATCATTCACTCCAACGTATGTGGTTCGATGTCATCCAGTTCATTAAGCGGGTATGTATACTATGTTTCTTTCATTGATGATTTTTCTAGGAAGACATGGATATACTTATTAAAGAACAAAGATGAAGTATTTAGCAAGTTCAAGGAATTCAAAGCCTTGATCGAGAACCACACAGAAAAGAATATCAAGACTTTTCAATTAGATGATGGTGGAGAATTCACATCAAATGAATTCAAAGAGTTATGCAAAGATTCAGGGATTAAGAGGGAGTTAACCACTCCATATAGTCCACAACAGAATGGGGTTGTAGAAAGGAAGAATAGAATGATCATGGAAGCTGCAAGGTCCATGCTTCACGGTCAAGATCTTCCCATGCATATATGGGAAGAAGCTACCAGAACAACGGTGTATGTACAGAACCATACTCAACATAGAGTACTCGAGAACAAGACACCTAAAGACGTCTTTTCTGACAAAAAACCAGAAGTCAACCATCTCAGAATATTCCATTTTCCAATGTATATACATATTCCGAAAGAAAAGAGAACAAAGTTAGATCCTTCAGGAAGGAATGGTATATTTGTGGGATAGTCTGAAAGCTTGAAGGCTTACAGAATATACTTCCCAGGATTCAAGAAGATCGACATCAGCAGGGACGTAACATTTGACGAAGACTCAGCTTACAACAAATACATAAAGAGACCTGCTGAAGAACCTGAAGAAACAGTAGTACCCAGAATTCATGACACAACGATGAATGAAGAAATTCAAGAAGAAGATCGATAATTAGAAGAACCTCAAGAACCTGTAGATCCACCTTAGGAGAAGAATCCTCACAAGAGGAAACCTGCTTGGGTACGACAAGCTATCCAAGGTGCAGAAAGATATGGGGCTCCAGAAGAAAATCACAAAGAAAGGAAAAGAACCATGTCTTGCTCCGGTTATGTAGCCTTATTATGTGAATTCATCGATAAAGAACCTTACAACTATGAAAAAGTGGCAGAAAGGAAAGAATGGAAGGATTCTATGATCGAAGAGTATCAATCGATCATGAAGAATGATGTCTAGGATATTGTCCCAAGACTAGAAGGGAAGTCTGTTGTAACTTCCAAATGGATCTACAAGATCAAGCATGTTGCTAATGGAAGCATAGAGAGATATAAAGCAAGATTTGTGGCTCGTGGCTTCTCCCAGAAAGAAGTAATAGATTATGATGAAACTTTTGCACATGTAGCCAAATACACTTCCGTTAGACTAGTACTTTCTTTGGCTGCAGCGATGAAATGGAAGATACACCAGATGGATGTTAAGACTACTTTCTTGAATGGTGTAGTAGAAGAGGAAGTGTACGTGGAGCAGCCACTCGATTTTGACACACATTACAGGGAGTCTCATGTGTGTAAATTGAAGAAATTCCTGTACAGTTTAAAACAGGCACCCAGGACAGGGTACGACAGAAATGATAGCTTTCTATCCAGTTTGGGCTTTACCAAGATTAAAGCAGATTCCAACCTTTACTACAAGGTTGAAGATGGTAACCTAGTGATACTCCTACTGTATGTAGATGATATGTTTATTACAAGTATGGATGGGTTGATTTCTGATACGAAGAGGAAGCTTGCTGTCGAGTTTGAAATGAAAGACTTGGGTATGATGCACTATTTTCTAGGCATTGAGGTGTGGCAGAATGTGGATGGAATCTCCCTCGGACAAGAGAAGTATGCAGTAGAGATCCTGAAGAGATTCGGGATGATGGACTACAAGGCCATGACCACACCTATGGAATCAAACCTGAAGCTATTGATTGATGCTTCATCTGAGTCTATTGATGCCACGATGTATCATCAGATGATTGGGTCCTTGATGTACCTAACAAATACGAGACAAGATATTTTCTTTGATGTGAACACCTTGAGCCAATTCCTGACAGATCCGAGACATGTTCACTTGATTGTTGCAAAGCACATTCTGAGGTACATAAATGGTACAATTGATTATGGGCTCAAGTATAAGGCTGATTAGAAGATTAACCTAGAATTTTATGTTGATTCATATTGGCAGGCAGTGCCATTGATAGAAAGAGAACTTCAGGGTGTTGCTTCAGTATGGGATCGGGTATGATCTCTTGGTTTAGCAGGAAATAGTCTTGCATGGCACTGAGTATAGCTGAAGTGGAGTATGTCACATCTTGTTCATCTAGTTGTGAGGTAGTATGGCTGAGGAAGCTACTATCTGATTTATTTGATCTCCAGTTGGATGCTACTTGTATATATTGCAACAGCCAAAGTTGTGGGAAGTTGTCTGAGAACCCGGTGTTCCATGACAAGTTGAAGCATATCGAGATCAAATATCACTATATCAGGAATATGGTGTAGAGAGGAGCAATGAAGCTCTAGTATGTTGAGATGGATGAACAAATAGCTAATGTGTTGGCTAAGCCATTGGCCAGATTGAAGTTTGAGTACTTCAGGGAGAAGCTTGGTGTTCTCCAGATCGAGGTTCCCTCCAAAGGGAAGTGATGAGTCCATGAACCATTCTAACATGGTGAGAGGATTAGTTCCTTCCATGGCTAGATGTAAGTGTTGAGCCATTCTGGGGTGGCTGTGGGATGTGTTCCCACATAATCATATATAAGCACTGAAGGCCATTCTTCGGGAGAATGGAGGCACCTGGTGAGTTACCAGGAATACTCAGCTTGGAGCTAAACGCCATTCTGATGTGACTGTGGGATGTGTTCCCACATGATCAGATGTAAGGGTAGAGCCATTCTGACATGGGGGCAGGATGGTCCCTCCCATGGTTAGATGTAAGGGCAGAGCCATTCTGACATGAGGGTAGGATGGGCCCTCCCATGGTCAGATGTAATGGTAGAGACATTCTGAGATGGAGTCAGGATGGGCACTCCCATGGTCAGATGTAAGGGACGATCCATTATGACATGGGGGAAGGCTAGGCCCTCCCATGGTCAGATTTAAGGGCTGGGCCATTCTGACATGGGGGCAAGATAGGCCCTCCCATGGTCATATGTAAGGGCTAGGCCATTCTGACATGGTGGTGGATGTGTTCCTCCCATGGTCAGATGTGAGTGTTGGGCATGCCATTATGACATGGGGGCAAGCTGAGCCCTCCCATGGTCAGAAATAAGTGTTAGAAGGGCGTTTCTGATCGGGTAAGATATAATTGTTGAAGAAGATGAAGACCTACTTGGAGGCTAGGCCTACAACCATCATGAGAAAGGGCTGGCTCTGTAGAACTTCCTTTGACGAGACGAATCAAGAGATAGAACCTGTGATGATGACCTAGTGATGATCCATATCTAGTGATGATGATCTAGCAGTGATGATCCAGATCAAGTGATGATCCAAATATAGATGAAAATGATGAGAACTCAATGATGATCCAGATGATATAGAGAAGAAGACCCGTGCTGATAAATTGTGTCGAGAGAATACCTTCCTAGTTAAGAGGGAGTGTTGATGTATTTGTAACTTTAGAATGTATTCACTTGTATATCTTATGTATTGTACCCCGATGTTTATTCCGAGAATGTCTGTAATGTATTTGAGTCATGTCATGCCACGATGTTCCTATCGGGAGATTCAATAATGTAAATAAGTCGTGTAAAGTCATTTTGGGAAACCCTCCTATTGATCAAGGGGTAAAGTCCTCGTAGTTTTGGGGCCCTAGGGTTATTAGAATATCCTAGAGAAGTCGGCCATAGTGAGTTATTATTGGAGGAGCAATTCGGTAAGCTGACTTGAATGATATCCGACTTAGTCAATCAGCTGACTAAGTTGGTCAGCTGACTAATTAGAGGTTAGGTCAGCCACATAAGGTCGTGTTAGTTCACTGAAACCAATAGGTAGTTATTTGTAACTGTTTGTAATTCATATATGTTAGGCTGTCAAGTTAGATGAGAACTCGGTTTAGTTCTCTGTATTGTATGGACCCTTTGATTATAATATAATCTGTTTATTCGCTTACTTATTCTTGTCTCTTGTATCTGTAATGTATGTCTATTATTAATGTCTATTATTGGCAACCCTATGTGATCTGTGAGATTACAACATTGGTTCCGTTGCCAGTAGTACATGTCTGAGATGTATACAAGCAGATGATATCATAACAAGAGATTAAGGACTGGTGGGAGCGTAAAATACCAAACTACTTGCAAAATTCTGCACAAAGAAACAGATTAACGACTGCGCAAGCAAAAGAAAGGTTATTTACCAAGACTCATGAGAATTTTGTAGAATTAGTGCCTCATCTTTTGAAGAAACTCCTGGATGAAAAATCCGGAAGTGATTAAAGATCAACAACTACTAGAAAAACTGACTCAAGGGGGAAGAACAAACTTGTTAGAGTGGTTCGAAAAAATCACCGACGAATTCTACGAGGAACAAGCTATAGAAGAAAGAACTTTGGTGGAAACTATCTAGAAGAAATTCTACACAGACCTCACCGAGAAATTCTTGTGTTCCTTACTGACCCTGTTTTTCAAGTTCTTGATAGAGAAAGGAGTGGGTCATATCGTTGAACCTCGTCCATTACTACACGAACCGCCACAAAATACTAACTGGGTAGAGAAACAAAAGAAGTGGGATAAAATCATTACCAAAAGGGAGTGGGAATACTTCCTAAGCAAGTGAACAGAACTATCCGGGCTTTCTGAAGCGTCGGGTAGGGAAGGGGGGGGTAGTTGGTCGTATGTCGGGGTAAAGTGGAGAGGATTCTAGTAGACTAAAGAGATACCATTCACCAACAATGAAAAGTCGACCTAAAAGGGAAATCAAAAGGATAGTGTCACATAAAGGTACGACGGACTTTCAGAAAATAGAGAGGGAGAAGAGGCTGCAAAGAAGGGAAGAAAGAAGAGAAAGAGCTATAGCGCTGCAAAGAGGAATGAGTACTAGGGTGATAGACCAAGAGAGAAATCCTGCAGAGTCAGGTCATGACCGACAAGAAGAAGGCATGGAAGAAGAAGCGTCCCCTATGGAAGAAGATTTGTGGATAGAGCAGCGAGAAGCTCTCCAAATAGAAGTTCCCCAGGAGGTAAGACCTCTATCTCCGATGAATCTGAGTACCAAGATACAAACCATTGTTGAAGAGGACCTCAGACTAAGAGCTGGTGACTTTGGTATATGGATCCAACTAGATGAAAAGAAAAATGATGATAATCATCTACTTATCCGTCGACCAGAAGAAGGAAATTGGGTCACGCTTCAGGCATTACCCTCCAACCAAAGTATCCACTTAATTTACCCAACACATGAAGGAGCACTCCCCCTACCAAATACAGCTTTAGAAGATATAGAAAATTATGATCTGCAGACAAATAATAGTAGTTGGACATTGACAAGAGAAGTCGACCCCAATCGACTGCTTGTCGAAGAAGAAACAACAACTAATATGACCGACAAAAATGAGAGTTCTATTGATAATAGTTCTACATCGAATAATAAACATGTTGGTGCTTAGGGCAGACCCGGGTTCTTATACTATTATTTTAACCAACAAAAAGACCCACAGTGTTGGCCCTTTCGGCAAAAACCTGCGAACATGTTGCAGTCTCACCCGAAACAGCTATGGGGTGCCGCAGAATCAGGTTTTTGTAGGCAAAAGAGGGATATTACTGTACCTTTAGCCTTAACAAATATTAATCATACAACACAGAGCTTTGACAATCACTTAATTAGCTTCGTAGTTCAGATAAACAGACAGTTACTTGCTTAACCCTTAACTGGGAATTCACAGTGAAGTTAATACTTAACAATATATCTTACTTATCATTCACCTACTTATCAAATGCATAAAACAAAATAGCACAAAACAAAAAGGAACCACCACAACACAAGATGTACGCGGTTCACCCCCAGTGTAGGGGCTACGTCCACAGAACTGCGTTTTATTCAACTCTTTACACAACAACAGTTCTGATCTGCGCACTCAGCTACAGATCTCTGTGCACTCAGCTGCAGATCTTCTCAACAACCCAAAGCTGCGCACTTAGCTACAGAACCTTCCTCTGATCTGCACACTCAGCTGCAGATCCTTTCTTACAAAACCCTCTGTGCACTCAGCTGCAGAGGTTGTCCACGCACACAGATGGGACTTAACGTTAAACCCAAAAATAGGCCTTAGCTTATTTGCATCAAATTATCATCATCCAAGAACCTTCGAAACAAGCTCTTTTCTCCTTTACATAAGTGCCTATTTATACAAGTGCACTATTACAATACCATGTGTTTAAACCATGGGCTTAAAAACCATGAGTTCAAACCATGGGTTAATTGCAAAAAGAGGGGCTTCGACCCAACCCCGACACCCCTAAGACTATTTTGAACCGCAACTCCACTTACAAGCTTCACACCAAAACCATGGAGTTACCAAAATTAAGGACCTTCAAGGTCCGCGCCCCAACAGACCCCTAAGACTCACCAGTGTCCCGTCCCGGGACACTCTGCTGCTTTTCTGGAGGGAGAATCTTGTTGGCGAATATAGTGAACTGCTTATTGAGGCTGCACATGATATCTTCGGCTGCTTGCTCCTTCTCCACAATCTCCTACAATGTTGTGGACGATGCTTCACCGGTCTTTTCCTGTGCAAACACATCATACTCCTTCAAAATTTTGAGCTAGTTGTCCGCAGCAGTGCTCAGTTCCAGGGCCTTGTTAATAAGAGGCTGCACAGTTTTCACCAACAACGCTTCTTTCCTTCTGTAAGACTCAATTTCTTGCTGGAGCTCATTGCTCTGCTTCACCTTAAGCATCTTCTGCATAAGAGGCAATGTCTTGATTTCCTCCTTGACTGCATCCAACTCTTTCTATCGCTTCTTGATGGTTTCTTGGAGATTTTCCACTTCTGGGTTGTCTTGTAAGTTTACCCAGGCCTCGACACTTTCATCTAGTAGCTTTGATGCACTACTCACCAGATCTGAGATCTTCATTGCTGAGGCCTGAATATCCCTGTGACGCTGTTCCTTGTCCTCTGGTGGACTCTCAAGAGTAATGCGAAGTTGAAGCTCCGCAATCTGAGCCTCATGCTCTGCTTTCATCTTCTCTATCAGGCTTTGAGACTGTTGTGCATAGTCTTTCAGCTTAGCGAGTCTCTGCTCTAGTTCTTCTTTAGCCTTCATGTCAAAGTCAGGGAGACTTCGACACACCTCATCCAATACTTGCGCTAATGCAGCCTGCTTGCTTTCTGCTTCCCTCTTCTTTTGCTCAGCTTCTTCCAATTGCGCTGTGAGGCTCTCACTCTGCTTCATGGAATTTTCCAACTGCCTATGTGAGTAGCTGTCGGGTTCTCAGATCTCATTTATAATTACCAATTGACACAGATGCAGCTCCGGCATAGACAACTTGGCGTAGTCTATCTCAATAGTCATACTCATCTATGATCGAGATGCTTCGTCAGTTATTATGAGGGCCGCACTTGGGACCTGTCCTCTTTTGTTTCTGGCTGACCATTACCGAGTATCTGGCTACGCACTTGCTGGGGCACTACTTGCTGCAGCTCCAGTTGTTGTTTTTTCTGCTAACGCCTTCAATTCTGTAATTCGCTGCACTACGCCTGAGAGTGCATCAAGATGTGTAGCTATGAATTCTGACCATTTGTTGGTTAATGCATCTATGGACCTTATCAGATCCTGATAAATCTCTTCCACTGTCAAAGCGGGCTCTTCGACGATGTTCTTTCCCTTCGATGCCTTAGATTTCTTTCTCGACGAAGGCTTCATCACTTCCTCTGCCTCTGGAGACTTGCGCTTATCTGGGATATTGGGGTCGGAGATTGTCTTGACCAATTCTTCTTCTTCTTCTTCTTCATCACCTCCATCATCTCCACCCTAGTCATCTCCACTCTTCTTCGACTCATCTTGTTTGTCATTTTCTTCGAGTGGATGATTCTGCTGCATCTGACTCGGACCTGCACCCACATCTGTCACTGGGGGAACTGGTATGCCGGGCCTTGTCCCTATGTCCTTCATCCACTCAGACGGCCACTACTTGACTACTGCGAGGATTTCGTCCTAGGTTACCACGTATGGAAACTTCCAACATGCATGTTTTTTATCTGTGCGGGCCTGGATGAAGACATTGTGCATGTCAGCCTTGAAGTTGGCCACTCTCGCATACTGAGAAAATAGCTCATTACTGAGCCATGGTGTCTTCAGGATTTCATATGAAAGACTCATCGAATAAAAGGTGAACATGTAGTTCATCATCTGCTAGAATGTTTTATCCTACGACACCCACAGAGATGCATATCTTGCTGCGCCAGGCATGTGTGGAGGCACATCAACAAACTATGCCTCGGTAGGCTCTCTCCATCCTACCAGTGCAATAAGAACTAACAACCATGAGTAATGAAAGGATCTACCTTTCTCCTGTGTGTCACGGACATCTTTGAGGAACTCCTTGGCAATGTACGCTACCCAATTGTAACTGTAGCCTTTGGCACAGTTCGCAGCAATACTGAAAATTGGGGAAAATACTTCATTCGGTCTACACTTCTGCATTAGCTTGCATGCTAGTAGCTCTGCAGCGAACTGAATGGTTTGAAGCCGGATGGTCAAGGTTTGATACCCTCGCTTTCCTTTCGTCAGCCCGAAGCGTTCCTTCATGCTCTGCGCCAGCTTCGTGTCTTCATGCTTTCCTACGAACTCAATGCTAGGATCAGGCCCTTCCTTCAGAAATCCTGTGATCCAGTGAATGAGTTCTCCATCAATGATGATTTTCTAGCTTCCTATCCATAGGTGCCCATCATGCACCAACACCAATAATTGCTTGACCACTATGGTAACCGGTGTGCTGCGACTGAAGTGGGGCACATTCAACATCTTCAACAAGCCATCTTGCTCCAAGCCAGTGGCCCACTATTTTACTTCTAGTAGCATCGTACCGGTCTCTGGATAATGGACAGAGTGGAGGTATTTCCCTGGTGCAAATTGTGGAAACTTTCCATGATCATTCGTATCATGGTTTGCGTACTTGAGCCAGTCTATTTTTCCTGTCATTGTTCCAACCAGCTGCACACCCTGTGGCGGTGACGGGGTGCGTAATGTAAACTTGGTTGTCCACCGAGGTGGCTGAAATCCTAGTTGCACAGGAGGAAGATATGGTAGACGCTATAGTGCAACATTCTCATCCTCACCAAGGTCTTCGAATTCTCCAGGAGGATTCATCACGGGATCCTCTGGTGTCTTTCCTGATGGCTGGTTCCTTTCTTCATTCTGCTTAGAATGGAGTTCTGCCCTAAAATTCTTCCTGGTTGATCATGTCTGCATTGGTTGACTTGGCGCTGTGGGAGTCTCTTCACGATGTGCAGATGCAGGTGGATTGTTCATAAGGTTCTGCAGACCCCTCTCTCTGAATTCGCTCAACAATTCCTGGACTTCGCGATCAATTGACATGGACTCAACTGTAAAGCTCAAGAAAATGTGTAATGCAAAATTCACAGGTCTGGGTGTCTTCTTATAGAATCCATCGACCAAATCTATCATAACTGTGCATTAAAGACACCAAACCTGATAGAGCTGCTGCAGATCTTGCCCAAATGGCGCTAGGTTTCCTCAAAATCTCATCATTACAGGAAGTTAATGCAGTTAACGTACTGGTGCTGCCAAATCTGATTTTTTTCCAACGGTCACCTTTAAAGCTTCAACACACCCTTCTTCTTTGGTAGGACCACTAATTTCAGCTTCGCTACACTAAGGACCTTCGACATAGCACCAATGTCGACAGAGATTCAAGCTTCGATCCTCGACAGGATTTCTTCCACAACCTTCAACACTTCCAACAATCTACCAAGTCTTCTCTGAGAAAAGCTTCATTATAGTCTAGTATCCAATTTCAATTGTTCTTGGTACTTAGATTTTTCTTCTTGTTATTAATTCTGATCAGGGGGTACAGGCTTGTCCATGTACTTCTTTAATCTACTTCCATTCACCATGGAGGGAAAAATTTCTCCATTCAATTTAGCTAACTGAATTGTGCCACCATCAGTAACTTTCTGAACTATGTACAGTCCTTTCTAGTGTGTCTTGAACTTTCCTGGGAACTTCATGAATTTACTGTCGTACAAGAGCACAAGATCACCATTCTGGAAATGGTTCTTCTTAATGTGTCTATCATGCCATGCTTTTTCTCTGGCTTTCTGCACTTGCTGCTGGAAACCTGCAATGAATCTGTCTTCTTCTAGTTCCAGTATCTTCACCAGCCTTTCATTCAACATAGTTGGATCATCCATCTCCATGAAGGCATATATTATGAGGCTAGGAACAATGTACTCCATGGGCATAACTGCTTCTTGTCCATATACTAGCCTAAAAGGTGTATGACCTGTCAACTTCTTGCAAGTGGTTCTATAAGCTTATAATACTGCTGGAATTCTACGATCCAAATCATTTGTGTTAACATTGCAAACCTTCATCAGAGCGTGCTCAAGAATCTTGTTAAAGGCTTCGACATTTCCATTTGCTTGAGGATGGTAAGCGGTACTCTTCTGATGATATATTTGAAATTATTTAGTCAATGCTTCAATAGTCTTATTCAGAAAATGTGATCCTTGATCACTCATAAGAATTCTAGGACATCCAAACCTTGACAAAATATTATCAAAGATGAACTTCGCAGCTGTAGGAGCGCTACAGTCCTTAAATGGTTGAGCTTCGGCCCAACGAGTAAGGTAATCTGTTGCTGTAATAATGTATCTTGCTCCAGATTTCTTTGCAGGGGGATTGATTGGTTCAACAAAATCAATAGGCCACTTGTCAAATGCTTGTAAAGTTATCTGTGTAACTAGAGGCATCTCATCCCTTTTGGATGGTTTGCCTGTCCTCTGACAGATATCGCAGCTATGGCAATACTCTCTTGCATCCTTATGAATCGTGGGCCACCACAATCCTACTGTCAAAATATTCGGTGCTGTAGCTTTTCCTGTATAATGACCTCCTGCTGCTCCAGAATGTGCCTCAGCCAGTATCAATGGCTTTTCATGCTCCAAAACACATTTGTGTAGTATTTCATCTGGTTCCATCTTATATAGCTGTCCTGCTATCAAGGTAAAGTCAGTTGCTCTAACCACCAGTTGCTTCTTCTGCTGTGTTGTCATCTTAGAGGGTGCAAAACCTGTAGACAAGTATTGAACAATATCCTAAAAATAGTCATCAACCATCTGGATGGCAAACAACTGGGAATCAGGAAGACCTTCATCCAAACTAGTGGGTTCTTCTCCTGATTCAAGCCTCGACAAGTGGTCAGGCCCCAGGTTAAGTCTTCCTAGCTTAACTATGATCTCAAAGTCATACTCCTGAAACAAAATTAGCCATCTGCATATCCTTCCACCTAACACAGGCTTGTTAACCAAATACTTCAAAGCAGAATGGTAAGTGAACATCTTAAAATGATATCCTAACAAATAATGTCGAAACTTCTGCAAAGCATAAACCATAGCTAGACCTTCTCGTTCTGTCGTAGTATAATTCTTTTCTTCTTTGGACAATTTTCTACTTGCAAAAGCAATAGGGTGATCATTATTACCTTCTCCTGACTGAGCCAATATTACACCTAAAGTAGTGGAGGATGCATCGACATGAACATGAAACTCCTTATTCTAGTCAAGGAAGACTAAGATAGGGGCTGTTACCATATTTTCTTTCAGAATGTCCTAGCTTTCCTGATATTCAGGTGTCCATTCAAACTTAATATCTTTCTTCAATTTCTTTTCCATAGGGGCTGTAATCTGAGCATATCCTTTAATGAATTTCCTGTGATATCCAGTATGACCAAGCGTAGTGCGAATTCTCTTACCAAACTTTAGAGGTGGTAAGTTCACAATAATGGCTATCTTCGTAGGATCCACCATCAATCCTTGCTTGCATACAATGTGACCTAGCAGAATTCCAAAAGGGGCACAGAAGATACAATTTTTCAGGTTCAATGAAATCTGATGTTGTCTACACTTGTCCAGCATAAGTCTTAAACTGGCTATATGATCTTTCAGTAAACTAAAGATAGTCCAATCATCAAAGTAAACTTCTAAGAACTTATGAATAAATTCCTTAAATGCAGATATGACTACTCTGTAAAACATAGCAGGTGCATTCTTCAATCCAAAAGGCATAACAGTGTACTGAAAAGATCCCATTTCTGTAGCGAAGGTTGTTTTATGTCGATCCTCTGAAGAAATTCTGATCTGATGGTAACCTGAAAATCCATCAGTGAAAGAATACAATTCTTGACCTCCGACATTGTCTAAAACTTCATCTGTAAAGAGGGTAGGGAAAGCATCATGTAAACAGGCATCGTTCAGCTTCCTCATATCAACACAGATTCTGATTTCTCCTTTGGTCTTCTTTTCTTGTACCACCATAGGGCTGACCCATTTGGACTCTTCGACAAGCTCAATGATTCCTGCAATGAGCATCTTATCTAACTCTATCCTGACTTTTTATTTATACTTAGGATTCAGCCTATAAGGGCGCTGCTTCACAGGCTTTGCATCAGGTTTCAAAGGGATTTTTATCACTCCTATATCACCAAGGATACCTTTCATTTCTGAGAACTTCGTTGAAAATAAGTCCTGATACTCATGGACAAGTTCAGTCACTTTGCTTACCATTTCTTTGTCCCAGTAATCTCCAATGGTAGCGTACTTAGGCATTTCTTCTGATCCAATATTTACTTTCCTTGTCTTCAAGGGATGAGTTACTTCAGGTGCTTCGACTGCTGGTCCATGTACTTCGCAGTGTCCTTCTGACTCAGGAAGATTAATGTTGCGCGGCTCATCGTCTTCATCAATGGTGAGGTTATAACATTCTACTGCATTAGCTTCTTGTTCCTTCCAGTAAAGTTGGTGCTTGGCTGTTTCTTTGTCATCAAACACCTTAGTATGGATTAACCTAATAGCTGCATCCAAAACAGGGAAATCCTCATTAATAGAAAATGTAAGCACAAAACTATCAACAAGGTTATCCCAACTTACAGTACCATGGCGAATCTCAACCTTCGCATACCAGTTCTTTGCTATAGGTTCCAGAGTGTGTACAAACCTATGTACCCATTCTTCACAAGGTACATGCTTCCATGCTTCATAAAACTGTTTCAAATGTTCCTGAGGGATAGTCTTACCATTAAATCTGCTTCATACCTCCTGGTTGATCCATGAATCGCAGGTGAAGAAACTTTTGGCAAGCTCTCCAACTATGAATATACTTTTTATGACCATTACACCATCTGGCAGCTGCGGCTCTAAATGTTGAATCTAGAGTCTCCATTTTCTGTGAATCTGGTACTTGCTCTGAGAATTGTGAATAAAATATTCTGGGTCTGTCAAGCCATCAAAAATAGGGAAGATATTTGTTTGTGAGCCCACCCATCTGATAGACTTGGTAATTCTTACACATCGATTTCCATGTAGCTCATAAAGTCTATTCTACCAATTCTCTAGGCCTTCATCTGAATCAGTCATGCAAGAACTATCACACTGCCAATCCATTATGCCTTCGGTAGAAGGGTTAACATAGTCTTCTTCTTTAGCTGTGATGTTGTAAATATGATCTAAAACATCCTGATCTTCATGTCTGACTGGCTCTATATACCTTTCTCCTTGAGAAGGGTCCAACGACACTATGACTCTCAAGCCTTTTCCTTCAAAATTCATCTGTATATTCTTAAGGTTGATTACTACATCATTTTCTATTTCCCATTCAATTGCTAGCAATGCTGGATAGGGATTGCTATCATCAATTATTTCAATGAATTCAAAATCTGCTAAGGTACTGACTCCATCAATGTCCACTGGTACACTAGGGAATCTTCCTAAGGGGACAATCTTCTACTGATTGGCTAATCTCAGTTGTATAGGGGACCATTAAAGCATAGGTCTTCCCATTTGTTCCCATGTCTGCCTAGTTAGGACATTCACTTCTGATCCTAGGTCTAAAATAATATCAGTCATGTCATTATATCCTATCTGAGCATGCAATCTCATTTCTCTTCCAGTCCTTCTAACTCTATTAACATTTTTTCCTCTATCAGAGCTTTGCTGAGGTTCGCAAGACACAATAACTTTCTGTAACTCATTCAAAGCATTCTGATTTCTTAATAACTTCATACAACTTTGTAAAAATGATGTTAGTGTACTTACTTGAGCTGGAAAGGCTTCTTGAGACTGTAGCTGCTGTTGATGTTGTTGCAGAGTTGCTACTGATGTTCTTGAATCAGAAAAGTCTTTTTGGCTTCCATAAATGTTCTTTTTTCTCTTCCAACATCGAAGACGGGAATTTTTTCTAGGGTCTTGCGGACCCAAGCCTCGTCAGGCTGTTTCTCCTTATTCTGCACTTACGTCGTAGCTCCACTCCTTGTAACGATGTTAACGGCTGGGATAGATTTCTTCTCTACAGCAATCATATGAACATTCTGAGTAGGGGCGCCATTTCTTTCTTGTATCTTGGCTATCGACTGTGGACATTGCTCAATCACATGATCGACTGCTCTGCAATATTGACATGTCGTAGTTGGGTTCTGACAGTCTCTAGATACATGTCCTGCCTGATTACAGTTATAGCAAATAACCTGGCCTCAACCTCTTCCAGACATACCACCATGACCTCGACCTCTGAAATTACCTCGACCTGATGTACTACCACGGTAACCATATCCATCATTTCCTTGTGCATCGGGTTGTACCCTATAAGCATCATAGGTTCGCTCTCTCATGAGGTCAAATCTGTGACACTCGTCTTCGTTGTGTCCAAATGACTTACAAAACTTGTAGTAGGGATTCTTAGGAACTTGAACATATCTCTGCAGCAGGTAGCAATCTTCAGGTCGATACTGACCAGTTGTTCTACAGATCTCATAATATAGGATAGTAGGGTTAAACGGGTTTGGTGCACCAGTAGTCAGATAATTTCTTACTGCAAGGCACTGTTCTTTGTCATGACCTTCTGTCTTACATCGTGTACACCAATCCTCTTCACGAGTAGCTTTCCCTTTCTTCATGTCACGAAGCTCCAAAGCCATTTCTGCTAACTGTGCTTGTATTTGGGCTATTCTAGAATTATCTCTGACAGGAGCTATTCCGAGATTCATAGCGATTTACAATGCTTCTTGTTGATTAGCAACCTTCTGTTGCATAAGTGGAGTCCTGATATGCGGAAACAGTGCTGCAGTGAACCATTCTTTATGTTTCTCTGGCCCAATAGTGAAGCTAACTTGATCCAGTAAAACCTTGAAACTCTTATTAAAGTCCCAAACCGATTCACCTCGCTTCTGCTGAATTTATTTCAGTTTAGTTATAGATTGTGACTCTGATTTAGGATTCTTAAATTCTTTAATCATTGATTCTTGTATTCTGATCCATAATATTCTTAGCAGTCCAGACAGCTTCGCATAAGAACCAAAACTGCTCTGGATCCTCTGATCCAGTTCCTCTAAAGACTGAGAGCTTGATATCATCATTTACATGGGCCATAGTGGATCGAGGGGGGGGGGACTGACTGAGGTAGACTGGCCTGTGACAGGACTACTCGGACTAGGGTTACTTTCAAACTGTGACAAGTTCTCAAGGATAACAGATCTTCACTGTGGAGTGATAGGAGGGTCTCTAACAAAAGGGGTTTCTTCAGATTTAGATTCTTCTGGGCTTAAATTGGTATAATCGGTATTCTGGCCTAGAGTAGAGGATCCAAAAGTTCTCTTGTATCTTTTACCGCTTCGAAGCAAACCACTTTGCTCGTCGAAGTCATTTTCATTTTCAAACATAGGTTAGTAGCACTAAATATAGCAATCTGATTCAATAAGCAATATGTGTTTTTCAGCCAAGAGCATTTTAATTTTCAGACTAAGTGAGTTCAAGTACTTACCCCTTGGTCCTTTGAATAATTTTCTTTCTGCTTCACTGAAAGATGTGTGTCGATGGTGAACTTTGTCACAAATGCTTCAAGGGTTCGCGTTGTCCAGAAGTCAACAGCTCTAGATACCGCGTTGTTCACTCTTTTTAACAGGTTAATTCTTTCTGTGGTCCAAGCAGGAGACTGACCTTCTTGGAAGTTTGTCCTTGTTTCTTTCAACCTGGATAACCACTGGTGCAATTCTATGTGGATACTACCAAAGAAAATTTCATAAATATCAGAAGAAACGTACCTTTACAAGAAGTCATCTGAGCTACGACGCGGATATTTATTTTCTTGTTCAGCAAATTTCAGATAGGTGTCCTCAACCCAGTCACTGATTTATTTTACTGAGGGCCTCCAAAACATATCCCTCCAGGTGCGACGTAGATCCCTCTTGAGCAGATACTGGTTCAATCAGCAACGGAACCAATTTGTTGGTGCTTAGGGAAGACCCGGGTTCTTATACTATTATTTTAACCAACAAAAAGACCCATAGTGTTGGCCCTTTCGGCAACAACCTACGAACAGGTTGTAGTCTCACCCAAAACAGCTATGGGGTGCCACAGAATAAGGTTTCTGTAGGAAAAAGAGGGATATTACTGTACCTTTAGCCTTAACAAATATTAATCATACAACACAGAGCTTCGACAATCACTTAATTAGCTTCACAGTTTAGATAAACAGACATTTACTTGCTTAACCCTTAACTGGTAATTCACAGCGAAGTTAATACTTAACAATATATATTACTTATCATTCACCTACTTATCAAATGCATAAAACAAAATAGCACAAAACAAAAAGGAACCACCACAACACAATATGTACGTGGTTCACCCCCAGTGTAGGGGCTATGTCCACAAAATTGTGTTTTATTCAACTATTTACACAACAACGGTTCTGATCTGCGCACTCAGCTGCAAATCTTCTCAACAACCCAAAGCTGCGCACTTAGCTGCAAAACCTTCCTCTGATCTGCGCACTCAGCTGCAGATCCTTTCTTACAAATCCCTCTGTGCACTCAGCTGCAGAGGTCGTCCATGCACACAGCTAGTACTTAATCTTAAACCCAAAAATAGACCTTCGCTTCTTCTCATCAAATTATCATCATCCAAAAACCTTCGAAACAAGCTCTTTTCTCCTTTACATAAGTGCCTATTTATACAAGTGCACTATTACAATACCATGTGTTTAAACCATGGGCTTAAAAACCATGAGTTCAAACCATGGGTTAATTACAAAAAGAGGGGCTTCGAACCAACCCCAACACCCCTAATACTATTTTGAACCGCAACTCCACTTACAAGCTTCAAACTAAAACCATGGAGTTACCAAAATTAAGGACCTTCAAGGTCCGTGCCCCAACAAAACAAAATACCCCACTATCCCCACCACCACCCCCACCACCGCCACCTCCTGAAGAAGACAGTGAAAGTGACTCTAACATGGGTCATGGGTCAACACCCGTCCCTCTATATGAGGGAAACGAGGATCCAAGACGACATTGGTACATCTACGAATCGACATGGGAGGAAAACCAAGTCACATATGAAGATAGACAGATGGCACAGTTCATTGGATCCTTAAGGAAAAGAGCATTAACATGGTATATGACATTTTCTGAAAGAAACCTCAGATAAACTAAAGCAAGAGTCAAAGCGCATTTTTGTCATTTCTTAAAACTCCAGATGTAAAACATCTGGCAGCTAAGAAATTAAGGACAACATCAAAGAAGTCAGGAGAAACTGTCCACGACTACGACAAACATTGGAAATACCTTCTCATCCAGTTGGATTATGTCATTAATGAGCAACTATTAATCCAGTGGTTTCTTGCAGGTCTATCATAGAAAATTCGTTGACACATTAGTCTGGAGACATTCAAAACTTACGAAGATGTGCTTACGAAAGCTCTACAAGTAGAAATGGATGAAGACATTCTAGCATATCCCATTGATCACAGACTGGAGGAACAGCTTGAGATCATGCAGAAATCTCTAAAAGAGTTAAACCTTAAGAGTCAGGATATTTGGTGCACGAAATGCTTGATGGCCGGACATTCAAAGGACAACTGTCGACAGGATATTAGCTGACAAGATGTTTGATTTGTGCAAACAAAATGTTTCTGCGACATCTGGAAGGAGCATGGAGAGTATACCACAAAATATTTTGCATTCAACATGAAGAATGGAAAAGCATCATGGTGCACAATCTGTGTAACTAAAAATCATAATACCGCTGACTGCCACCTGAATATAAAGAATCGACAAAATTATCAGGCAGTATATTAGATGAACGCAGTTGCACAGAAAAATGAGCAATGAAGCAATGCACAAAATGACCAAAATAATCAAAGGTACGAAGGTCATCGGTATGAACACCGGTTTGACAACCAACGTGGAGGCTATGGAAGTCGAGGTCGATTTTCTGGGAATCGAGACAATCGACCATGTCGTCCCATCCAATGTTTCACATGTTACAAAGAAGGCCACAGATATGCAGACTGTCCATACAAGGACAGGACTAACCTAAAATTCTGTACTAGTTGTGGAGTAGGGGATCACTCATTAGAGGATTTCCCTACTATGCTCGAAAAAATAAATAAAAAGAAAGATGTTAATGTCTTGTCATGTGTGCAAAAACATGATATTATCAATACAAAGAATTTACATATCGTAACCTGACAAGGAACGAAAATTGGGAATGATAACCCCCAAATAAGCAAGATAAAAGAAAAAGATGTTTATCCTGACCCAGTTAAAGAAAAACAAATATATAAATATGCAACAAATATATTTAGAGAATTTGCTCGACAGGAAGAAGAAGATGATAATCGACAAGACACAGTAAAAGAGTTAATACACTTAGTATAGAATGATAAAACAATATATCAATTCATCGAACTACTATATAAAATAAAACACAACAAAAACACCGAAAAACAAACAAAAAATATCTGTAGCTTAAACCAAAAAGATAAAAGTGATGCCGACCCACTTGTCGACCTAGAAATTGAAGGATACCATGTTCGATAAGTTGTACTTGATTTCAGATCACAGGTAAATATTATGACACAAGACACATGGGAACAATTAGGCAGACCTAGATTATACGAATCAGGCATATACCTGAACTAGCCGACCAAGGCCTAATTGAACCTATTGGAGTATGGAAAAATGTCGACACAAAGATAAAAGGAATATCGACCAAAGTCGACTTCGAAATTATTGACCCTAAGGAAGGATCCAGCTCCTTCCCGGCATTAGTTAGTCAACCTTAGGGGAGAAAAATGAAATCCTCGATATCCCTAGACAAAGAAAGAATAAAATTAAAGGGGAATGGACAAAACGTGATAGTACCTATTCATCCATCCCAAGGAGAACCTTGGACAGAACCAATTGATGAAGAAGTTGACATCTGACAACTATATCAAATACAAAATAATGAAGATTACACAGAGCCTAATACATATGGTGAACTTTACTTAGGTGACCAAGACTCAGTAGGATACAATTCAGATGCATAACCATATGATTGGGAGGTTGAAAACTATGAAACAAAAGCAAGAGGATGCTGGACCATTCAAAAAGTACAGAAGAAACCAGTCAGACAATGCTTTGTGGTGTCCAGCATCCCAAAAATATTTGAGAAGAAAATTAGGGAATATCCTACCTTGCAACCAACAAATATAAATACCACAAAAATCCCAAGGTATAAAGAAAGAGAATCACCAGTTATGCATGTCGAGAAATTATCTAGGAACATTGGTGAACATGGCCGACTACAAAGTTTAGTAGAAACTTTTACAGGACAAGCTGCTAGATGGTGGGATACCCATCAGTCAAGACTGCAGGCATGGACAACAGCTTCAACTTATTTTATAGAAAGATTTGGAGGAAAGAAGTTAACCAACCAGGCTTAGATACCTATATTTACCCAAGGACGGGATCCAGAAAACCATATAAAGACATGTGAAAAAGAATGGAGAAGACTTGGATATAAAGATGAACGTACATGGCCACACTTATTTCCATAAACACTTGCCGAATTACCAAACAAATGATACAAAATGGAAGAAGCTTGAGGTGAAACATTCCTATGACATGAAATCAAAGAGAATTTTATCAAAGATTTCAACTTGTACCACAAACTAAGAATTTGGTCAAAACTGCAAAACAGATCAAAGCATTTGTCCAACCGATAGAAAACAAAACCCTAAGGGACAACCAGCTGACAATATACTGTAACAATATACAAATCGGGACAATACCACAGTCAACAAGACTACAGTTGGAAAATGAAAATACAGAAGGGAAAATCTTTATATGGAAACCAAACCATGTTGAAACGACCAAACCTATTCGCATAGTACTCAAAGTTCAAACAACTGACAAGGAGGATACTGACCGAATGACTGCAGTAGAATTCCCTGCCACATTCTCACAACTTAAGGAAGGAATTCGACCAATCAATGAAGCTAAAACACGGGAATGGCTAGATGCTAAAGTCAAAACTAGAGAATTTGACATCTCAGGTGATGACCGACCAAAAATGGCAAAGATTGGAGATTACTGGACTGAAGCACAAACAAAACAGATAGTAAACCTATTGAAATAATTTCAGGATGTATTTGCTAGAGACTATAAGGATATTAAAGGTATAGTACATGAAATGGGTGAAATGAAGATCGACATTAAACCTGATGTTTGACCTGTGAAGAAAAGACCATATAAACTAGCTCATAAATACAAAGAGATAGTCAAGAAAGAGATTGATAACATGCTTGCAGCAAGTATTATCTACCCTATTGACCAATCAGAATGGGCAAGCCCAATGGTGGTTCAACCTAAAAACATGATCCAACTAAACTAAGGATCCGTGTCAACTTCAGAGAACTCAATAAAGTTACATTAACAGACCCATTTCCAACTCCTTATGCAGATGAAGTCTTAAATGAGGTCACAGGATATGAATGCTACTCATTTACATATGGATTCTCAGGTTATAATCAAGTACCAATATCCAAAGAAGATCAGGAAAAGACAACATTTGTATGTGAATTTGGCTCTTTTGCTTACATGGTTGTGCCTTTTGGACTTAAAAATGCACCTGTAGTCTTTTCAAGGATTGTGGTTAAAACATTTCAAGAGTACATTTAAAAAACAATGGCAGTATATTTTGACGATTGGACAATATACTCTACACTAAAATACAATTGTAAATGGCTAAGACTTATGCTGGAACGATGTTGACAGATCCAACTATCACTAAACCTCAAGAAGTGCATATTTCTAACTCCTATAGGAATACTATTAGGATAGACTATCTGTAAAGAAGGTATTAAAGTCGACTTCGCAAAAATAAAAATCATCCTTGACTTAAAACCTCCAATGAATCCAAAACAAGTCAGGGTACTACTTGGTCATACAGGATACTATATAAAATTCATAAGACATTATTCAGACATGACATACCCATTGGAGGAATTGCTAAGAGATGATCAGAAATTTAACTGGACAGAGGAGTGCAACATATCATTCAAAAAACTAAAAGAAAGCTAGTCGAAGCACCCATCCTAAGGTTTCCAAACTGGTCGATCAAATTCTATGTTCACATCGATGCATCAGGCCTAGCAATAGGAGCAATCCTAACTCAGCCAGGAGATGATGGAATGGACTATCCTATAGTTTACAGTAGCAGGAAATGAAACAAGGCTGAAAGAAACTATTCAACAACCGAAAGAGAAGCATTACGAATGGTCTTTTCACTACAAAAATATCTTCACTACCTACTAGCTAATCCATTTATCTTTTACACTGACCATCAAGCACTAAAATACCTCGTAAATAAGCCTCTACACCATGGAAGAATTTGCCGATGGCTACCTCTATTGCAATAATTTGAATTCGAATTTGTTGTCATACTAGGTAAGTTAAATGTTGGTCCCAACCATTTGTCCCGAATCGACACAGGAGAGGAACCGACAGGAGTCAAAGATGACTTACCTGATGCACATTTATTTCGAATAGAAGCATTCCAGGCAAAGTTAGAGGAAATAGCTCAGTTTTTAGAAATTGGACAAGCACTAGAAGGCATGAGTACCAAAAAGAAACAGATCTTAGCCATGAAAGCTACACCTTATAGCCTCATAAATGGATTCCTATATAAAATGGTTTTAGACGACATCCTCAGAAGGTGTGTACTGGAACATGAAAGAAATAATATTATGCATGAAGAACATTATGGACCTGCTAGAGGAAATTTCCAAGCAGACACAACTGCAAAGAAAATCCAACAATCAGGGTTGTGGTGGCCGACACTTCACAAAGACTGCAAAAATTTTGTAATCCAATGTGACAGATGTCAACGGCTGGGTCAACCCCTGCCTAGCACAGAAATGTCTTTAATATCAGTAAACCCAAGTTTGAGATTTGAAATTTGGGCCATTGACTTAATAGGACCATTTCCTATACCAGCAAAAAGCACAGGTGCAACATACATACATTAGAGGAAATTTGAGGTCTAAAATGGGCCTCTTAAGGAAAATGATAAAATAATAGTTAAAATAATAAAATAATAGTTATTAATTTTGGAGGAAGAATGAAAAAAACTACTTTTTTTGTTCGTATTTTCGACATATCTCCCTGTGTTTTTACTCAAATTTTGAACCCGAGATCTCATTGGATATGGAATTTAATTCCACATACAACGAGTACCCACACTACATAATTTTGATGGACCCCTATACCCCAAAAAACAAGAAATGCCTGAAAAAACGTGGTGATGACATCATCATCACATTTGTTTTCAAGTATTTCTTATTTTTGGGTTAGAGGGGTTCTTCAAAAGTTTGCAGTATGGGTACTCATTGGATGCGTAATTAAATTCCACATCCAATGATCTCCCCCGCCTAAAATTTGAGTAAAAACACAGGGAGATATGTAAAAAATACGAACAAAAAAAGTAGTTTTATTTTATGACAAATATGTCAATTCAACCATTATGGTTGACTCATTTTATTGAAATTCTATTGGCTCTTGAATTCCAACTCACAAAATTGATTGTTGGTGCATTTTCTTATAAGGCCCATTTTAGACCCCAAATTTCCTTTAATGATAATTGCAGTCGAATATGTAACCAAATGGGAAGAGGCAGAACCAGTCGACACATGTTTCAGAGAGATAGCTGCTAAGTTTATCTATGAGAATATCATTACCAGATTTGGATGTCCATTAACCCTAATTAGTGAACAGGGAACACACTTCATCAATAAAACTATTAAAACACTAACATACTAGTTCCAAATTGACCACCGACGGAGTACAGATTACCACCCTCAGTTGAATGGAGCAATTAAAGCATTTAACAAAACATTAACAAAAGGATTAACAAAAATATGTAACACTGACAAAGATGACTGGGATGAAAAGATACCTGCATATTATGGGAAAGTCTATCAACAAGTTCGACAAACCTGACAAGAAATGCAAGTGCTCGAAAAGAGAAAAAGCATAGAGGAAGAACTCAAGAGCACAATTGAAAATCAAATAGTGCTTGAAACAACCAAATTGCAGAAGCACGAGCGACAAGCACACCAGTGGGTGCAACAAGCAATTCCAAATATAGAAAAATTAGACATCATCTACCTGCAAATGAGATGAATTTTTGAGACAGCAAAGGAAAAGGACCAGTTTATGGGTCCTGACATGGAGAAGATAGAAGAATTTTCCATTCAAGAAAAGATGTCAATATTATCAAGTCTGACTACATTAACACTCGACATCCAAAAAATACTACAAATTTGGACAACATTTCAACATCAGTTGGCAGTGACAACTGAAGCAATTGTTGAAGTCTGTGTGCAGAAAAGAACAACCATCAGACTTCAAAGCCCATGAAGACCAAGAATAGAAATAACTACCTAAGGATAGGCAAAGAAAATTTTTGTACCTCCCTATTTCTTCGAGACAAAGAAACATTTTGTTTGTGGGGGAGATGTTGGAGGAGCAAGTCGGTAAGCCGACTTGAATGATAGCTGACTTAGTCAATCAGCCGACTAAGTCGCTCAGTGACTAATTAGAGGTTAGGTCGGCCACATAAGGTCGTGTCGGTTCACCGAAACCAATAGGTAGTTATTTGTAACTATTTGTAATTCATATATATTAGGCTGTCGATCCAGATAAGAACTCGGTTCAGTTCTCTGTATTGCATGGACCCTTTCATTATAATATAATCTATTATTTCACTTACTTGTTCTTGTCTCTTGTATCTGTTATGTATGTCTGTTCTTAATGTGTATTATTGGTAACCCTATGTGATCTGTGAGATTACAATAGTTATTGTCAAGTCGGGAATTAGTATAAATAGAGAGTGAGCCTCTCTATTTATCACACATTCACTCACACTCAGTTGTAGCGCACAACTGGGAGAGAAGAAGTTGTTGGGATAAGAGAGAGAGACTACTATTGCCAGGAGATCATCTTACTATTTTTGGGTTTTACTTTTGGTGCTGATTCTATCTCTGAAGAATTTGCGGGGTTTTCTCCTTTATGGTTTCCTGAGGAAAATATTTGTGTCTATTGTCTCTTGTGTTTGATTGTTGTGCTTGGTATTCTCTCAGTTAAATATCCTAAGATAATGCTATCTTGAATGATAAAATTCTAATAGTGCCATGTTCAAAGGTGGATGAAAATCTACCATTAACACAAATGGAAGATATTCCCCATTCCCTTGATTTACCCATCACGATGGATGATTTCCTCTTTTCTTTTTAACGATCTGGAAAAGGGTAACAAACGCTTTTTATAGCTCATCAGAGGATGAGTCCATTATCATATGTTTATGAACCTGAGAAAGGATGGATTCATTCCCCAAAAGGGTCCTTCAACATTTAATTTTATGACTCCCAAGAAGGTAAACTCACTCATTGTTTCATATTTAGAGAGTATGAATTGACTAAGGAGACTCCATAATGGAATTTTTCATAGATTTAGTCCCCAAGGCCCAAAAAAGTATAAATTGGTACCCAAGAGAACTCTTCTAGTCACAAAAAACTAGAGTATACCATTTTCATAAATGAGTCTAATAGGTCCCAAAAGGGGTAAAATATCACTGAACATACATCCTTTCAAGTATTTTTACAAGAATGAAAGAATCAAGTTCACTTGGAAATCTTTTCATATTTAGGGAGTATGAAAAGAGCTTAAAAATGACTCCATGGAGTTTCCCTTTTTCGTAATCCATTTTAACGAGTTCAAAAAAGAAGTAAAAGCATACTCGATACCTTTTCATTGGATTTTTAACGAGCATGCTGAGGGTATAAAATACGCTTGGTATTTTTTCAACTTAACCTAGAGTGTAAAAAAGACAAAAAGAAACTCGATCAAAACCTAAAAAACCAATAATGCCCTGAAATATTCAAAAATAATGTTAGAATACTTTGATCGTGAAAACTATAGGAAAAACATAATGAAACCCAAAAGTATTTAAATATTCCACTAATTATTTTTAATTAAAAGTAAAAAAAATTATACATAGTGAAAACGTGAAATTTTTTTACCATTGTGTTTTTCACCATAGAGTGAGAGTGAAAACTATGCTTAGGAGAGGAATTTGTGATAGAGATTCTGAGGGCTATAGTAAACCTTCATCGATTCGTTAGAATAAGGTAATAGCCAACCCCTTATCCTTCCTTTTTCATGGTTGAAGATTTAGTTTTTATCATTCTTTTTAAATTTTTAGGAGGATTTTTTGAAGGGAAATAAGTGCCGAGGACGATGCTCTGTTTCCTTTTGGGAGGTTCACTGTCGCACTCCATGAAAGAGGAAAAAGAGTTAGGGGAACTATATCTCTATGGATATATGGTGATGTATCTTTGTTCCCTAAAGGAAAGGGCGTCAGTGGCTATATCCCTCCCGAAAACCAAATTTAAGTATGTAATTTCAATATTTTTTAGACAATTCAGACAATTCAGTCAGGAAGTATATGTCCTCAACATCAACTCATATTCCGCCAAGTGGCTCATGTTATTATGTGTTATCATGAGCACAAGGATTATTCCATAGTGACTCATGTTTTTGTATTGTATAGATACTAAAAACCTTGAAGCTTTAGATTTTGACCTTTTGATGTACTAGAAACTTGGTGGTTCTAGATTTTGGGTGTACCAGAAGCTTATGGATTTATTATGGGTATCAGTATCAGTTATATATAAAACACTATTTTTAACAGATATATGTGAGTATGTGACGTGTTATGCGCATGAATGGATACCTATATTTGTTTTCTTTTATGATCTTTTATATGTGATAAAAAAATTAAAAAATGAACATTTAGAAATAATCTAAGTACCAATCCAAATCATAGTTTGCTAATGAATCATCCACTACGATTAAATGTCTTGGGATGTGATGCTAGGATACATTCTCAAAATACCTTTCTAAAATATGAATTATTTGGAACATATGAAGCAGTATCGGGTTACAGATATTGTAGACTCGGTTCAGTCGATGCACTACTAACTCTGAATCTAGATAAATCCTTATCAGACTCACATTACTAGTTAAATATTCATCTAATAGACCAATCACTGCATGATATTCTTCAAAATATTTCATAGCGGGACCCAAACAAGTTCCACATGAGTTTAGCAAATCGTTGGTAGGGGAATATAATACCCAATATATCGATGTGATATCCATAGTATAACGGCTAGCACCATCTGCAAAACTAGAGTAAGTGGCCATCTGTCTATTTAAACACAACATTATGTAAGAAGGCTTACCTAAGAAACATATTACATTCACAAAAGATTTACAATCCAAACTACACACAACACTCTATAAGCAATATGTACAAAGTACCTATGCTAGATGACCTAGGCATAGTATTTCTTGAGGTAAATCCCATTTTGGGGCTCACTCAGTAGTATATCATCATAGTCTATTAACTTGTAACCTCCTTTTTCTAAAATGTGATTGATGACGTAAGTCCCATGCAACATGGATTTCAGTTTACCACCCCCCAATTTATCATGTTTTTGGTCATATGTCAGGACTAGGTCTCCTTCATTTAAGAGGCGAGGTTGAATGGATCAATTGCACTGAGGTTTAGTTCATCGTTTATGTACCTAATTAGATAAGGTATCATATCAACGAGTCTCATCAATCTTATTCAAGTACAAGAGTCGTTATTCCTCTAAAGTGGTATTGGGTAACAATTCTACAGTGATTTTCAGAGAAGGAATTTCACATTCAATCGGGAGAGTAGATTCTATCCCATACACCAATTGGAATGGGGTGAATCTAGTAGATGTTCTAATGGTAATCCTATAATCCCATAATGTAGAAAAAAATTGCAAGTGTGAACTTGATTTAGCTTGTCCTACCATTCATTGTAGGATTTTTTTTCAATACCTTGTTGATAGATTCAACCTGGCCATTGGCCTATATGTAGTTCGGTGTAGACTTATCATGAAAAACCTAGTTTGTAGTTTAGTTCCTACATCATCTAGTTTTGAAAATGTGAGCCATAATCAATCATAATAGCGTGAGGGACTCCGAACCTAGAAATTATGTGATTGAAGAGAAAAAGGGCAATGGTTTTTCCATCTTTGGTGTATGTAGGCATTTCCTCAACCCATTTTTTAAAGTAATCTACAGCTACATTGATGTACCATGCCCCCTTCTTGAGGTAGGCTTACAATGCATAAAATCAATGCCCCATTTTGAAAAAGTGTTGACAACAATGATAGGATGTAAAGGAGCGGCGTGGGTTCGCTTTTTGGATTGGAAAAGATGGTAAGGTGGGCAATTTTTTACGGCCTCCATGAAATATTTGAAGATTAAGGGAAAAAAGTATTGAGCACGTAAAATTTTCTAAGCAGTATCCATCCTAGAAAGAATTCTCCACATGCTCGAGAGTGCCAATCATTCAATACCATTTCATCCTCTTCATGAGTTAAGTAACGTCTCAAAATTGCATCACTGCCACGATGGTACAATGTATCATTGAAAATAATCTAGTGTTGGGTGTTATAATGTCTTAATTAATCCACCAAATATTTAATTATTGACTGAAGTTGGTAAACTTAGAGTTGACATAAAATATATGTGAAGGTAGAGGGGTTCCTAGGGTGTCGTGGAAATATTTTAACAAAGAAAATATCGAAAGATCTTTCAAAATGAAAAACCAAGTCATACTCCTAGAAATTCAACTATTAAGATCATTAAACCAGAATAGAATACTAGACTAGAGTAGTATCAACCTATACTACTCTACTCTATAAAAAATACTAAAAAGTAAAGGTATAAAAAACACTACTTTAAGAAAGTGAACCTCCTATTAATCAAATATTCCACTTCTTAATCTAAGAAGTAGAAAGCTTCATAAACAACTTAAGAAACTAACTATACAAGGCATTATAATATTGGAAACAAGATTGCAACAACTTGATATACTTTATGAACTTCATATTTGATCCTTTCTTCTTATAGGACAAGAAAGGATCAAATATCTACTATAAGGGTTTTTGTAACATCCGAACAATTATGTTATTTTTAGACATTAGATCAAATATTTAGTCTCTTTAGGATATAGAAATAGCTACGAGATAGAGAGTTTACAGTTATGGAAAAAGAAAGACACCAAACCAGGCTCCTTGTTCATACCCCAGACCCTTTATGACTTTCCTTTTTAGTCCATATTTAATCAAGGAACCCCCAAGTACCCTTCCGACCTAGAACCCTCTCTCGATCCAACCCACAGAGAACACCCACAACCTAGACTGGTTATCTTTTGAGTTCCTTTTTTACTTTATCCCAGGGAGTATTTATTTTATATTATAGGAGATTTAGGTGTTATATAAATGTAATAAAGTATTATTGTGGGTAAGGCATACTCTATAGGTTAAGTGAGGCTTCTCTGGCTCCCGTTTATCCCGTCGTATGGTAGGTGAGGTTTGGTGAGGTGAGAGGTGAAGGTATTATTTATGTCTAAAGGATAAAAGAATCTATCCCCTCAAATATTAGAATCATCAATTGTGCCAAAAAAAGACCAGGTCATCAGCTATAATATAGAAAGGGTTGCTTAACAAAGATAGGGTAACAATAGGCAATCCAAATCTGAACAAAAGTATGGGATGAACACTGGTGACACATTGGTAGAACCAGTTATGTTTGTACAAAACATCCTAGGAGACCTTACTTCCACCCAAGGTTAAAGAGAATTTATAAGATCAGCGTAACATCATGTTCAATCGTGGGTGTCACTTACAGAAAAATTAGTACATTTGATTCTGAAAGATATGCATTTAAGCAAACGACCTAAGGTATACTTACAGTTATTCTATGATATCCAAAAGATAAAGTTCATTTATCCTTATCCTTCCAGCTGTTTTCAGTTAAAACCAGGGACATTATCCTTGGTTGACTGCCATAATTTCCTATGTGTTTTCCTTAACTCTCTTGACCATAAGCAGACCAATTTCGCTTACCCTTCAGGTCATAAACACTCATTTCTCCTACCTTCTTTCATAAGCATAAGATAATAATGATAAAAATCACACCTACCCTCCTTTGTAAGTGTAAAAAGGTAAGGACCCAACTACATGACCTACCTTTCTTTCTAAGCTAAGTTAAAGAGACCTACCATTGCATTTACCCTGCGTCAGGTCATAAGGAGCCCATTTTTCCTACACTTCATCATAAGCTAAGGTTATCTCATAAGTTAGGAGGGTAAGGATAAACTACTGTACCTAATCTAATTTCTTCATAAGCTTATGGGAAGGACCTATTGTACCCTCCTATATAGCTAACCGATAATTAAAGTCACTATAAGCCATGTTCAGATGAGTACAATTATCACATATGCATATCTTATTGGTGTGGTTAGTTCTTCATTATAATTTAGGTGTGATAATGCATCTTCATGATATAGCTTCATGATACAGTGTCATAACAAGATAGTTTCGGGTAAGAGAAATTGGTTGGGGTAAGAACCACCATAACAAGCCATAATTTCTTATTAACTAAAGAGCACATCCCCAGAGTAGGCATTGTAAAAAGGAGGAAGCTTTAAACCCACACAATTAGGAAGGACAGAACAACATACAGGGTCAGGAAGTAGGACGTGAGATAGACATAATTTATTATTGATTGGCTTATAAGAAAGAAACATGTATCGAGAGAAAGTATCACACTCTATAACATGTGAATAAGTTTGAAGCCAAGTCTAGGGTAAGATATCCAAGATGGGAGAGACATGGCTGGGTAAGCTCTTGTAAGATACATACTCAGGTGGGCTCAATTTAGGCAGACTCGGATGAGGTAGACTCAGGTAAGACAAGATTCGGTGAGGTAGACTCCATATATGGGGACTAAAATAACATCTATTTTCTTATTTGAGAATCCATAGCAAGAGAATATGATGATAGAGGGGGTCTAATTCGCAGGTATAATGGAAAGTGGTGCTAAAATGCACTAAAAGGGTCATTGAGATGGTTGGTTTTCAAGATTGGTTACATTCTCCTTCAACCCACCCTTTATTACTTTATTGTTAAAACCAATGCTTATGACATGATTGGTTATCTTATCCTTCAATTAAATCCTTTCGTATCCCTTATGAATTACTTGATGAATTACTTTAAAAGAGGGGAGTTGATATCACATTCTCCATAGGAGGGAAAGTCGGGATAAACTGCCTAGGAAGGGAATAATTAGGTGAACCCAATTTGTATTAATTGATTGGTGCAATATAATTCTTACTACTTACTCCTACTCGGTGATACCTTCTATTTCCCCCCCTAATAATGCCTGCTCTTATATGTTCCTTTTCTGTCTTCTCACGCTCGTGCTTGCCCTATCTCTTACCTAATTTATGTTGATGTAATTTTAACTTCGGAATGTATTCACTTGTATTTCTTATGTATTGTAACCCGATGTTTATTCTGGGATGTATTTGTAATGTACTTGAGTCATGTCATGCCATGATGTTCCTATCTGGAGGTTCTATAATGTAAACAAGTAATGTCAAGTCATTATGGGTAACCCTTCTATTGGTCAATGGTTAAAGTCCCCGCAGTTCCATGGCACTAGGGTTATTAGACTCTCCTAGAGAAGTCGACCCTAGTAGGGTTTAGTCAAGTCAAGAATTAGTATAAATAGAGAGCTAGCCTCTCTATTTATAACAAACTCATTGACACTTAGTTGTAGCACATAGCTGAGGAAGAAGAAGACACTGGGGCAAGAAAGAAAGAGGTTATTGCTGTCGGGATATCATCTTACTGTTTTGGGGTTTTACTTTTGGTGTTAATTCTATCTCTGAGGAAGTTGTGGGGTTTTCTCCATTTATGGTTTCCCCAAGGAAAAAAACTATGTTCATTGTCTCTTGTTTTTTATTGTTGTGCTTGTTTTTCTCTAAGTTAAAGATCTAGAATTAATGCTAGCTTAATGTTAAAAATTGAACATGGTATCAGAGCTAACCTGAGAAGAAGACACTATGCAGCTGTGGGAACTAGGGATTCCTACTTTTTGGATCTCTCTCCATATATTTTTAGTAAAAGAAGGTTGGAATAAATCTCCTCCCTAGGGAACATCTTTTTGTCAAAGCAGAATCCAATTCTAAGGTTTTTCAATTTTGGACCCCACACTGCTGCCGAAAATTAGGGCTTTCCACAGAAGTGGAATTTTTTAGTGATCCCAGGCCTGGATTGATCTCCTCCTCAAAATCGAAGTTTAGAGATCAAGATCAAATATTTTGGTTGGACAGAACTCCAGAAAAGAAAAACCCTAATCTGCTCCTGAACCAACACTGTAGAATTTCAGCTCCAAATCTAGATCCGACATGTTGACCTGGTAAGATCTAAATCTTTTGTATTTCCATTTGAGGTTCTCAGTTAATATGTCTCATCATACCAAGCTTGATGAAAATATTGAGGGATCTGATAAATTCTGAGCCTGGAAGTATAGGATCTCCCTAGTCCTAGAAGAAAATGAGTTGGACTCCTATATTATTGAGGAGGTTCCAGTTCTAGAGGGAGATGAGGTTAAGGCCTTACATAAGAAGAAGTTGGTTAAGGAAAAGAGGATCATTGTTGATTCAATCAAGGATCACCTCATACCACAAGTGTCCTCCCTAAAGACACCTAAAGCTGTGTTTGATGCCCTAACCAAATTGTTTGAAGGGAAGAACATAAACCGGAAGATGACTCTGAGAAACCAACTAAAGAATGTAAAGATCCAGAATGCAGAAATAATCCAGTCTTACTTTACAAGAGTCTCTCAGATCGAGGAACAACTAGAAGCAGTAGATGAAGAAGTGGAGAATGCAGAGATTGTAATGACCACCTTGAATGGTCTCCCTAGATCATGGGACTCCTTTATTCAAGGAATCTGTACCAGAAAGAAGTTAGTCAAGTTCAACAGACTATGGGAAGAGTGCTCTCAAGAAGAAGCTCGAAAAGCAACTCGAGAAGAAAATATTTGAAGTGAAGATCAAGCTCTCATGGTACACTCCAAGAAAACCAAAAGAAGTTCTCATCACCCCAGAGGTAACCACTCTCACAAAGATAACACTACAAAATATTTGTCTAGAATCAGATGTTGTTATACATGTCACGAGAAAGGACACTATGCTAGAGAATGTCCTAGAAAAAAAAATGTCTCTCACAAGAAGAAAAGAAACAAGAGAAGACATCATGCTCATGCTGCAGAGGATGATGAACCTTCCACAAAGAGAACCAGATATGAAAGTGAATATTCTTCAAGTGATGAAGAATATGTTATGATTTCCGCTCTCATGGGAAACATTACTCATGGAAGCAATGATTGGGTTATAGACAGTGGGGATTCCAAACATATGACAGGATTCAAGGAATCCTTTGTGAAACTATCAGAACATGAATCACCTCACAAGGTGAAGCTCGGAGATGACTACCAGTATCCAATAAAAGGTAGTGGCGAATTCTCCTATAAGCTAGACTCCGGAAATTCTATGACAATTAAGTATTATTTGTACCAGGACTAAAGAAGAATATCCTCTCCATATATGCATTAGATGCAAAAGGAATGAGGGTTTCATTTATAGATGGTCAAGTCATCATGTGGCCAAAGGAAAGACTATTTATGATGTAGTAGTGATTGGGGAACAAGAAGGAGGATTATACAAATTAAAGGGCCACCCAAAAACTATCCTTGGTCCATGACATAGTAGAGCCAAATGAACTTTGGCATAGAAGGCTTACACATGTGCATTACATAGCACTACCACTTGCAAGCAAAGATGTTGAAGGTCTTTCAAAAATTCAAGCAAAACCTGATGGGGTCTGCAAAGGATGTGTGAAAGGAAAGAACACAAAGAAGACATTTCCAAGTAGCGAGAGCAAAGAAAAAGGAATCTTGGAAATCATCCACTTCGATGTATGTGGACCAATGTCATAAAGATCACTAAGCGGGTATATATACTATGTTTCTTTTATTCATGAATTTTCTAGGAAGACATGGATTTACTTCATGAAGAACAAAGATGAAGTATTCAGCAAGTTCAAGGAATTCAAAGCCTTGATCAAGAATCACACAGAAAATAAGATCAATACCTTTCGATCAGATAATGGCAAAGAATTCACATCAAATGAATTCAAAGAGTTATGCAAAGACTCAGGGATTAAGAGGGAGTTGTCCACCCCATATAATCCACAATGGAATGGGATTGTAGAAAGGAACAATAGAACTATCATGGAAGCTACAAGAGCTATGCTTCATGATCAAGATCTTCCTATGCGTATATGGGAAGAAGCTTCCAAAACAACGGTGTATGCACAGAACCGTACTCCACATAGAGTACTCGAGAACAAGACACCTGAAGAAGATTTTTTCAGTAAGAAACTAGAAGTCAACCATCTCAGAATATTCGGTTGTACAGTGTACATACACATTCCAAAAGAGAAGAGGACAAAATTATATCTTTCAGGAAAGAAGGGTATATTTGTGGGAAACTCTAAAAGCTTGAAGGCTTATAGAATATACTTCTCACGATTCAAGAAGATCGACATCAGCAGGGATGTAACATTTGATGAAGACATAGCTTATAACAAATCGAGAAAGATACCTGTTGAAGAACCTGAAGAAACAGAAGCACCCAGGATTCATGATACAACCATGAATGAAGAAACTCAAGAAGAAGATTGAGAATTTGAAGAACCTCAAGAACTTGTAGATCCACCTTAGGAGAAGAATCCTCATAAGGAAACCTACTTGGGTATGAGAAGCTATCCAATGTGCATAAAGATACGGGGCTTGTTACCACCTAAGTTGTACTTAGTGGTTTTTTATCAAGTGAGCCTGGTGAACCGAACAAGGATAACCCCCTTGGGGGAGTTGTAATAAATGTTCTAACATGATAGTGTCTGTAAAAGACTCAGTCTCTTAGACTTTATTTTTCAATATGATCAACCCAATGTTTTTTTTCCCTTGGTTTTTATTGGTTGTTGAATAAATGACTGATAATTTTTGAGTTTTTCACTCCATACCTCCAAAGTTGGGGTGGTCGGCTTGGCATTTAGGCCTATTGAGGTTATTAGATTCTATGTTTCAATGTATAAACATGATAGGCATCATGGTTGAGTCATATGAACATGTAAGTCTGCCTAGGTTTTTTCAACTTTTTTTAATTTTTTAATTTTTTCCGTGTTTTTTATTAAAATTTAAATTTTCCAAAACTTAGGCTATTTTTTAATAGTTTAATTGGAAAAATTGGTTTTGTAACGAAAGTGGGCCAAATAATCAGTTTCAGTCGTGTAGGTGCTCATTTTCAAGCTAAGAGCACCATGTAAACCCATGGTCCCACTTTTTTTTAGGTTTTGAGTGATTTTTCATCACTCAGGTAAAAAAACCCCAAGAAATGAATTATTGATTATTTTAATTAATAAATTGATGAATAATGGAGCAAATCCAAAATCTTGTATCAGTGGATTCTTAGCCGATTTGATTGAACTTAGTTATATCTGGACAAGATTGAATGGATCTAACAAATCCTTGACTGAAGGAGGTGATCTGGATAGATCCAAAGCTGATCTTCATCATCCTTTATGGGGAATTGCACCCTCTCTCTCTCCTCCACACGTGTGGGCTCTCCTGTAAGCTCTGTGGATTGATGTGTCAGTCTGTGGGCTGATGTGTCAGCTCAATCAGCCCCTTGATTGACAAGTAGGCTTAGTTCGGCTTCAGATCAGCATTGATGGACTCTCCCTCATCTGCAATGGTCTGTCTCCTTGGGATTTGCGCCCCGTGGGATGGATCTCCTGTTTTGTGTATAAATAAAGCTCATGATGCCTATTCGAAGAGTTAGAATTGGGATTGAGGTGTTGTTGCTCTTGTACTGTGTTATTTTTTATTATTTTGGAATAAAGAATCTTTGGAGGCAAGATCTATGGTGTAATTCTCTTCATGTGTGGATGGTGATTGTCAAATGCTTATGAGGTATAATCTGTGTTATTTATCATTGATTTTGCTCGTTGATTGTTGGCCTTGAAGGAGAGAGATCCCTCTTGTTAGGGTAAGAGTTTATTCTAGTTTGATTTATTCTCTTACTGCTGCTTGTTTTAGATCTATTGGAGTTGTATGTATTTTAAGTTTAATTGCATGCTTTCCAATTATCTCTTCCAGTAGCACCTATGTTTTAACCATCTATTTGTGCAAGGATTTCTAAGTTGCAGGTGATCTCGCTTGTAGAAGAGGTTGAGATGGTTTGCATCTTCCTCATATTCAATATATTCTAAATGACATAGTCCCTCAGTGTTCTACCAAATCAGACTCCAAAGACCAACATTCCCAAGCTTCCAGCACTCTTTCTCTCTCTCTTTCTCCTTCAAAAAAATCAATTTTCTTACCTGGTTACTCAGTTCGAAAGCTTTGTTATCATTTGGATTTGTTATATTAAAGTAAAATTTACATATATCTGCTATTTCAAAGCGCATAGTCTGGATCTCAATTCTAAAAAGTATCATTAAGCATTCTAGATCTAGCATAAGGAAATCGTCCATTTTGCATGGCAAGTTAAGAAAATCAGTAGGTGGCATGCTCTAGATTTCCTTTTCAGTTTTAAAAAGATTAAATCAAGCAATTAGTGCATATTTCATTGGTTGCACAAACAGCAAGCCAAGATCCCAAGGAAAGCTTGCTTTCCTTGGTTCCTTTTTCACCTGTTTAGCTAGTTTTAACTTAGTCTTTTTTGAGTTAAGGTAGGCTGATCCAAAGGTACTCTTAAAGTGATTTTGGACATATGATATTCTAAAATACTTACTAGCTTTTATCAGGTGCAACAGAAAATAAAGGAAGCTGCTGTTCGAAAGTGGCATCGAGAGCATTCAAATCCCCCCAGGGGTCTCCCCTTTCACTGAAGTATCAAAATTTTGGAAGGTTGTAAGATCTTGGTTTCATCTTGTATAAGGACCAAGAGGTTTCTAATATTTCATTTTTCTAATATTGTAACCAAAAGTAATAAAAGAAAATATTTTTTGAGTAGGCTCTTTTGAGCCCGCTCCCCATCCCCCCAAGGGGGGTCTGTGTCCGTTTCACTTTTATGCTTTTTTCCCTTTTTTTTCTGCTCTAGTTTAATACTAACATGCAGGATTGTATACTTTGATATAATTTTGCACTATTCCATTACATATCCACTTAAATAAAATTAAATTAAATTAAAATAACATAAATAAACCAAAGTTTAAAATAATTCTATGCTAATTATAAGCATACATTTATCATATTTTTTATGTATTTTAAATCTATCTCTATACATATTTGTACGGATTCACAAATTGTTTGTTTACATTGTTTTATCTCTAGTTTCTTTTAAATATGTCATTATCAATTCAGGAAATCAACCATGTACATTTTGAATGTTAGTTTACATTGTTTTATATTTATAAATGTTTTTAATATATATATATATACATAAAAAAATTATTGTAATGTTTTAGTTTTAAATGTTTCTTATTTTAAAGATATTTTTAATAGATGTTATATATATATAAAGTTTTGATTGCAATATTTTAGTTTCTGAATATAAAAATTCTGAAAAGTTGAAGCATGGGAAGAGGCTTTTACTTTACTTGTATAATATTAATAATAGATAATTATTTTAAAAATATAGATTGTTTCAAAATTTGTAAAGATGCGCATAGATAGTTGTTTTAAAAGTAAAGATAGTTTTAAAACTTAACATGTGCATATAACATTTTGATTGAAATTTTGAAATAAAAAATCTTATGAGATAAAAATTGCAAAATCAAATTTACAATCTTATTATAGTGATTTTTTTTTACTCGTCACCGAAACACTAAAGTTTTATTTTGATGAGAATATTAACTCTTATTTTTTAATATTTGTTACTCGTTAACAATCCATCCTATTCATTAACTCAACATTATCATTATCATAAGGAAATTTTGTTAAATTAAATTTGATTCGGTGAGAAGTCAAAAAATTGAGTTGCTCTTTTAATGTATTTTATTCCCTAATCAGACTATGGAAAATGGAAATGTCTTGTTAGGTATGGGTTTCTTAATGATTTTCTAGATTTTGAGTTTCCAAGCTAAAACCCACCTTCCTTTTGTATACTGGAGCCCTAGATTCAAATCTGTCCTCTGAGTTGATAGGCTGCTATGCAATCGCCAATTTCACAACTGTACCAAAGCCTTAGGAGATAATCCAACTACAAGCCTTGTATAACAGTTAATCTTATCAAAGACAGATAAAACGATCCAGCTACCAGCATTCTGTAACTGCCAGTCTTATTAGTAGTTGGGTAGACTGGCAACGGCTGTACAACAGATCACAAAGAAAGCAATTGTACATTTGCAAGTGAGAAAGGAAAACAAATAGACAACAGCCGTTCATGACGAGACTTCGCCTTATCAAATTTTGTACTGAAAAGAGAATGATATCCACCTGCAAAATTCCTGAGATTTGAGATTTTAGGTCAAACAGTAATTCATGAAAAAGCAGACAAGATGGCCAAATCAATAAATCAATCTGTTAGCGAGGCAGCCTTGCATTTCCAAAGGCAGCACCATTTGTGTACTAATCAGGATTGAATTCGGATAAAAATAGAGCCGTTGTCGGCCTGGGTTAAAAGATAGCTTAAACGTCGCATTTCAGGTGTTTTTTTATTTTATATTTGGGCTGTATTTTAATAACTTGCAATCTCATCTATTAGAAATTGCAATCCTATCCATTCTGAGATGTGATTTTTAGGTTTTGTGGTCTCAGAGATTCCAGCAAGAGTGGGATATTTTGATTACTCTTTAGACAATTCTAGATATATCAATGAGACGAGTGTACGTTTGTCGAATCTGCACATCTTTTTCTCATACTGTTCCTCGTTCGGCGCAGTTCCAAGCACACATAGCTTACATAGCAAATGATACTGGGTACGATTAATATATTTGGCTTTTCGATTGGAAATCAAAGATTTTCCCGCTACATGTGAATAAGAATCAACAATAACGGCGTACAGAGCTGCCATTATAAAGGTATTCAAAACTGTACAGGTATGGATGAATCACTGTTTGGTGAAATTATCAACTGGTTGTACAATCAAGAATCCAAATTATGGTGTCACGAGTTGATGTTAGACATACTATCTAACGCATCCATTTTCACGGAAAATGAATGTAATTGGTAATAAATTAGCTTAAATTCACATTTCAGCTAGGCCGTCGCTGTCATTTATCATGGAAAATTGATGTATTAATTGGCACTAACTAGTTTATTCACGTTTAAGTTCGGCCGTCACTGTCCTCTTTAATTCTAAGAAACAAGAAAAAAAGTGTAAGCTTCAAGATACCTAATATCTAAAAATGTTGAAATCCAAATCATCCCGAATAGAAGTGTAAGCTTCAGGATCCCTAATATCTGAACTTGCTAAAAGTCCTAGATCAATACACTGTTAAAAGTCTTAAATCAATACAACGAATATGGAAATGGCATTAAGAAACAAAATCCGGAAAGTACCAATAATTTTAATTTTGAGATGATCCCAAAATTCATTGTGTTCATAGGGTCTTTGGGGGAAGACCTTGCGATTTATTTCATATATGATCACCAGAAATTAAATTAGTGTGTCGATATAGGGTGTTTTTTATAGTTTAAGCAGGAGAGACCTTGGACCCCTCTCTCTCACATATATATAATAAAAAATATGTGTCTTTCACATATTTAAATTACTTTTATTGTAAGATTAACTATATTGTAAAAATATTGTTATATATTAAATTTGAACTTCAAATTTTATTGAGATATTGAGATACATTTAAATTTATGGGTAATAGTTAGTCGTTCTTTAACTAGATGTATAAGGAAGAGATATATTTATAATCTAATTAATTAATGCAAGTTTTTGTAGGATTTATGTGTTATTTATAACATGATTTTAAATTAGAATAGTTGGTCTTTATAATATTATAACTATAATGAAAAATATAATGGATTATGTATTGTTAGGTTATTAATAAAAAAATATTTTCAGGGTTTGCCATTGTGTGAGTGGTTGAGGATGAAAATCACTTTCTCTTAGAATGTCTTACTTACACCCACAATAGATCTCACTTTCATAGTGTTTGCTATAATACAAACCTTTATAACCTCCTAACTTGCCAAAACTATAGTGACCTTGGAAAGCTTCTTGGCAAGCTTTTTGAGCATAGGAACAAGATTTTAAAGTAAACCAAGTATTTTCCTTCATAATATCCAATAGAGGAAAGTTGTTCTCGAGGTTAATCATCATAGTCGTCATCAATAAGTTACATATTAGCTTTTATTAAATAACTATTTTAGTACATAATTATTTAATAAGTGCAAATTTTACATAATTTTAGCATTTATTGCACAATATAAAGTTCCAAAAATAAGGAAGTAATAAAAAAAATTATGTTGTTTCAAAACTTATAAAAAAAATTAAAGAGCTTATAAAAAAAAAAAAAGATCTATTAATGATGGAGATAGATCTAGTTTTCTAGTTAAGATGGATCTATGCTAGTATGCTATCATTTACAACACCTTTCCAAACTGAAATAGTTGGTGTAGTATAAAATATATTATATGATGATGGTGGCAGTGGTGGTGGTGGTTAATGTACTCTCAAACCATTGGACCTTAAAAATTGCTTGATTTGTTGTAACAATTATTCCTATGGTCAAAAACATTAGAAAGAAGTGTACCAAGGTCACCATAGTTTTAATTAGTTAGAATATTAGAGAGGTTAAAATTATGATAAAGATATTGCAAGGGCCATCTTATGTGGATATATGTAGGGCACTCTAAGAGGAAGCAACTTTCATCCTCAATGCTCTTAGACTCACAGAGATGGAAAATCATTTCCTTTCGTGGCATGGTGCTTTAGGAACTCGATAACCCCATGTTTCACTTCATAGCTCATGAGATTGTTTTTTTATTTGGTATATATGTTTGTTTTCTTCTTTGAGTTGGTTAAAATAGAGAGATAGTTTTGGTCTTCTAGATTAGGGTTAATGACCTCCTTGTAGTATCTTAACTTCCTCTTACCCTATAGAACTTCGTGATCCCATTGAGATTGTTGTGAATACAAACACTGAAACACGTATAGGAGGAAGCTTCCTCCAAATTGTCATTATCATGATCTATATGTACATTGTTATGCTAATAATAGAATAATGACTTATATATTAGTTTTGTAATAATGCAGCTATTTTTTTTTTTATGTGTTCTCATTTACAATAGTTAGTTATTATAGTATGATAATGAAAACTATTAGGGATTAAATATTGTTGAGTTGTTAATAAAGTAATGAATTATATATTAGCTTTGAGCAAATTACTATTTTAGTTCATAATTAATTAATAAATGCAAATTTTCACCTATTGTTAAGGTTTTAGGTGTTATAATTTACAAGACATTTTCAAAGTGAAATACTTGGTGCAATATAAACTAGCACAACCACAAGCTAATGTCGTGAATGCCAATAGGCCCAGCAAGTCACTTAGTTTTGTGGAGATGGATGGTTGTTCAAGAAAGGATAAACATTAAACTAATTACTCCATCGTTATACTTATCCATTTAATTAAAAAAACTGATATGAAAAAAAACAAAGAAATAGAAACTTATATTCCCTTAAGTGAAGCTGATTTAAATCTTAATCAAGATGCATTTAAGCATAACAAGATATGATGACCATGAAATGAATCCTCACTTATATGCTTAATAAACATGTCGAATTATGTATTGTTGAGTTAATAAAAAAATCTTGAAATAAATATAATTAGTTTTGTTATTGCAACTATTTTACTTCATAATGAATGAATTAATTCAACTTTTATCTATTTGTGGGATTTATGTGTTATCATTTACAACAAGAATTCAAAATAGAATACTTGGGCCTAGATGATTATAACTACTTATTGGATTTCTTATTTTTAGGTTAATAATAAAACAATGAGTTAGACATTAACTTTGGATAAATAATTATTTTTAGGATTTCTGTTTGATCACCTACAACACTTTTCCACAATGAAATAGATGGTGCAATAAAAAATATATTGGATTATGTATAGTTAAGTTAATAATAAAATAATGAACTAGATATTAGTTTTGTAATAATTGAAAATTTATCAAAAATTGGGTAAAAAATCGTTTTTAGGAGATGAATCCTTATATTCTATTGATATACAATAAATACATACTTTTACAAAAAGCTAATCTCTCCTGTTTCACTCCCATCAAAATACAAGACAACCTAAGACACACAAGACTAAGTCTAATGTAATATCCCCAAATAAAAATTTAGGAGGACTCTAACACAATGAACCAATAAGAAAAACTAAAGACTAGGTGCTAGAAATGGACTAGGATTAACTAGATTTCTTCAAAATAGTGCTAAGCTCTTCTAAAGTTCATAAAGACTCAAAGAATGGATCTAATAGTTAATAATTAAAGGTCTACACAATATATCAGAAGCATATTAAATAAGAATTAATTCATAGGTTAGCAATAAAGTTGCACAATGCACTCGGACCATTTATGTTTCCAACATCAGCGAGGATGAAGTCTAATCGAAGGCTCCTGGTCACCCTAGAATATGAAAATTAGATTCTTGGTATTGGAATAGGTTGAATTCATAGGTTTAAGGAAAGTTTAGCACAGTTTGGGAATCAAAGTTTAACTAGGATCACTCTAGGACAACTCATCTAGTCTTGATTCAAGGCTTCCCAAATGACCTCAAACTAAGACATGCTTGATGTTCATTAAGGTCTTACATGAATCGAGGAATAGAAATAATTGGAATTCATTGAGTAGAACTTCAATTACTGAAATATTACTAAAAACTAGGGAATTGATATGCATATCTAGATAGGGTATTGGAAATAACTTTACAGATGCAAACTTATGTATTGAAATTGTTTCAGAATTGATAAAATTGTTAAGTATCAATCACAAAATTCAAATGGGATTCCACAGAGGATTCATCATTACATCATGGATTGTATTATTCACAGAATGATAGAGAATAAAAGAGAAAGAGGAGGAACTAGAAAGATTCAAATAAGAGCTTGGTATTTCTTCAGGCTTTGCTTTCAAACTTGCTTGGATACTCTCCAAAACTTGCAATGAAACTCAGTGATAATGGGTGAATTCTGTCATCATCTCAATAGGAAGGGCACATCTCCCATCTTGGACTAGGGGAACATCTCCCAAGTATGAGTAGCTCAATGCTCTCTATGCAAAACAAAAATTAACCAAAAGATGGGAAAGTGGTGCACTCTTCTTCTTTTTTAGAGTGAGTGACATGCTGAGAAATTTACATAGCCTATTGAACTTTGATGAGGAATATTAGGAATTCCTTTCTTTCCAATGTTTTCTTTTTTTTCTTTCAGCGTTTACTGCTTTGTATTGCTTTTATGATTTATCCTTCTTTTATGATTTTGGCTTTCTTTATCATGTTTTCCTACTTTGTACTTCTTTTATGATTTCGTACTTTATCCCATTTCCTTCCTCTTTACTGCTTTCCAAATTTAGATGCTTTCTCCTTTCTTCCTTCTACTACAAACTTCCTTTTGGTAAAACCTTATCTCCTAGTGTTCCCTCGTGGCCCATTATCTTCATTATTTTATGAATATAAAAACTTATGCATTAAAAATAATTTATCTACCGTTCATTTTCAAACATTATGAAATGTTAATTGCTACAACTAATTAATTGTCTTGTTTCAAAATCTAATCCCAAGAAGTTAATGGAATTTCCTCTTAAAACCATAGGGACTAAATGGATAGTTTGATGATGCATATGTCACAAAAATAGAGACATTATAGTCCTCCCGTCCCAAAAATTGCTTTTCCTGAAGCAAGGAAAAATATGAAAGATGAAAAATTTTGATATTTTTCCACAACTTTTGCAAGTTGCTACATACACCATTTGAACTCCATCTCCTCCAAATATGAATCCATTGGAAATATTTTGTTTTTCATCCTTCACCATCAACTCGTGAATGATCTTTCTTTCAAAATAATCCATGTTTAATTTTGTTGCAAGGTTTGCAGTGAACTTGAACAAAACATGTAGAATGGAAAACCAAGCTCTTATTGAAACACTTAGGATGGGATATGGGATGTACAATAGGGTTTCTCCAATTATATTTCCTAAAAAAATATAATGCACCAAAAGATTAATGAAAGTACTCAAAGAAATACTTGAACAATTGTGTTTTACCCATTTTTTCCTGAGAAGTTGTTGTTATCAGAAATTTTCAATCAGTGCAGGAAAAGATTATTTCCCTAGTATACATGGAGCGTATCTAGAACAAAAATCCCCAGCGATGCATCCTTTTCCTAGATAATTGAAATGCTTAAATTCCAAGCTTCACTTGCCTCAGTGTTGAAGGTTATAATTTTGTTATGGATATTTTTTGGTTTGATGTACCTGCAAAGAACATGAAGAACAAGACAAAACGGTGAAAGCAACAAGACAATCCAAATATCTATACTAATGGTCAAGGAGAAAAGTAATGAACAATTGATATTGATATAAATCTTTCATGGATAAGGACAACATATTTGTATTAATAAAATAAGAAGAGGAAGCTACAACCGAAGCCTTTATGTTGAAGCCTCATTCTCATAATTCCTTTGACATCACCTCCATATACACACTATAAAATTTATAAGCCTCACTCACAACCACACTCTTTTTTCTCCTATAGCAATGATTCCAAAAACATAAAGGTGCTCTCTTGGTTCTCTTCCCTACTCTTACCCATGAGCAGAAACTTGTATAAATAGGCCAAGGGAATCCCAAAGGGGTTGAAATATTTTTGGAGGAAGGTAGGGAATGTTCCCTAGAGGCTAGGAACATGAGTGCTACCTATTTTGAGCAGTTGGGATAATCCTCCATGAGAAATTTCATCTAGAATGTTCTCAAAATCTTATTCCCCCCCCTTTTTATAATATTGGTGACGCTCTTTGCATATGGGAAAGTTGTGTCGGTGCCATTTTTTAAGGCCATAAGTGTCATCAACGCACTATGTGAGTGGGAAAGTGGCGCCCGACAGATCTGACGCCTTGTTTCAGGAGACAATGTGCACTAGACATTCTAGAAATAGGAAAAATACTCTTAAAAAGATGTCTTAGACATGTCACTTTAGGGGATTGAGCATAGAAACCAATTTGAGGTGTAACAGAATTACCCCCAAATTATGAATCTAGACGGGTTTGATATGTGAAATGATTTTCTAGATGTAATATGGAATCATAGGTAAAACAGTGGTTAGAGAAGACTTGACATAAGACCAGTTACAAAACATCTGACTCAAATCATGGTTCTCGACCAGTACATTATAGATCCATGTATAATGACCATGTCATGGCTACCAATAATACACTATAAATCAATGATAGACAAAACTCAAATCAATATATAGCTACAAAATATACACTATAGATCTATGTCATCTTAACCACTTGAGCATAGAAACCAAACATACAATGTGGATCCATCCAATGACTCAAAAAATACTCCATTGCAACCTGAAGATAGGAACATATTCAAGTGAATACCTACCCATTCAGGGTCTTCATTCAAATTCTAAATAGTACAAATATGTACATGTGAATAGATGTCCTAATGTCAAACATGGTAGAAACCACTTGATTACCAGTCATTAGTGTATATCATTAACAAGTGTGAGGGAAATCACCATTAATGTCAATGATTCCCAAGGTACCCTAGTACATTCCTCCAAATGTGAATAGATAGGATGAAGTCAAACAATCGATGAGATATCCCAAATAGAGGTGAATGATGAAGGCCCACTGTCGAAAGCAAGAAAACATGCCATTGAGGCATGTGCTTCAAGGTATTTGACTGGTTTCTAATACTAATTATCGGATGATGTGTTAATGTTGATGTGAATAGAGTTGTCGAAGGAGGGCCTTAATTTTTCACCCATCATCAACAAAAAACTTGAAATAAGTATTATTTTTAAGTGATTATGATATAGGAACAACCACATGATTGACTCAGAAAAGACTGACGCAAAGGAAGGTAAAGTAACTGCAGAGCTAGAGTGTAGAAAACACTCCCTTTGAACATTAAACAACACAACAAGTGACTTGGAAGCATTGAATCAATCAAGGTTGAAACGAGACATAATGAAAAGGAAAGACGATGCATTCTTTGAATTGTCTTAAAGGAGTTAAATGACTCATGAAAATGGATCGATTTGATGACAAGGTGAATACCCAACTATTCAGATGAAAATGTAGATAGGTGCCTGTTGATGTATTTGTAACTTCAGAATGTAGTCACTTGTATATCTTATGTATTGTACCCCGATGTTTATTCCAGGAAATGCCTGTAATGTATTTGAGTCATGTCATGCCTCAATGTTCCTATCGAGAGATTCAATAGAGTAAATAGGTCATGTAAATTCATTGTGGGTAACTGTGTTATTGATCAAGGGTTAAAGTCCCCACAGTTGTGGGGCCCTAGGATTATTAGACTCTCACAGAGAAGTCAGCCCTAGTGAGTTATTTTCAAGTCGAGAATTAGTATTAATAGAGAGTGGACCTCTCTATTTATTGCACATTCACTCACACTCAGTTGTAGTGCATAACTGGGAGAGAAGAAGTTGTTCGCACAAGAGAGAGAGAGAGAGACTACTGTTGTTGGCATATCATCTTACTGTTTTTGGGTTTTACTTTTGGTCCTGATTCTATCTTTGAGGAAGTTGTGGGGTTTTCTCCTCTATGGTTTCCCCGAGGAAAATATTTGTGTCTATTGTCTCTTATGTTTGATTGTTGTGCTTATTATTCTCTCAGTTAAAGATCCTAAGATAATGCTAGCTTGAATAATAAAATTCTAACATGATATCAGAGCTAACCTAAGAATAATACATTGTGCAGCTACGAAAACTAGGGCTTCCTACTTTTTGGATCTCTCTTCATATATTTTAAGCAAAAGGAGGTTGGGTTGACTCTCCTTTCTAGGGTGCATCTTTCTGTTGAAGTAGAATCTGATTCTGAGCATTTTTAGTTTTTGACCCGACACTACTGCTAGAAATTAGGGCTTTCCACAGAAGTGGAATTTTTGAGTGATCCCAAGCCTGGATTGATCTCCTCCCAAAAATCAAAGTTTAGAGATCAAGATCAATGTTTTTGGTTGGGAAGAACTCTGGGTAAGTCAAATCCTAATCTGCTCCTGAACCAGCTTTGTAGAAATTCAGCTCCAGATCCAGTTTCGACATCTTAACCTAGTAAGAACTAAATATTTTGCATTTCCATTTGAGGTTCTCTATTAAGATGTCTCATCATACCAAGCTTGATGAAAATCTTGAGGGAGGTGATAACTTCCGAGCCTAGAAGCATAGGATCTCCCTGGTCCTGGAAGACAATGAGTTGGACTCTTAAATCACGAAAGAGGTTCTAGTTCCAAAGGGAGATGAGGATAAAGCCTTACAAAAGAAGAAAATGGCCATGGCTAAGAGGATTATTGCTAATTCAATCAAGGATCACCTCATACCACATGTGTCCTCCCTAAAGACACCTAAAGCTATGTTTGATGCCTGACCAAACTATTTGAAGGAAATAGCATAAACCGGAAGATGACTTTGAGGAAACAGTTGAAGAATGTGAAGATTTAGAATGTGGAGACCATACAGTTATACTTCACAAGGGTCTCCCAGATCAAAGAACAGCTTGAAGTAGCGGATGAAGAAGTGGATAATGCAGAGATTGTAATGACCACCTTGAATATTCTCCCTAGATCATGGGACTCATTTATTCAAGGGATGTGTACTAGAAAAAATCTAGTCACCTTCAGTAGACTGTGGGAGGAATGCTCACAAGAAGAAGCTCGAATAGCAGCCTGAGAAGAAAAGATGGGAAGTGAAGATCAAGCTCTCATAGTACACTCCAAGAAAAACAGAAGGGACTATCATCATTCTAAAGGTAAACATTCTCCTTCTAGAAAATATCAACTCAGATTTTATACTTGTGATGAAATAGGACACTATGCGAAAGATTGTCCTAGAAATAAAAGAAACCCCCACAAGAAGAAGAAAAACAAGAGAAGACATCATGCTCATGCTGCAGAGGATGATTCTTCAAGTGATGAAGAATATGTTTTGACTTCTTCTATCACGGGAACTATCTCACATGGAAGCAATGATTGGATTATATATAGTGGGGTCTCCAAACATATGACAGGATTCAAAGAATCATTTGTGAAACTATCAGAACATGAGTCACCCCACAAGATGAAAGTTGGGGATGACTACCAATATCCAATAAAAGGTAGTGGTGAATCCTCCTATAAACTAGACTCTAGAAATTCTATGAAGATGAAGGATGTCTAATTTGTACTAGGACTAAAGAATAACCTTCTCTCCATATCTGCATTAGATGCAAAAGGCATGAGGGTTGCACTTGTAGATGGCCAAGTCCTTATGTGGCCAAAGGGAAAGACTATAGATGATGCAGTAGTAATTGGAGAGAAAGAGGGAGGACAATAAAAATTGAAGGGCCAACCAGAACAAGCTTTGGTCCATGACTCAGTAGAGCCAAATGAACTTTGGAACAAAAGGCTTGCACATGTGCACTATAGGGCACTACAACTTACAAGCAAAACTATTGAAGGTATTCCAGAAATACAGACAAAACATGATGGTGTCTGCAAAGGATGTGCGAAAGGAAAGAACACAAAGAAGACATTTCCAAGTAGTGAGAGCAAGGGAAAAGGAATCTTGGAAATCATTCACTCCAACGTATGCGGTCCGATGTCATCCAGTTCATTAAGCGGGTATCTATACTATGTTTCTTTCATTGATGATTTTTCTAGGAAGACATGGATATACTTCTTAAAGAACAAAGACGAAGTATTCAACAAGTTCAAGGAATTCAAAGCCTTGATCGAGAACCTCACAGAAAAGAAGATCAAGACTTTTCGATTAGATAATGGTGGAGAATTCACATAAAATGAATTCAAATAGTTATGCAAAGATTCAAGGATTAAGAGGGAGTTAACCACTCCATATAATCCACAACATAATGGGGTTGTAAAAAGGAAGAATAGAATGATCATGGAAGCTACAAGGTCCATGCTTCATGATCAAGATATTCCCATGCATCTATGGGAAGAAGCTACCAGAGCAACAGTGTATGTATAGAACCATACTCCACACAGAGTACTTGAGAACAAGACACCTAAAGAAGTCTTTTCCAGCAAGAAACCAAAATTCAGCCATCTTAGAATATTCTGATTTCCAATGTACATACATATTCCGAAAGAAAAGAGGACAAAGTTAGATCCTTCAGGAAGGAAGGGTATATTTGTGGGATACTCTGAAAGCTTGAAGGCTCACAGAATATACTTCCCAGGATTCAAGAAGATCGACATCAGTAGGGGTGTAACATATGACAAAGACTCAGCTTACAACAAATATAGAAAGAGACCTGCTGAAGAACCTGAAGAAACAGTAGTACCCAGAATTCATGACACAACGATGAATGAAGAAATTCAAGAAGAAGATTGAGAATTAGAAGAACCTCAAGAACCTGTAGATCCACCTCAGGAGAATAATCCTCAAAAGAGGAAACATGCTTGGGTACGAGAAGCTATCCAAGGTGCAGAAAGATATGGGGCTCTAGAAGAAAATCACAAAGAAAAGAAAAGAACCAGGTCCTGCTCTAGTTATGTAGCCTTATTATGTGGCTTCATCAATAAAGAACCTTCCAACTATGAAAAAGAGGCAGAAAGGAAAGAATGGAAAGATTCTATGATTGAAGAGTATCAATTGATCATGAAGAATGATGTCTGGGATATTGTCCCAAGACCAGAAGGGAAGTCTGTTGTAACTTCCAAATGGATCTACAAGATCAAGCATGCTGTAGATGGAAGCATAGAGAGATATAAAGCAATATTTGTGGCTCATGGATTCTCTTAGAAAGAAGGAATAGATTATGAAGAAACTTTTGCACCTTTAGCCAGATACACTTCCATCAGATCAGTACTTGCTCTGGCTGCAGTGATGAAATGGAAGATACACCAAATGGATGTTAAGCCTGCTTTCTTGAATGGTGTAGTAGAAGAGGAAGTTTATGTGGAGAAGCCACTCGGTTTTGACACACATTACAGGGAGTCTCATGTGTGTAAATTGAAGAAATCCCTATATGGTTTAAAACAGGCACCCATGACATGGTACGGCATAATTGATAGCTTTCTATCCATTTTGGGCTTTACCAAGAGTAAAGCAGATTCCAACCTTTAATACAAGGTTGAAGATGGTAACCTAGTGATACTCCTACTGTATGTAGATGATATGTTTGTAACAGGTATGGATGGGTTGATTGCTGATATGAAGAGGAAGCTTGCTATCGAGTTTGAAATGAAAGACTTGGGTATGATGCAATATTTTCTAGGCATGGAGGTGTGGCATAATGCAGATGGAATCTCCCTCGCACAAGAGAAGTATGCAGTAGAGATCCTGAAGAGATTTGGGATGATGGACTGCAAGGCCATGACCACACCTATGGCATCGAACCTGAAGCTATTGATTGATGCTTCATCTGAGTCAGTTGATGCCATGATGTATCGTCAAATGATTGGGTCCTTGATGTACCTGAAGAATACGAGACCAAATATTTTCTTTGATGTGAACAACTTGAGCCAATTCCTGACAGATCTGAGACATGTTCACTTGATTGTTGCAAAGCACATTCTGAGGTACCTAAAGGGTACAGTTGATTATGGGCTCAAGTATAAGGCTGATCAGAAGATTAACCTAGAAGTTTATGTTGATTCATATTTGCAGGCAGTTCCATCGATAGAAAGAGTACTTCAGGGTGCTGCTTTAGTATGGGATCAGGTATGATCTCTTGGTTTAGTAGGAAACAGTCTTGCGTGGCATTGAGTATAGCTAAAGTGAAGTATGTCACATCTTTTTCAGTTAGTTGTGAGGCAGTATGGTTGAGGAAGCTACTATCTGATTTATTTGATCTCTAGTTGGATGCTACTTGTATATATTGTGACAGTCAGAGTTGTGTGAATTTGTATGAGAACCCAGTGTTCCATGACAAGTCGAAGCATATCAAGATCAAATATCACTATATCAGGAATATGGTGTAGAGAGGAGCAGTGAAGGTCCAATATGTTGCGACAGATGAATAGATAGCTGATGTGTTGACTAAGCCATTGGCCAGATTGAAGTTTGACTACTTCAGGGAGAAGCTTAGTGTTCTCCAGATCGAGGTTCCCTCCAAAGGGAAGTGATGAGTCGATGAACCATTCTGACATGGTGACAGGATTGGTTCCTTCCATGGCTAGATGTAAGTGTTGAGCCATTCTAAGGTGACTGTGGGATGTGTTTCCACATGATCATATATAAGTGCTGAAGGCCATTCTCCGGGAGAATGGAGGCACCTGGTCAATTACCAGGAATACTCAGCTTGGAGCTAAGGGCCATTCTGATGTGACTGTGGGATGTGTTCCCACATGATCAGATGTAAGGGCAAAGCCATTCTAACATGGGGGCAGGCTGGGCCCTCCCATGGTTAGATGTAAGGGTATATTCATTTTGACATGGGGGTAGGACGGGCCCTCCCATGGTCAGATGTAAGGGTAGAGCCATTTTGACATGGGGGTAGGATGGGCACTCCCATGGTCAGATGTAAGGGAAGATCCATTCTGAAATGGGGGAAGGCTAGGCCCTCCCATGGTCAGATGTAAGGGCTGGTCCATTCTGACATCAGGACAGGCTAGGCCTTCCCATGGTCAGATGTAAGGGCTGGGCCATTCTGAGATGGTGGTGGATGTGTTCCTCCTGTTAAGTCAGAATTTTGTTTCTTCAATTTTGGTTTGATTTACATTTTCTTTCAAGGCTTTCATTTACTTTATTTTGATTTTTCCCTCCTTTTGGGAAATTTTGTTTAGTGGTCATTTGAAATTTTGAGCTTGCTTTAGAAATTTGAATTTTAAGATATAGGTTTGCTTTTGTTTAAGGGTTTTTTAAAGTTATTTTATCAAATGGTGAGATCACAAGGAATACTTTTAGGATACCTATCACTCAAGCAACTTTAAAACTTCATACAAAGTGTCCAAAAGCTGAAAAAGAGTGAAAAAATAGCACTAAAGATATTCTTGTAGCGCTGGAGCGAAAATTTACAAAGGGCGTGCTACAAGAATATCGCGGCCTTCTTTTTTCCCGATTTTTAAGCAAATTTTTGTCAGGTTTTCAAATGATGAATGATTAATCCCATGCTGATAGTTGTTTGCAACGTGTGAGCTACCAAATTGGCATGATTTTAAGTGTGTTCAGGTCGTGAAGCAAATCATGGCCATCATTACTCTTAAGGCGGTTTGGTTTGACAGTTAGCAGTGAGATTCGGTTCAATATGGTATGATTTGTCATTACATGCACTGTCAAAGATGAAGGAGGAGATCGTGGGTAATCATAATCGCTAAAAGACTGGATTGTGTCCTTGTAGAGTAGAAGCAAGGTTATAGAGGCAAATGGGAAATTAGGGCTTTTCAATTCCAGTACTCGCAGTCAAATGAATCATTGAGAGACATTGGTACATTCGAGGACAAGAATTTGACACCTCAGGACGTGAGATTAAACTATTGCAACCGATCAATTGGCAGGTATTTCATGATATAACCCTTGTAATTGAAAATTTGGGGATTTCCTTGGTGGGGTCGTTCTAGAGAAATTGATCGATGGAGAGGTTAAAATATGCTCCTAAATGAAATTTTAACCCAAGAAATAGCTACCTGAGCTATTCTGAAAATTTTTGTTGAATAGAGCACTGAAAAATAGCCATTTGTTTGAACTATCCAGTTATTGAAGTTCGAAACAGTCTGAGGTGAAGTTTGTTTATGTTTTAGCACTCAATCTACGCCGAAAGCTCTGATACTTATACACATTGAGTTTAACGAGTTGAATGACTAGGGTTGTTGGTAGACCTAAGGTCATTTTCAATATTAAAGCTACGGGAAGCTAATGTGAATATATTGCAGAAGATTTTGTTTGCTCATCACCTTACAAGCATGTCCTCTTGAAAATCAAGAGTGGGAGGAAGAAGATGAAGCTATACTTAGGCAAGAAGGAATTATAAAAGAGCCTATTATTCCTATTGATTTTTCAGACCTTTTAATGTAGGATGCAAATGTACTGGAGATCCCTAGTTTTGATGAAGAAAACTTGCAGGAAAGTATTCAGAAATACAAGCAACAGGTGAAAGAATTACAAGAGAGTAATGATGGGTTATTTAAAGTCAATAGGGGGCTTATAGAGGAGCTGCAGGATGTCCATAATCACTTCCTGGAGCTATCAGAAGTGTCTAAAGAGGTGCTAAAAAGGAAAAGAGCTACTGACAGGTATTCCACAAAGCTGGAGGAAACAGTCCAAGACCTATAGCAGAGAAACAAGCAGCTCATGAAGAAGATTAATGACATGGAGAAGGAACAAAAGAAGGCAAAGAGGAAGTCACAAGCGCTAGATGGTATTTCCTTGTTGGCAGAAGCAGCAAAATATCTTTAAGCCAGTTGTCATTTAGTTAGTTGTTATCTTTTAAGTAAACACATATGTTAATAATTTACTATTTTTAGCATATTTTGTAATTTTGTAAGTTTATACTTTTTACCTTACTCCAGCGAGTTGAGGGAGGCAGTTAGGGTTTTAGACCCAACTGATTTTTTAAAGAAACTCTATTTAGGGAGATGAGAGAATCATTAGCAGGGTTGGATTTTTGAGAGCTTTCAGGAGGTCTTCAAGCTCAGTTGGTTTTCAGACTTGTCCATGAGCAAGGTACAAAACTCTTGTATGCAGTGGTTGATGAAACTATGAGATATTTATGACTTTTACCCTTCAGATTTATGTATTGGCTTCATTTTCATCTTTTCTAGTTGCTTAAATTGATAGATTCATTGACTGGTTTATGTTATATTCTGGCAATGCCTGTCATTTATGTTTGAACCTCAATACTGTTTCTATTTGATCTTGTTATATATATCATGAATCTTCATCTTTTATTGCTTATGATTTAGTAGTTGTTTTACTTATGAATGTATTCCCTGACTGTTCTCAAATTTCACAACCAATAAATCTTTCAAGAAAACCCTAAACCTTAATTTTATTGAGTTTTATATTTGAGTGTGTGTTGGCTTGTTTCTCTTGCCTTAGAAAGAATTTCTGGCACAAACATCTTTGGCGCCGTTGCCGGGGACGAAGCTGAAGCATGTCTTCCCTGGGATACTTATCAATTTTCCTGGTTTAAGAGGTGGACTTAAATCAGCACTTTGAAGGCTATTTTTCACCAAGTTGTCACACTGGCTTCTAGAGGAGTGGGAACTAGGAGCAGACCTACTTCACCGTTACATTCAGGGGTTTCAGCCCATGAACATATCTTGAAAACAGAAAGAAAACTCCGAAGGTCTCAATCTTTATCAGCCCTTTGTGACCCTGACCAGTTGGGTGCTTCATTACATCCAGCTGAAACTTCACCTTGGATAAATCCTACCATCCCTGAGAGCACTTTTCAGGTTTTTACTAATCCTCAAACCTTTTTGAAAGCCAAGACTGATTCTCTTGGTAAAATACCTCTCTTTCAGCTGAAAACAGGAAAGAGCCCTTTTCAGACAAGTTTCAGTCAAGCTTCCTCATCTTCAAAACCTATCAGTACAAAAATGGAAGCCCAAAACCCTCCCATGGATATGATGGACAGCATGGTTGTAGCCAGGTATGCACCATTAGTCTTACCTCATCCTTTACATGCTTTTCCTGGAGGTGATTACCATAAATATATGCCTATGTTCAATGGCCAGGGGGAGACCACTGCTAAAGAACATTGGGAGGCTTTCCTAAGTTATGCTGACAATCATAACATTGAGATCAAAGATGTATGGATGAGGGTATTTGTTCAGAGCCTTGATGGGGATGTAAGGAAGTGGTTCAGAGAGTTGCCTGCCAACTCAATCACTATAATTGAAGAGCTTCGTGATATTTTCATGAGGCAATGGGGAGACACAAAGGACCACACTTATTATATAACTGAGTTTGGAGCTCTCAGAAGGAAAAAAGAGGAAACTGTTGCAGATTTATCCAAAAGATTCAACAAAATGTATAGTAGGATTCCAGCAGAAATTAAGCCTACTGAAACATCAGCTAAACTCACCTATGCCAATGATTTTGACCATGAATTTTCTCTATTGCTGAGAGAAAGAAGACCTATCACCCTACTGAATAAGCAAGATGCAGCATTGGAGTTTGATTCCAATTTGTTGGCTTCAAACAGACTTAAGAAAGAAACTCCCTAGCAGCTTTATGAAAGAAAAGGGAAAAAGGAGTCTATTTCAACAAGTGTTGCTCCTCAGTCTGCTGAAGCCAAGATAGATGAGATGGAAAAGCTGGTAAAGATTCTCACTGCCAAACTGAATAAACTAGATCTTGAAAAGAATTTTGCTAAACCTACTCAAGAAGCTGAAAGAAATCCAAATAACTAGAATCAGTTCAGGAGGCAGTTTGCTCCTAGATTTATACCAAGAGAGCGCAGGAATAATGACATCCAGCGAGAAAGGAGAGAGAATGAGGAGCAGAGAGTGCCCCCACCTTTTCAAAATAATGTAGCTGATGAAGAAGAAGTTGATGGACAGCTTCTCTTTGAAGAGACTGAGACTGATCAGGATATAAATCAGTTTGGAGATGGTTTGTCTACAGGTTTTGTTACTGAAGAAGATTTTCTAAACGCTGAGTATTATGATGCTGATATGTATGAAGTTGAAGATGATTTGGAATTTGAGAAAACTGCTATAAATGTTGCTGCTCAACAGAATGAACATAAGAAGACTATCAATCTCAGATCAGGTCCAAAGCAAGTGGTCCAAATTCCAAAGAAGAAAGCACCAGTTCGAGCTACACATGTTCCTGCTGTACCTGTTCCTGCTGCACTTGTTCCTGCTAAACAAGTACCTGATCCTATCATACAGAAGAAGCAATCTACAGAAAAATCTAAGAAGAATGTTGAAATTGAAGAGGTAAACAAATCTGTCCAGATTTTTAGTTTGGAGAATGAGTTAGGAAAATTAAAAATTCCTGTACCTTTGACTGAGTTAATAAAGAATCCCTCATACAAACAGACAGTCCTAAAAGTGATGAATTCAGCCAATAATTAGCCTATTTCAGACACTGTTAATTTGCAAGAAGAAAGTCCAAAAATATTCACCGGATCAGACCTAGCTGAAAAAACTGAAAATGAGGCTAGTGCTTCACCTCCTTTTTATGTCACCTTGATTGTCCATGACCAAATGATTCACAATTGTCTATTAGACCCAGGAGCCTCTCACAATTTGATGCCCAAATCTGTTATGGAAGCCTTAGGTCTGAGTATTACCAAGCCCTACCATGACCTATATGCCTTTGACTCCCGGGCAGTTAAGTGTTTGGGAGTAATAAAAGATATGGTAGTTAGTCTTGCTCAGTTGCCTATGAAAAGTGTAATAATGGATGTTGTGGTGGTTGATATTACCCCGAAGTTTGGTCTACTTCTGTCTAGGTCATGGGCTAAGAAGGTTGGAGGAACCTTACAAATGGACCTCTCTTATGCTACCATTTCGGTGTTTGGTGGAGAAACTAGAAGATTATATAGAGAGCTACAGTTTTCTTACATAGTCACAGATGACAAAATCCCCACTAATCATCCCCTATATGCTGTTGACAAAGATCTGGGGACCTGCATGTTGAATTTCAGTGATGAAGATAATTCTGTTGTCCTCTTACAAGTTGAAAAGGAAAAACCAGTGAGACATTGCAGAGAAGAAGAAGATCAGCTGTGGGAATTGTATTTTGATGGATCTTCGTGCAAAGAGGGTGCTGGAGCTGGAGTCTTACTCATTTCTCCTGGAGGTGAGACAGTGAAACTCATGTATAAGCTGGAGTTTGTTACCACTAACAATATTGCTGATTATGAAGCTCTGCTACTAGGACTGAAAGCTGCTAAAGACTTAGGCATTTAGCAAATTACTACATATGGCGACTCCGAGTTGGTTGTTCAACAGGTGAAGAACAACTATCAAGTAAAGCAGGATTTGTTGAAGGTCTATCGGAATGAGGCATGGGATATGCTTGACAATTATTTTATAGCATTTAAAATCACTCATGTTCCAAGAAATCATAATGAGACTGCAGACTCTTTAGCTTTGGCTGCCTCATATTTCAGAATTCCTAAAACTACTCAGCTAAGGTATCCCATAGAGGTGAGGTACAGACCATGTGTACCTGACAATGTGAAGCACTGGAGGGTATTTGAAGATGACATTGAAATCAAAAAAATTCTTGAGCTTACAGATGAGTTTACTAATGCCCAAATTGATCAGGATGAGGATGAAGGAGAAGAACAAGATGATGAGTCTGCTAAAAATCAGTTTGCTGCAGAAGAGATAGCAGGTCATAAAATCATTGAGTTGAAGAGAAAATTCATACCCAAAGGTTTAGTTCCTCTTGAAAGAATATTTACAAAATATGATACTCCTTCAAAGCCAGTGGTTCAATCTTCAGAAGACAATGTAATGGACTGCAACATTGGTTCTGCTGAACATCCAAAAATGGTAAAAATTTCCAAATCTCTGTTAGTTGAACAAAGAAATAGATACATCAAACTTCTGAAAGAACAAGTGGATGTGTTTTCCTGGTCTTATGAAGAGCTGAGAACCTATGATACATCAATCATTCAGCATAAGGTCCCACTGAAGCCTAATGTTAAACCTTTCCGACAGAAATTAAGAAGGATAAATCCAGCTTTATTTCCTGTGATTGAAAAGGAAGTAAAGAAGCTATTGGATGCAAAGATAATAGTGCCTCTCAGGTACTCTTCCTGGGTTGCTAATCTGGTTCCTATCAGGAAAAAGAATGGAGAAATCAGATTATGTGTTGACTTCAGAAATTTGAATAGATCATCATTGAAAGACAACTACCCTCTTCCGAAGATTGAACAGGTGTTGCAGCAAGTGGTTGGATCTCAAAGGATATCTATGGTGGATGGTTTCTCAGGGTACAATCAGATTGCAATGCACCCTGATGACAAGGAAAATACAACCTTTACAACCCCCTGGGGGAAATTCATGTATGACAAGATGCCTTTTGTCCTGATGAATTCTGGAGCAACCTTTCAAAGAGCAATGGACATTTCCTTCGTTGGGTAAAAAGATAATTTTGTGGTTATCTATCTTGATGATATTACTGTATTCTCAAAATCTGATGATGAACACTTGAAACACTTGAGACAAACCTTCCAAAAATGTAGAAAATTTGGTCTGTCCCTGAACCCCAAAAAGTCACATTTTGTTGTGCAAGAAGGCAGATTACTTGGTCACCTGGTGTCTGCTAATGGCATCAGAATAGATCCTGAAAGAGTAAAAGAAATACTGAAGATCAATTTACCTAGGAGTAAAAAGGATGTGGAGTCATTCATTGGCAAGATAAATTTTCTGCGGTGGTTTATTCCCAATTTTGCTGAAACCATCAAGAAAATCACAGCCATGTTGAAGAAAGATCAGGAGGTGAAGTGGACTGTTGAAGCAAAGGCTGCATTTGAAAGAATCAAGGTAGCTCTGACTGAAGCACCTGTGTTGGTAAGTCCTGATTTCACCAAAGAATTTCTTACTTTTTCATTTGCATCAGAAGACACAATTACAACAGTCTTACTTCAGAAAAATAAAGAAGGTTTGGAACAGCCTATAGCCTTTTTTAGCAAGACTCTTAGAGATTCAGAGTTGAAGTATAGCATTTTGGAGAAGTAGGCTTATGCTCTGGTGAAAGCTCTGAAATTTTTCAGAATTTATGTCCTACATTCAAAGGTTGTTTCATTTGTTCCAAATGTTGTAGTGAAGGATGTCTTGACATAGCCCGACAGTGAAGGAAAGAGAGGGAAATGGATTGCAAAGATTATGGAGTACGATGTGGAAATCAGACCCACCAAGCTTGTTAAAGGACAAGGTTTCGCTAAGCTGTTGGCTGATTCAAATTACCAATCTCTGGGACTGCATGTTATGGTTGAAGAAATAGCTCAGGAGGAAGAGAAATCAGCACTGAAGAAAGAGAAGATAATGGATTTCTATTCAACATCTACCTGGTATGCAAACATAGTCTATTTTCTGTTATTTCTGTAATGTCCTGAACATTTAGATAAGAAGGCTGCTAGATTTGAAACTCAAAGCTACTAAGTATTGTTTGGTAGAGGGTCAATTGTTCTGGAAATATCCAGGGGGTATCTTGCTCAGATGTTTGGACCAATCTGAAATAGGTGAAGTGATCTCAGAATCTCATGAAGGTGCCTGTGGAGGGCATAAATATTGGAAAGCAATAGCTTACAAAATTTTACGAGCTGGATATTATTGGCCATCCTTATTCACAGATGTTTACCAGCAGGTAAGAGCTTGCATTCCCTGTCAGAAGTTTGTTGGAAAATAGAAATTGTTGTCTTTGCCTTTCAATCCTATTGCAGTCAATGCCCATTTTCAGCAATGGGGTCTGGATTTTATTGGAGAAATCAATCCAGCATATTCAGGATAGCATCATTGGATCTTGACTGCAACAGATTTTTTCACAAAATGGGTGTAAGCTATTCCCACAAGGAATGCTACAGACAAAGTAATCATGGACTTTATTGAAGAAAACATCCTGAGTCAGTTTGGTTGTCCACAAAGATTAGTAACAGATAATGCCAAGGCATTCAAGTCCAAGGCAATGGTGGCCTTTTGTGAAAAAAATGGCATTATTTTGAAGCACTCAACTCCCTATTATCCTCAGGGCAATGGTCAGGTTGAATCATCTAACAAGAACATCATTCAAAGCATCAAGAAATTGCTGAAACATAACAAAAAGTCTTGGGATTCAATGCTGAAGTATGCATTGTGGGCAGATAGGATTACAGTAAAGCAGGCAATTGGTACTTCTCCATATCAGCTGGTTTATGGTAGAGAAGCAGTTTTTCCTGTTCAGCTGGAAATTCCAGTGATGAAATTCCTCCAAAATTCTCAAGAGGAACCAGATGACATGCAGAGGAGAATCTTTGAAATGATAGAGTTACAGCAAAATAGAGAGAAGGTGGATGAGAAAGCACAGCTGTACAGAGCCAAGGTTAAAAGCAGGTTTGACAGAAATATTAAAGAAAATACTTTCATAGAAGGTGAGATGGTTCTAAGATGGGATGCAAGAAAGGAGCAGAAAGGAAAACATGGTAAGTTTGACAATCTTTGGTTTGGCCCTTTTCTGATATCAAAGGTTTTAGAAAACAATACTTTTATCTTGCAGTCCTTGGAAGGTGAGGAGTTGTCCAGCCCTGTTAATGGACGATTCCTCAAACATTTTTACAGTTTATAAAGGAATTTTTCACTGATCATTGTACATACCAGTGTGAGTGAGATAGAATAAAGACTCCATAGCCCAATGGAAGTTTACAGACAGGTAGATAGAAGACAGAAGGCACTGGTCCACAGGTTCTTGAAGCCTCACAGGGAGAACTTCATCCCGCAGCTGGAGCCAGATGTTAAGTTAGAATTTTGTTTCTTCAATTTTGGTTTGATTTACATTTTCTTTCAAGGATTTCATTTAATTTATTTTGATTTTGCACTCCTTTTGGGAAATTTTGTTTAGTGGTCATTTGAAATTTTGAGCTTGCTTTAGAAATTTGAATTTTAAGCTATAGGTTTGCTTTTGTTAAAGGGTTTTTTAAAGTTATTTTATCAAATGGTGAGATCACAAGGCATACTTTGAGCATACCTATCACTCAAGCAACTTTAAAACTTCATACAAAGTGTCCAAAATCTGAAAAAGAGCGAAAAAATAGCACTAAAGATATTCTTGTAGCGCTGGAGCGAAAATTTACCAAGGGCGCGCTACAAGAATATCGCGGCCTTCTTTTTTCCCGATTTTTAAGCAAATTTTTGTCAGGTTTTCAAATCATGAATGATTAATCCCATGCTAACAGTTGTTTGCAACGTGTGAGCTACCAAATTGGCATGATTTTAAGTGTGTTCAAGTCGTGAAGAAAATCATGGCCATCATTACTCTTAAGGCGGTTTGGTTTGACAGTTAGCAGCGAGATTCAGTTCAATATGGTATGATTTGTCATTACATGCACTGTCAAAGATGAAGGAGGAGATCATGGGTAATCATAATCGCTAAAAGACCAGATTGTGTCCCTATAGAGCAGAAGCAAGGTTATAGAGGCAAACGGGAAATTAGGGCTTTTCAATTCCACTACTCCTAGTCAAATGAATCATTGAGAGACATTGGTACATTCGAGGACAAGCATTTGACACCTCAGGACGTGAGATTAAACTATTGCAACCAATTAATTGGCAGGTATTTCGTGATATAACCCTTGTAATTGAAAATTTGGGGATTTCCTTGGTGGGGTCGTTCTAGAGAAATTGATCTATGGAGAGGTTAAAATATGCTCCTAAATGAAATTTTAACCCAAGAAATAGCTACCTAAGCTATTCTGAAAAGTTTTGTTGAACAGAGCACTGAAAAATAGCCATTTGTTTGAACTATCCAGTTATTGAAGTTCGAAACAGTCTGAGGTGAAGGCTGTTTATGTTTTAGCACTCAAACTACACCAAAAGCTCTGATACTTATACACATTGAGTTTAACGAGTTGAATGACTAGGGTTGTTGGCAGACCTAAGGTTATTTTCAGTATTAAAGCTACAGGAAGCTAATGTGAATATATTGCAGAAGATTTTGTTTGCTCATCACCTTACAAGCATGTCCTCTTGAAAATCAGGAGTGGGAGGAAGAAGATGAAGCTATACTTAGGCAAGCAGGAATTATAAAAGAACCTATTATTCCTATTGATTTTTCATACTTTTTAATGCAGGATGCAAATGTACTAGAGATCCCTAGTTTTGATGAAGAAAACTTGTAGGAAAGTATTCAGAAATACAAGCAACAGGTGAAACAATTACAAGAGACTAATGATGGGTTATTTAAAGTCAATAGGGGGCTTATAGAGGAGCTGCAGGATGTCCATAATCACTTCCTGGAGCTATCAGAAGTGTCTAAAGAGGTGCTAAAAAGGAAAAGAGCTACTGACGGGTATTCCACAAAGCTGGAGGAAACAGTCCAGGACCTACAACAGAGAAACAAGCAGCTCATGAAGAAGATTAATGACATGGAGAAGGAACAAAAGAAGGAAAAGAGGAAGTCACAAGCGCTAGATGGTATTGCCTTGTTGGCAGAAGCAACAAAAGATCTTTAAGCCAGTTGTCATTTAGTTAGTTGTTATCTTTTAAGTAGACACAGATGTTAATAATTTACTATTTTTAGCATATTTTGTAATTTTGTAAGTTTATACCTTTTACCTTACTCCAGCGAGTTGAGGGAGGAAGTTAGGGTTTTAGACCCAACTGATTTTGTAAAGAAACTCTATTTAGGGAGATGAGAGAATCATTAGTAGGGTTGGATTTTTGAGAGCTTTCAGGAGGTCTTCACGCTCAGTTGGTTTTCAGACTTGTTCATGAGCAAGGTACAAAACTCTTGTATGCAGTGGTTGATGAAACTATGAGATATTTATGACTTTTACCCTTCATATTTATGTATTGGCTTCATTTTCAGCTTTTCTAGTTGCTTAAATTGATAGATTCACTGACTGGTTTATGTTATATTCTGGCAATGCCTGTCATTTATGTTTGAACCTCAATACTGTTTCTGTTTGATCTTGTTATATATATCATGCATCTTCATCTTTTGTTTCTTATGATTCAGTAGTTGTTTTACTTATGAATGTATTCCCTCACTGTTCTGAAAGTTCACAACCGATAAATATTTAAAGAAAACCCTAAACCTTAATTTTATTGAGTTTTATATTTGAGTGTGTGTTGGCTTGTTTCTCTAGCATTAGAAACAATTTCTGGCACAAACACCTCCCATGGTTAGATGTGAGTGCTGGGCATGCCATTCTGACATGGGGTTAGGCTGGGCCCTCCCATGGTAAAAAATAAGTGCTGGAAGGGCCTTTCTAACTAGGTCAGATATAATTGTTGAAGAATATGAAGACCTACTTGGAGGCTAGGCCTACAACCAACACGAGAAATGGCTAGCTCTATAGAACTTCCTGTGATGAGAAGAATCGAGAGATAGAACCTATGATGATGACCTAGTGATGATTTAGATCCAGTGATGATGATCCAACAGTGATGATCCAGATCGAGTGATGATCCAGATCCAGATGAATATGACGAGAACTCAATGATGATCCAGATGATACAGAGAAGAAGACCGGTGCTGCTAAATTGTGTCAAGAGAATACCTTCCTAGTTAAGAGGTAGTGTTGATGTATTTGTAGCTTCAAAATTGATTCACTTGTATATCTTATGTATTGTACCCCGATGTTTATTCCGGGAATGTCTGTAATGTATTTGAGTAATGTCATTCCTCGATGTTCCTATTGGGAGATTCAATAATGTAAATAAGTCATGTAAATTCATTTTGGGCAACCCCCCTATTGATCAAGGGGTAAAGTCCCCGTAGTTGTGGGGCCCTAGGGTTATTAGACTCTCCTACAGAAGTCAGCCCTAGTGAGTTATTGTTGGAGGATAAATTCGGTAAGCTGACTTGAATGATAGCTTACTTAGTCAATCAGCTGAGTAAGTTGGTCAGCCACATAAGGTCGTGTCGGTTCACCGAAACTGATAGGTAGTTATTTGTAACTGTTTGTAATTCATATATATTAGGCTGTTGAGCCATATGAGAACTCGGTTCAGTTCTCTAAATTGTATGGACCCTTTCATTATAATATAATCTGTTATTTTGATTACTTGCTCTTGTCTCTTGTATCTGTTATGTATGTCTATTCTTGATGTTTATTATTGGTAACCCTATGTGATCTGTGAGATTACAACATTGGTTCCATTGCTGGTAGTACATGTCTGAGATGTATACAAGTAGATGATATCATAACAATAGATTAAGGACTGGTGGGAGCATAAAATAGCAAACTACTTGAAAAATTATGCACAAAGAAACAGATTAACGATTGTGCAAACAAAAGAAAGGTTCTTTACCAAGACTCATGAAAAGTTTGTAGAATTAGTGCCTCATATTTTGAATAAAATACTGGATGAAAAATATGGAAGCGATTAAAGATCAACAGTTGCTAGAAAAACCAATTCAAGGGGGAAGAACAAACCTGTCAGAGTGTTTCAAAAAAATCACCGACGAATTCTGCGAGGAACAAGCTATAGAAGAAAGAACTTCGGTGGAAACTATCTAGAATAAATTCTACATAGAGCTCACCGAGCAATTCTTGTGTTCCTTACCGACCCTATTTTTCAAGTTCCTAATAGATAAAGGAGTGGGCCATATCGTTGAACCTCGTCCATTACTACGTGAACCGCCACAAAATACTAGCTGGGCGGAGAAACAAAAGAAGTGGGAGAAATTCATTTCCAAAAAGGAGTGGGAATACTTCCTAAGCAAGTGTACAGAACTATTTGGGCTTTCTAAAGTGTCGGGTAGGAAAGGTGGGGATAGTTGGACGTATGTTGGGGTAAAGTGGAGAGGATTCTAGGAAACTAAAGAGATACCATTCACCAGCAATGAAAAGTCAACCTGTTGCCGCCTTTTCACACACCTGGATCACGTGGCAGAAATATTCAAGCCACTTGGTGTGTCCTTGGGGGCAAGTCTTGAGTCAAGGCTGTCCCCTTGTTCTTGACTCCTCCGTTTAGGCTCAACTCCTAACAAAGCCAAGGGGGGTAGACCCTATTAAGTTACTAAGGATGATTTCTTAGTGTAATGATGTTGTACTAAATCAGTTATTTTAGGAGTTTAAATATTTTAACTATAAACAATCAAGATGACAAGATACGAAGATACACACGAAAGCACAAGGTTGATACACAATATAAATATGAAGCAAAAAATACCAGTGCCTTAATAATGGAGTCAAAAGAGATCAGTGTGCTTGCATGTGTTTGGAATAAATGTTTTGTGATTGCATCTTGGTACATTTTAAGTTAAAATTGGAGTATGATTTGTTTAAATTAGGCTTAAGGGGGACTCCAGATATACCCGAGAGTACTTGGAGTATGTCCAAAACAAATCCTATACGGCTACCGGCAAGGAATATGTGGGCTGAAATGGAGTCTCTGGGGCTATGTTCGTAACGCACCCATTAGGGTGTGACAGAGATCGACGCCTCGAGGTCACTTTTCAGTAGGTTCCCACTTCCTTTGGGTATTTTTCCACTGTAAAGGTTTGATCGAGGTGTTGGATTTTCACCTGATGGTTTGTTAATTGGGGAAGGTGAGTCCTAATTATGCTAGTCACCCAAGTGCTTTTGATACATCTTGACTGATCGGACGAACCGCATCCAAGTGCAGAGCATACACACTGGAGTCTTGTAAATTTTAATAAGTTTTAAAAGATGTGTTCTTGCTTAAAAGAAAAGCCTCCAAGAACGTCTTTCAATCCAAGTGGATTTCAATCGGGGAATCAAGGAGGGGTTAATTTTAAAATGATGATAAACAAAAGATGAGAAAATAAAACAACTACACAAATGCAGTTTTCTGATTAATCCTACCACGAATCTCTTTCCCCTTGCGGGTCACTCGGGAAATCGTGGGGTAAGTATTATGATTACTTTTGAAAATAAGATATGGAATATGTGATTAAAAATAAAATCAAATATACTACCCTACTAATCAGATAAATTATAGTAAAAGGAAATAAGCAGAAAAAGACAAAAAAGGCACGGACGCGAATCCCCCCAGTGGGGATTGGGAATGGGCTCGAAAGAGCCTATTCAAAGGATGATTTTATTATAGAGGTTACAATATCAAAGCACTGATAAAATAGAGCTTTCTTGGTCCTTATACAGGCTGAAACCAAGATATTACAGTTTATGCAAAACAATTACAAATTATGTGATGAAAGAGAGCCCCCTGGGGGGATTTGAGCGCTCCAAAAGCCACTTTGGACAGCAGCTTCTTTTCTTCTCTATCAGACCTTCTAAATTACAGTGAATGAATTAGAATGACAACTTCCCCAAATCACTTTAAGAGTGCCTTTGGGTCAGCCTACTTTATCTCAAAAAATTAATGAAATTGAACTAGTTAAACCGACGAAAATGGAAAGCAAGCTTTCCTTGGGATCTTGGCCTGCTGTTTTTGCAGCCAATTAACAGCACTGATATTGAAAAATATTGAAATTATTGAACGGCAAATGAAACTACCTTAAAAGAAAGCTATGAATTTTTCAATAAACTACTTGCGAAACTAAGGCAATTTTAACTAGATCTCTTGAAATTGAACTTTATGTGCACAATGAAACTAAGATCTAGAAAATTGAAGGGATATTGATAATTAGATCTATGTATGCTTTTTTTTATGAGATAGATCAGATTTAAAAAGAGACCTTAAAGTAACCACTTTGAAGGAAGGTTTCATAATTTTAAAGGAGAGAAAGGGGAAGAAAGGTGCTTGTTGTTGAAGCAGATCTGCAGAGGGACCTTGGTAGAGAAGCACCAAGGGGCACGATCTTAGAAATCTCTGCTGGAAATCAATGGAATCAAACCTGAACCATCGATCTTCTAGCTACGGCAAACCTGTAAGCTACAACACAATTCCTGCATACAGAACTAGCAGATCTGAAGATACATATGAGAAAGGGATGATACAGTATGCAAATAACCTTATTTAACATACAGGTATTAACTCATTCAAACATATGCAGCTTATAGAAATTAAGTAAGCTTACTTACAATGATCTATCCTTATGATTTAAGAAACCATTCAGGCAGACAATAATTAAGTGCGAAAAACTGGAAAAATAGCAGTTTCACCTCGATTGCAGCAAGACAGTGACAATCCACACATGAAAGATACTCCACAATTGAGCCTCCAAAGCTTTTCTTTATTCAACAAAATAAGATCAGTACACAGTTTACAATGGCAAGCCCTTCAGTCCAGCTCTAACTAGCTTGGAATAGGAGGCTGTGCCTTGATTTATACAAATTGCAGGCCATCTAGCCCAGTGGGGGCGCAATTAATCATGGAATCAAGTGAAATCAACTGATGGAGAGTCCATCAATGCCTGATCTGTGTCTAGCTGAGCCAGATCTAAGTCTCACTGAGTGCAACTGTCAATCGGGGGGCTGATCTGAGTGACACCTCAACCTGTTGACTAAAGAATCCACCAAAAATCATCCAGTTGATCCAAAAACGTGTTGAGGAGAGAGAGAGGGTGAAATTCCCCATAAGGGATGCTCAAGATTAACTCTGGATCTGATTTGATTACCTCCTTCAGTCAAGATTTGTCAGATCCAGTCAATTTGCTTCAGATTTGACTGATTTCAATCAAATCGGCTGAGAATCCATTGATTTATTGATTTTGGATTTGCTCAATTATTCATCAATTTATTAATTAAAATAATCAATAATTGATTTTTGGGGATTTCTGACCTGAGTGATGGAAAATCACTCAAAACTAGGAAATAGTGGGTCCATGGGTTTACATGGTGCTCTTAGCTTGAAAATGAGCACCTACATGACTGAAACCGATTATTTGGCCCACTTTTATTACAAAATCAATTTTTCCAATTAAACTATTAAAAAATAGCCTATGTTTTGGAAAAATTAAAATTTAATAGAAAACACTGAAAAAACTGAAAATTTGAAAAATTGAAAAATTGAAAAACACCTAGGGGGACTTAGACATGTTCATATGACTCAAAAATGATGTCTAGCATGCTTATACATTGACACATAGACTCTAATAACCTCAATAGGCCTAAATGCCAAGCTGACCACCCAAACTTTGGAGGTATGGAGTGAAAAACTCAGAAATTATCAGTCGTTTATTCAACAACCAATAATAACCAAGGGAAAAAACACCCTGGGCTGATCAGATTGAAAAATGAAGTCTAAGAGACCGAGTCTTTTACAGACACTATCATGCTAGAACATTTATTACAATTCCCCCATGGGGTATGAACATGTGATATGATACAACAAAGCTTCCCGGAAACAAGACTGAAAGTTCTCTGAAGTCCGAACAAGTTATCCTTGTCCGGTTCACCAGGCTCACTTGATAGAACACCACTAAGTACAACTTAGGTGGTAACATTCTGGCTCCAACTGTGGGACGTGTGCTCGATCTGGTCTTTTGAGGCAAGGAGAGGATACGAGAACATCAGAATCTCTGGTTGATATACCCTGTAAAAACAACTCAACTTGACAAGAAAAACCTCAGTAGCACAAGTTTTATAAAAACCCAAATGAACCATTAAGCTGATTTATTTAAACAAAATAAATGTAACTAACTAAAAGAAGCAAAGTTTTATTATAGCTAAGTAGAAATGCAGAAAGTAAATGCTCTCTTTCAAGGAGCTTATTTTCCTACTCTAAGCATGATATAAAAAGGGTTAAGTGTAATCAGAAATCCAATGTAACCACCTAAGAAATTTATTAACATAAAAAAAAATTTCCTTGTCTTTGGTTACTAGCCAAAGTAAGGATACTTTATTCAAAAAATGCAAACCTGCGTGATGATCTAGAAGGGGCGGGATGGATGGGAAATCATAGGCATGAATAACATCATCAAACTTCCTCCCAAACTGGTAAGTGCCTGCGCAGGCTGCTTCTATCCATGAATGGATAGGGTTGATGTACAAATTGGAATGATGAAGCAGATTGACTACACCATCATACTGATCATCAAGGCTTACCGGATGATAATTTACTGTATAAGCCCCAAGCGGCTCCAAGTCATGAGGAAACTCTATATGTGAAGATGATAGTTGAGACTAATATTCTAATAACTGCATCACATCTATCTTTTCACAACACTGCTTCTCCATGTCTTCATTATTTATACCATTGTGCGGCTCTGCATGATATGACTCTGAATGATCATATAGATAAAATGCATGCTCCTTTTTCATATCAAAGTTTCCCAAGGCCACATGGTCCATGCCCTCTCTTTTAGATATGCCATAGACAGAAAAATCGACAAAACCATCAAAAGTTTCTGGTTCATTATTTTCCACTTTATTCATGTCACAGACTGGATTTTCCATGAATGTTTGGGACTCCTCATCAACATCTTTGTCGGGGATAAGGGAGTCTTCGTCACTTGTATCATGCTCCAAGCTATACTTGTCCTCATTTTCATACTCATCTTCTTTAGAGAAAAGGTCACAAGGTAGTGAACCTTCAGGACTATCATCATTATATGGAGAACACATAGGACTTCCATCATGTATATTATAGTTTTCATCATAAGTTTCACTATAAGATTCTGCAATGGTTTCATCCTCAGGATTGTACTATTTAGACGGTAATTGCTTTTCGAAACCGTAATTCGTGGCCTGCTGCCAATGCTGGTTTGATAGAGGATAGGTTCGGCCTACCATGTACACATGATTAGATTCACCTGATGTTGTTTCCTGATTACTGACCTCTACCATCCCATGTTCTATAATCCGGTTTGCTATGTAGCAAGTACTTTCTGGATGGAATTGCTCACAAGGTCTACACCATGGAATTACTTCTTCTACCAGGTTAGTTGAGTCTAACTGGTTTGGAATCCTAAGTTCTTGCTGAGGATACTTCCTTTGATACACTTGACTTTGTTTTGGTTGAAAATTCTTAGGTCCATTATTTCTCTCCAGTGTGACTATTCTGTTTTGGATTTTATTCATTTGCATAGATTGTTCTGCCCTGAATTGGTTCTGAGTAGTCATCACCTCTTCCAACATGCTAGCTATCTTTTCCATGGGGTCTTTAGAGGTTTCCTTTTCCTCTAACTCAATGGCCTTTCCCTTTTATTTGTTGTACGAAGTGTTTCCCCTAGTGTAACCTGGAATGTTGGACTTGCCCGAAGATTGCATATTCCTTTCTATTTTCTCGGCCAGATCTTGAGCAGTTTTTAGATCGACCGGCTCTTTATCCCTTAATTGGTATCTCAAAACACCAGTGAAATCTTCGATGTAGGATATCAATATGGAGGCATCGCTTGGCTTGATGTCTCTAGGGAGATCCGCAACCACACGCTCAAACTTAGTATTAAATTCATATATGGTTTCATTCTCCATCTTCTTTATATTGTGCAGGGCAGCGAGCAAATGTCTTGGTTCTTTCTTTTCCCCCCACTTATTCTTAAATCCTGCTAGGAATTCATTAAGGGTTTTATATGAATCATCATCTAGGTTGTAGTACCATTCTTCAGCATCATCTTCCAAGGATAAAGCAAAGAGCGTCATTTTGACATCATCATGGTTATGGGAAACATCATTGCAATAACTAGCAAGGTGCCTTTCAAAATTTCTGAGGTGAGACTTGGCAGTGATGGCATTATTGCCCTCAAACTTGGGGAGCTTCTTGATCGCATCATTCGGAATTTTATGAGGAGCACCTGCTATCTGAGAAAAGTCAAGGGGTTTGAAAAATTCCATCATTTCTTGATATTAGTGAACATGACTCTCTACAAATATGTTATGGATATCTGAGAGGGATTGGTCTCCTAAAAATTCAAGGTTTCTACGAGAAGTCTGCCTATTCAATCTTTCCCTAATAAACCTTTCGGGATCAGGGAGAGGATTGAATAATTGTCGGCGGTTTCTTCGGGTAGAAATTCTTGAAGGGATGTTATACAGTGGAGTCACCAGATGGATCGAGTTTTAATTTTTATGTTTTTTAAAGACTAGATCAATCAAAAGTTTTTTATCTTTTTAGTTGTTTAGAAAAAAGTTAAGCTAAGTCGTACTCGGGAATAAAAATATTTATCCCCGGCAACGGTGCCAAAAAGTGTTGCCGCCTTTTCACACACCTCGATCACGTGGCAGAAATCTTCAAGCCACTTGCTGTGTCCTTGGGGGCAAGTCTCGAGTCAAGGCTGTCACCTTGTTCTTGAGTCCTCCATTTAGGCTCAACTCCTAATGAAGCCAAGGGGGGTAGACCCTATTAAGTTGCTAAGGATGATTTCTTAGTGTAATGATGTTGTACTGAATCGGTTATTTTAGGAGTTTAAATATTTTAACTATAAACAATCAAGATGACAAGATACGAAGATACACACGAAAGCACAAGGTTGATACACAATATAAATATGAAGCAAAAAAGACCAGTGCCTTAATAATGGATTCAAAAGAGATCAGTGTGCTTGCATGTGTTTGGAATAAATGTTTTGCGATTGCATCTTGGTACGTTTTAAGTTAAAATTGGAGTATGAGTTGTTTAAATTAGGCTTAAGGGGGACTCCAGATATACCCGAGAGTACTTGGAGTATGTCCAAAACAAAGCCTATACGGCTACCCGCAAGGAATATGTGGGCTGAAATGGAGTCTCTGGGGCTATGTTCCTAACGCACCCGTTAGGGTGTGACAGAGATCGGTGCCCCGAGGTCACTTTTCAGTAGGTTCCCGCTTCTTTTGGGTATTTTGCGACCGTAAAGGTTTGATCGAGGTGTTGGATTTTCACCTGATGGTTTGTTAATTGGGTAAGGTGAGTCCTAATTATGCTAGTCACCCAAGTGCTTTTGATACACCTTGACTGATCGGATGAACCGCAGCCAAGTGCACAGCATACACACTGGAGTCTCGTAAATTTTAATAAGTTTTAAAAGATGTGTTCTTGCTTAAAAGAAAAGCCTCCAAGAACCTCTTTCAATCCAAGTGGATCTCAATCAGGGAATCAAGGAGGGGTTAATTTTAAAATGCTGATAAACAAAAGATGAGAAAATAACACAACTACACAAATGCGGTTTTCTGATTAATCCTACCACGAATCTCTTTCCCCTTGCGGGTCACTTGGGAAATCGTGGAGTAAGTATTATGATTACTTTTGAAAATAAGATATGGAATATGTGATTAAAAAAAAATCAAATATACTACCCTACTAATCAGATAAATTCTAGTAAAACGAAATAAGCAGAAAAAGACAAAAAAGGCACTGACGCGAATCCCCCCAGGGGGGATGGGGAATGGGCTCGAAAGAGCCTATTCAAAGGATGATTTTATTATAGAGGTTACAATATAAAAGCACTGATAAAAAAAATATTTCTTGGTCCTTATACAGGCTGAAACCAAGATATTACAGTTTATGCAAAACAATTACAAATTATGTGACGAAAGAGAGCCCCCTGGGGGGATTTGAGCGCTCCAAAAGCCACTTTGGACAGCAGCTTATTTTCTTATCTATCATACCTGCTAAATTAAAGAGAATGAATTAGAATAACAAATGCCCCAAATCACTTTAAGAGTGCCTTTGGGTCATCCTACTTTATCTCAAAAAATTAATGAAATTGAACTAGTTAAACCGACGAAAATGGAACCAAGGAAAGCAAGATTTCCTTGGGATCTTGGCCTGCTGTTTGTGCAGCCAATTAACAGCACTGATATTGCAGAATATTGAAATTATTGAACAGCAAATGAAACTACCTTAACAGCAAGCTATGAATTTTTCAATAAACTACTTGCGAAACTAAGGCAATTTTAACTAGATCTCTTGAAATTGAACTTTATGTGCACAATGAAACTAAGATCTAGAAAATTGAAGGGATATTGATAATTAGATCTATGTATGCTTTTCTTATGAGATAGATCAGATTTAAAAAGAGACCTTAAAGTAACCACTTTGAAGGAAGGTTTAAAAATTTTAAAGGAGAGAAAGGGGAAGAAAGGTGCCTGTTGTTGAAGCAGATCTGCAGAGGGACCTTAGTAGAGAAGTACTGAGGGGCACGATCTTAGCAATCTCTGCTGGAAATCAATGGAATCAAACCTGAACCATCGATCTTCTAGCTATGGAAAACCTGTAAGCTACAACACAATTCCTGCATACAGAACTATCAGATCTGAAGATACATATGAGAAAGGGATGATACAGTATGCAAATAACCTTATTTAACATACAGGTATTAACTCATTCAAACATATGCAGCTTATAGAAAGTAAGTAAGCTTACTTACAATGATCTATCCTTATGATTTAAGAAACCATTT
>LPNX010813499.1:21939-88010 GCA_001517045.1 Pseudotsuga menziesii | reverse complement strand
TCTAAGAGACCGAGTCTTTTACAGACACTATCATGCTAGAACATTTATTACAATTCCCCCATGGGGTATGAACATGTGATATGATACAACAAAGCTTCCTGGAAACAAGACTGAAAGTTCTCTGAAGTCCGAACAAGTTATCCCTGTCCGGTTCACCAGGATCACTTGATAGCACACCACTAAGTACAACTTAGGTGGTAACACAACCTAAAAGGGAAATCGAAAGGACAGTGTCACATAAAGGTACAGGGGACTTTCAGAAAATAGAGAGGGAGAAGAGGCTGCAAAGAAGGGAAGAAAGAAGAGAAAGAGCTATAGCGCTTCAAAGAGGAATGAGTACTAGGGTGACATACCAAGAGAGAAATTTGCCAGAGTCAGGTCATGACCGACAAGAAGAAGCCATGGAAGAAGAAGCGTCCCCTATGGAAGAATATTTGTGGATAGAGTAGCGAGAATCTCTCGAAATAGAATTTGCCCAGGAGTTAAGACCTCTATCTCCGACGAATCCGAGTACCAGGATACAAACCATTGTCGAAGAGGACCTCAGAGTAAGAGCTGGTGACTTTTGTATATGGAGCTGACTAGATGACGAGAGAAACGATGATAATCATCTATTTATCCGTTGACTAGAAGAAGGAAATTGGGTCATGCTTCAGGCATTACCCTCCAACTGAAGTATCCACTTACTTTACCCGACACATGAAGGAGCACCCCCCCTACCAAATATAACTTTGGAAGATATAGAAAATTCTGATCTGCAGACAAATAATCACAGTTGGACATTGACAGGAGAAGTCGACCCTAACCGACTGCTTGTCGGAGAAGAAACAACAACTAAGACGAACGACAAAAACGAGAGTTCTGTCGATAATAGTTCTGCACAGAATAATAAACAAAATACCCCACTATCCCCACCCCCACCACTGCCACCTCCTGAAGAAGGCAGTGACAGTGACTATGACATGGGTCATGGGTTAGCGCACATCCCTCTATATGAGGGCGATGAGGATCCAATACAACATTGGTTCATCTGCGAATCGACATGGGAGGCAAACCAAGTCACATATGAAGATAGATAGATGGAACAGTTCACTGGAGCCTTAAGGAAAAGAGCATTAACATGGTATATGACCTTTTCTGAAAGAACCCCCGGAGTGACTAAAGCAGAAGTCAAAGAGCATTTTTTGTCATTTTTTAAAACTCCAGATGTAAAACATCTGGCACCTAAGAAATTGAAGAAAACATTAAATAAGTCAGGAGAAACTGTCTGTGACTACGAAAAAATGCTGGAAATACCTTCTCATCCAGTTGGATTATGTCATTGATGAGCAACTATTAATCCAGTGGTTTCTTGCAGGTCTATCATAGAAAATTCATCAACACATTAGTCTGTAGACATTCAAAACTTACGAAGATGCGCTTACAAAATATCTACAAGTAGAAATGGATGAAGACATTCCAGCATATCCCATAGATTATAGACTGGAGGAATAGCTTGAGATCATGAATAAATATCTAAAAGAGCTCAACCTTAAGAGTCAGGATATTTGGTGCATGAAATGCTTGATGGCCGGACATTCAAAGGACAACTATTGACAGGATGTTAGCTAACAAGATGTTTGATTTGTGCAAACAAAATGTTTCTGTGACATCTTCCAGGAGCATGGAGAGCATACCACAAAACATTGCCCATTCAACATGAAGAATGGAAAAGCATCATGGTGCACAATCTGTGAAACTAAAAATCATAACACCACCAACTGCCACCTTAATATAAAGAATCGACAAAATTATCAGGCAGTATATCAGACAAACACAGTTGCATAGAATAATGAGCAATGAAGCAATTCACAAAATGACCAAAATAATCAAAGGTACGAAGGTCATCGGTACGAACGCCGGTTTGACAACCGATGTGGAGGCTATGGAAGTCGAGGTCGATTCTCTAGGAATCGAGCCAACCGACCACGTCAGCCCATCCAATGTTTCACATGTTACAAGGAAGGACACCGATATGCAGACTGTCCATACAAGGATAGGACTAACCTAAAATTCTGTACTAGTTTTGGTGTAGGGGATCACTCATTAGAGAATTTCCCTACTAGGCTCGAAAAAATAAATAAAAATAAAAATGTTAATGTCTTGTCATGGGTGCAAAAATGTGATATTATCAATAAAAATAATTTACATATCGTAACCTGACAAGGAATGAAAATTGGGAATCATAACCCCAAATAAGCAAGATAAAAGAAAAAAATGTTTATCCTGACCGAGTTAAACAAAAACAAATATATAAAGATGCAACAAATATATTTAGAGAATTTGCTCGACATGAAGAAGAAGATGATAATCGAAAAGACACATTAAAAGAGTTAATACACTTAGTATAGAATGATAAAATAGTATCTCAATTCATCGACTTACTATATAAAATAAAACAAAACAAAAACACCAAAAAACAAACAAAGAATATCTGCAGCTTAAACCAAAAAGATAAAAGTGATGCCGACTCACTTGTCGAGCTAGAAATTGAAGGATACCATGTCCGACAAGTTGTACTCAATTTCCGATCACAGGTAAATATTATGACACGAGACACATGGGAACAATTAGGCAAACCTCGATTATACGAATCAGACATATACCTGAAATAGCCAACCAAGGCCTAATTGAACCTATTGGAGTATGGAAAAATGTCGACACAATGATAAAAGGAATATCAACCAAAGTCGACTTCAAAATTATTGACCCTAAGGAAGGATCCAGCTCCTTCCTGGCGTTAGTAGGTCAACCTTGAGGGAGAAAAATGAAAGCCTCAATATCCCTAGATAAAGAAAGAATAAAATTAAAGGGGAATGGACAAAATGTCATAGTACCTATTCATCCATCCAAAGGAGAACCTTGGATACAACCAATTGATGAAGAAGTTGACATCCGACAACTATATCAGATACAAAATAATGAATATTACACACAGCCTAATACATATGGTGAAATTTACTTAAGTAACCAACACACATTAGGATACAATTCAGATGCAGAACTATATGATTGGGAGGTTGAAAACTATGAAACAGAAGCAAGAGGATGCTGGACCATTCAAAAAGTATAGAAGAAACCAGTCAGACAATGCTTTGTGGTGTCCAACATCCCAAAAATATTTGAGAAGAAAATTAGGGAATATACTACCTTGCAACCAACAAATATAAATACCACAAAAATCCCAAGGTATAAAGAAAGAGAATCACCAGTTATGCATGTTGAGCAAGTATCTAGGAACATTGGCGAACATGGCTGACTACAAAGTTTAGTAGAAAATTTTACAGGACAAGATGCTAGATGGTGGGATACCCATGAGTCAAGACTGCAGACATGGACAACATCTTCAACTTATTCTGTAGAAATATTTGGAGGAAAGAAGTTAACCAACCAGGCTCGTATACCTATATTTACCCAAGGACAGGATCTAGAAAACAATATAAAGACATGTGAAAAAGAATGGAGAAGACTTGGATATAAAGATGAACGTACATGGCCACACTTATTTCCATCAACACTTGCCAACTTACCAAACAAATGGTACAAAATGGAAGAATCTTGAGGTGAAACATTCATATGGCATGAACTCAAAGAGAATTTTATCAAAGATTTCAACTTTGTACCACAAACTGAGAATTTGGTCAAAACTGCAAAACAGATCAAAGCATTTGTACAACTGACAGAAAACAAAACCCTAAGGGACAATCGGCTGACAATATACTGTAACAATATACAAATCGGGACAATACCATAGTCAACAAGACTATAGTTGGAAAATGAAAATACAAAAGGGAAAAGATTTAGATGGAAACCAAACCATGTCGAAACGACCAAACCTATTCGCACAATACTCAAAGTTCAAACAACTGACAAGGAGGATACCTACCGAATGATTGTAGCAGACTTCCCTGCCACATTCTCACAGTTTAAGGAAGGAAGTCGACCAATCAATGAAGCTAAAACACGGGAATGGATAGATGCTAAAGTCAAAACTACAGATTTCGACGTCTCAGGTGATGACCGACCAAAAATGCAAAAGATTGGAGATTACTGGACTGAAGCACAAACAAAAGAGATAGTAAACCTATTGAAATAATTTCAAGATGTATTTGCTAGAGACTATAAGGATATTAAAGGTCTAGTACATGAAATGCGTGAAATGAAGATTGACATTAAACTTGATGTTCGACCTGTGAAGAAAAGACCATATAAACTAGCTCATAAATACAAAGAGATAGTCAAGAAAGAGATTGATAACATGCTTGCAGCAGGTATTATCTACCCTACTGACCAATCAGAATGGGCAAGTATGATGGTGGTTCAACTTAAGAAACATGATCCAACTAAACTAAGGATCTGTGTCGACTTCAGAGAACTCAATAAAGTTACATTAACAGACCCATTTCCAACTCCTTATGCAGATGAAATCATAAATGAGGTCGTAGGTCATGAATGCTACTCATTTACAGATGGATTCTCAGGTTATAATCAAGTACCAATAGCCAAAGAAGATCAGAAAAAGACAACATTTGTATGTGATTTTGGCTCATTTGCTTACATGGTTATGCCTTTTGGACTTAAAAATGCACCTGCAGTCTTTTCAAGGATTGTGGTTAAAACATTTCAGGAGTACATTTACAAAACAATGGAAATATATTTCAACAATTGGACAATATACTCTACATTGAAAGACCATTGTAAATGGCTAAGAATTATGCTGGAACGATGTCCACAGATCCAACTATCACTAAACCTCAAGAAGTGCATATTTCTAACTCCTATAGGAATACTATTAGGACACATTGTCTGTAAAGAAGGTATTAAATTCAACTTCGCAAAATTAAAAATCATCCTCGACAAAAAACCTCTAATGAATCCAAAACAAGTCAGGGTACTACTTGGTCATACATGATACTATAGAAAATTCATAAGACATTATTCAGACATGACATACCCATTGGAAGAATTGCTAAGAGATGATCAGGAATTTTACTGGATAGAGGACTGCAACATATCATTCAAAAAACTAAAAATAAATCTAGTCGAAGCACCCATCCTAAGGTTTTCAAACTGGTCGATCAAATTCCATGTTCACATCGATGCATCAAGCCTAGAAATAGGAGCAATCTTAACTCAGCCAGGAGATGATGGAATGGACTATCCTATATTTTATAGTATCAGGAAACTAAACAAAGCTAAAATAAAATATTCGACAATCGAAAGAGAAGCATTAGGAATGGTCTTTGCACTATAAAAATATCGACACTATCTACTAGCTAAACCATTTATATTTTACACTAACCATCAAGCACTAAAATACCTCGTAAATAAGCCTCTACACCATGGAACAATTTGTTGATGGATAAATCTATTCCAATAATTTGAATTCAAAGTTTTTTTTAGAATAGGTAAGTTAAATGTCGGTCCCAACCACTTTTCCCGAATCGACACAGGAGAGGAACCGATAGGAGTCCAAGATGACTTACCAGATGACTTACCAGATGCAATCCTGATAGAATATCATTACCAGATTTGGATGTCCATTAACCCTAATCAGTGACCAGGGAACACACTTCATCAATAAAACTATTAAAACACTAACAGACCAGTTCCAAATCGACCACCGACGGAGTACAACTTACCACCCTCAGTTGAATGGAGCAATTGAAGCATTTAACAAAACATTAACAAAAGGATTAACAAAAATATGTAACACCGACAAAGACGACTGGGATGAAAAGATACTTGCATATTATGGGCAATTCTATCAGCAAGTTCGACAAACCAGACAAGAAATCCAAGTCCTCGAAAAGAGAAAAAGCACAAAGGAAGAACTCAGGAGCACAATTGAAAATCAAATAGTGCTCGAAACAGCCAAATTGCAGAAGCATGAGCGACAAGCATACCAGTGGGTGCAACAAGCAATTCCAAATCTAGAAAAATTAGACATCATCTTCCCAAAAATGAGACGACTTTTTGACATAGCAGAGGAAAAGGACCAGTTTATGGGTCCCAACATGGAGAAGATAGCAAAATTTTCCATTCAAGAAAAGATGTCAATATTATCAAGTCAGACTACATTAACTATCGACATCCAACAAATAATGCAAAGTTGGACATCATTTCAACATCAACTGGCAGTGACAGTTGAAGCAATTGTTGAAGTCTGTGTGCAGAAAAGACCAACCATCAGACTTCAAAGCCCATGAAGACCAAGCACAGAAATAACTACCTAAGGACAGGTAAAGAAATTTTTTGTACCTCCCCGTTTCTTCAGGACGAAGAAACGTTTTGTTTGTGGGGGAGATGTTGGAGGAGCAAGTCGGTAAGCTGACTTGAATGATAGATAACTTAGTCAATCAGCTGACTAAGTTAGTCATCCAACTAATTAGAGGTTATGTCGGCCACATAAGGTCGTGTCGGTTCACTGAAACCAACAGGTAGTTATTTGTAACTATTTGTAATTCATATATATTAGGCTGTTGAGCCAGATGAGAACTTGGTTCAGTTCTATGTATTGTATTGACACTTTCATTATAATATAATTTGTTATTTCGCTTACTTGTTCTTGTATCTTGTATTTGTTATGTATGTCTGTTCTTAATGTGTATTATTGGTAACCCTATGTGATCTGTGAGATTACAACAGTTATTGTCAAGTCAAGAATTAGTATAAATAGAGAGTGAGCCTCTCTATTTATCACACATTCACTCACACTTAGTTGTAGCGCATAACTAGGTGAGAAGAAGTTGTTGGGACAACAGAGAGAGACTACTATTGTTAGGAGATCATCTTACTGTTTTTGGGTTTTACTTTTGGTGCTGATTCTATCTCTGAGGAATTTGTGGGGTTTTCTCCTTTATGGTTTCCCAAGGAAAATATTTGTGTCTATTGTCTCGTGTGTTTGATTGTTGTGCTTGTTATTCTCTCAGTTAAATATCCTAAGATAATGCTAGCTTGAATGATAAAATTCTAACAGTGCCATGTTCAAAGGTGGACGAAAATATGCCATTAACACAAATGGAATATATTCCCCATTCCCTTGATTTACCCATCACGATGGATGATTTCCTCTTTTATTTTTAAAGATCTTGAAAAGGGTAACAAACTATTTTTATAGCTCATCAGAGGATGAGTCCATTATCCTATGTTTATGAACCTAAGAAAGGATGGATTCATTCCCAAAAGGGGTCCTTCAACATTTAATGTTATGACTCCCAAGAAGGTAAACTCACTCATTGTTTCATATTTAGAGAGTATGAATTGACTAAGGAGACTCCATCATGGAATTTTTCATAGATTTAGTCCCCAAGGCCCAAAAAAGTATAAATTGGTACCCAAGAGAACTTATCTAGTTGCAAAAAACTAGAGTATACCATTTTCATAAATGAGTCTAATAGGTCCCAAAAGGGGTAAACTATCATTGAACATACATCCTTTCAAGTATTTTTACAATAATGAAAGAATCAAGTTCACTTGGAAATCTTTTCATATTTAGGGAGTATGAAAAGAGCTTAAACATGAATCCATGGAATTTCCCTATTTTGTAATCCATTTTAATGAGTTCGAAAAATAAGTAAAAGCATACTCAATACCTTTTCATTGGTTTTTTAACGAGCACGCTGAGGGTATAAAATGCGCTTGGTACTTTTTCAACTTAACCTAGAGTGTAAAAAAGACAAAAAGAAACTTGATCAAGACCAAAAAAATCCCAATAATGCCCTGAAATATTAAAAAATAATGTTAGAATACTTTGACCATGAAAACTATAGGAAAAACATAATGAAACCCAAAATTATTTAAATATTCCACTAATTATTTTTAATTAAAAGTCAAAAGAAACTTATAAATAGTGAAAACGTGAAAAATTTTTACCATTGTGTTTTTCACCATAGAGTGAGAGTGAAAATTGTGCATAGGAGAGGAATTTGTGATAGAGATTCTGACGGCTACAGTAAACCATCATTGATTCGTTAGAAGAAGGTAATTGCCAACCCCTTATCCTTCCTTTTTCATGGTTGAAGATTTAGTTTTTATCATTCTTTTTAAATTTTTAGGAGGATTTTTTAAAGGGAAATACGTGCCCAGGACGATGCTCTTTTTCCTTTTGGGAGGTGCACTGTCGTACTCCATGAAAGAGGAAAAAGAGTTAGGGGCACTATATCTCTATGGATATATGGTGATGTAGCTTTGGTCCCTAAAGGAAATGGCGTCAATAGCTATATCCCTCCCGAAAACCAAATTTAAGTATGTAATTTCAATATTTTTTTAATGTGTAGGGTCTAATGGTTACCTTATCGATGTCCCACATGTTTTTTATCCAAAAGATGGTGATTCAAAAGGAACACAAACATTAACTAGTTGATGCCCAAAGGTTGACAAACCTATGAATGTAACGGACCTAAGGGACTATGGGATCCTAAAATACTTCAGGGTGTCGGGCATGAGACACCATGTTCATCTACTGGATCATATGATATGGATGTGGGATACATATCAACAACATTTCCAGGTTGGGAACCATGTCTGAAAGATTGATGTTGAGGACATATACTTCCTGACTAAATTGTCTAAAATATGGAGCCCAGTATCACTCATAGATCCCAGGGGAGGACATAGTTTTGTTGATGACCTCATACACAAGTACTGTGTAGTCAGGACCAGGTCCCAAGCGTGAAAGATACCAATTAAAAATATAGTGGATTGACCATTGAGTACCGTAGCCTTTACTATATAAGAGGTAGTGGGTAGCCAAGATGATCATCAGATGACTTGAGCACCATATTCCATATACATTGGAATGCATGGCTCCAACCATATTCAACTGGAGCGAGGGGCTACTGGTAAGCCTCAAAGACCAGCTCACAAAGTGTCGATGGGGTGAGTTGAAGTAGTTTGGTTATGGGAAGTGGTGGTATCATTTTGAATAGGGTTCCTTTGTTTCATCCATAGGTACCTCTCAAGAAATTAGAGATTGAGGATCCATGGATGTTGTATTGGGTCAAGGCTATTGCTTGTCATGGAGGTGATGATGGATCCACTATGACCTACAATTATGAATTTTTTCGTTGCATACGGGTAAAACCATTGATGGTTGAGGACTATTCCTACGGGAAAGACTTCAGGGGTGACCTTGATCTCTCGTTTCTATAGGGTGAGTAGTGGGATGCTTGAGGTGAGAAAGATGTTACCACATTGTGTTTTTGTTTTATATCATATTTCATTTTTTTGTATTTTTGTTAATACTAATACATATCTTACAACTTTGAAGACATAGGTCCATCGAGGCCTATGGGGGATTCTCATATCGATAGGCGATTAATTTTCAGATATATTTATGAGAAACGTTGAGGCAGAGGATGAGCTTCAAGAAATTGAGGAAAAACTCTAGCGGATAATTGTGGGGGTTACCAATATTTGCATTAATGACCTTCCTAGGAATTATCATTGTCATACTGCAGGAGTGTCAGGACGTTTTGGGAGGCTACTCCGCCAAGTGGCTCATGTTATTATGTGTTATCACGAGCACAAGGATTATTCCATAGTGACTCATGTTTTTGTATTGTATAGATACTAAAAACCTTGAAGCTTTAGATTTTGACCTTTTGATGTACTAGAAACTTGGTGGTTCTAGATTTTGGGTGTACCAGAATCCTATGGCTCTATTATGTGTATCAGTATTGGTTATATATAAAACACTCTTTTTAATAGATATGTGTGAGTATGGGACGTGTTATGCGCATGAATGGATTCCTATATTTGTTTTCTTTTATGATCTTTGATATGTGATAAAAAAAATTAAAAATGAACATTTAGAAATAATCTAAGTACCAATCCAAAGTATAATTTGCTAATGAATCATCCACTACATTTAAATGTATTGGGATGTGATGCTAGGATACATTCTCAAAATACCTTTCTAAAATATGAAGTATTTGGAACATATGAAGCATTATGGGGTTACATATATTGTAGACTCGGTTCAGCTGATGCACAACTAACTCTGAATATAGATAAACCCTAATCAGACTCACATTACTAGTTAAATATTCAGCTAACAGACCAATCACTGCATGATATTCTTCAAAATTGTTCATAGCGGGACCCAAACAAGTTCCACACGAGTTTAGCAAATCATTCGTAGGGGAATATAATACCCAGTCTATCGATGTGATATCCATAGTATAAAGGCTAGCACCATCTACAAAACTAGAGTAAGTGGCCATCTGTATATTTAAACACAACATTATATAAGAAGGATTACCTAAGAAACATATTACATTCACAAAATATTTACAATCCAGACTACACATAACACTCTATAAACAATATGTACAAAGTACCTATGCTAGATGACCTAGGCATAGTATTTCTTAAGGTAAATCCCATTTCGGGGCTAACTCAATAGTATATCATCATATTCCATCAACTCATAACCTCGTGATTGATGACATAAGTCCCATGCAACATGGATTTCAGTTTACCACCCCCCAATTTATCGTGTTTTTTGTCATATGTCAGGACTAGGTCTCCTTTGTTTAAGAGGCGAGGTTGAATGGATCAATTGCACTGAGGTTTAGTTCATCTTTTATGTACCTAATTAGATAAGGTAGCTTATCAACGAGTCTCATCAATCTTATTCAAGTACAAGAATCGTTCTTCCTCTAAAGTGGTATTGGGTAACAATTCTACAATGATTTTCAGAGAAGGAATTCCACATTCGATCAGGAGAGTAGATTCTATCCCATACACCAATTGGAATGGGGTGAATCTAGTAGATGTTCTAATGGTAATCCTATAATCCCATAATGTAGAAAAAATTACAAGTGTGAACTTGATTTAGCTCGTCCTACCATCCGTTGAAGGAATTTTTTTCAATACGTTGTTGATAGATTCAACCTGCCCATTGGCCTGTATGTAGTTCGGTGTAGACTTATCATGAAAAACCTAGTTTGTTGTTTAGTTCTGACATCATATAGTTTTGAAAATGTGAGCCATAATCGGTCACAATAGCGTGAGGTACTCCGAACGTAGAAATTATGTGATTGAAGAGAAAAACGGCAATGGTTTTTCCATCTTTGGTGTATGTAGGCATTTCCTCAACCCATTTTTAAAAGTAATCTACAGCTACAATGATGTACCATGACCCCGTCCTAAGGTAGCCTTACAATGCATAAAATTAATGCCCCATTTTGAAAAAGTGTTGACAACAATGATAGGATGTAAAGGAGTGGGGTGGGTTCAGTTTTTGGATTGGAAAAGATGGTAAGGTGGGCAATTTTTTACGGCCTCCATGAAATATTTGAAGATTAAGGGACAAAACCATTGAGCAGACAAAATTTTCTAAGCAGTAGCCATCCTAGAAAGAATCCTTCCACATGCTCGAGAGTGCCAGTCATTCAATACCATTTCATCCTCTTCATGAGTTAAGTAACGTCTCAAAATTGCATCACTACCACGATGGTACAATGTATCATTGACAATAAGCTAGTGTTGGGTGTTATAATGTCTTAATTAATCCACCAAATATTCAATTATCGACTGAAGTTGGTAAACTTAGAGTTGACATAAAATATATGCGAAGGTAGAGGGGTTCCTAGGGTGTCGTGGAAATATTTTAATAAAGAAAATATTGGAAGATCTTTCAAAATGAAAAACCGAGTCAAACTCCTAGAATTTCAACTATTAAGATCATTAAACCATAATAGAGTACTAGACTAGAGCAGTATCAACCTATACTACTCTACTCTATAAAAAAATACTGAAAAGTAAAGGTATAAAAAACACTACTTTAAGAAAGTGAAGCTCCTATTAATCAAATATTCTTCTTAATATAAGAAGTAGAAAGCTTCATAAACAACTTCAGAAACTAAATATACGAGGCATTATATTATTGGAAACAAGATTGCAACAACTTGATATACTTTATGAACTTCATATTTGATCCTTTCTTCTTATAAGAAAGGATCAAATATCTACTATAAGGGTTTTTGTAACATCCGAACAATTACGTTATTTTTAGACATTAGATCAGATATTTAGTCTCTTTAGGATACAGAAATAGCTACGAGATAGAGAGTTTACGGTTATGGAAAGAGAAAGACACCAAACTAGGATTCTTGTTCAGACACCAGACCCTTTATGACTTTCCTTTTTAGTCCATTTTTAATCAAGGAACCCCCAAGTACCCTTTTGACCCATAACCCTCTCTCGAGCCAACCCACAGAGAACACCCACAACCTAGACTGGTTATCTTTTGAGTTCCTTTTTTACTTTATCCTAGGGAGTATTTATTTTATATTATAGGATATTTAGGTTTTATATAAATGTAATAAAGTATTACTATGGGTAAGGCATACTCTATAGGTTAAGTGAGGCTTCTCTAGCTCCCGGTTATCCTGTCGTATGGTAGGTGAGGCTTGGTGAGGTGAGAGGTGAAGGTATTATTTATGTCTAAAGGCTAAAAGGATCTATCCCCTCAAATATTAGAATCATCAATTGTGCCAGATGAAGACCAGGTCATCACCTATAATATAGAAAGGGTTTCTTAACAAAGATAGGGTAACAATAGGCAATCCAAAGGCGAACAAAAGTGTGGGATGAACACTGGTGACACATTCGTGGAACTAGTTATGTTTGTACAAAACATCCTAAGAGACCTTAATTCCACCCAAGGTTAAAGAGAAGTTATAATATCAACGTAATATCATATTCAATCGTGGGTGTCACTTACATAAAATATAGTACATTTGATTCTGAAAGATATGCATTTAAGCAATCGACCTAAGGCAGACTTACAGTTATTCTCTAATAGCCAGAAGATAAAGTTCATTTAGCCTTATCCTTCCAGTTGTTTTCAGTTAAAACTAGGGACATTACCCTTGGTTGACTGCCATAATTTCCTATGTGTTTTCCTTAACTCTCTTAACCATAAGCAGACCAATTTCGCTTACCCTTCAAGTCATAAAGACTCATTTCTCCTACCTTTTTTCATAAGCGTAAGGTAATAATGATACAAATCACAGCTACCCTCTTTTGTAAGTGTAAAAAGGTAAGGACCCAACTGCATGACCTACCTTTCTTTGTAAGCTAAGTTAAAGAGACCTACCATTGCATTTACCCTGCTTCAGGTCATAAGGAGCCCATTTTTCCTACACTTCATCATAAGCTAAGGTTATCTCATAAGCTAGGAGGGTAAGGATAAACTACTGTACCTAATCTAATTTCTTCATAAGCTTATGGGAAGGACCTATTGTACCCTCCTATCTAGATAATAGGTAATTAAAGTCACTATAAGCCATGTTCATATGAGTACAGTTATCTCATATGCATTTCTTATTGGTTTGGTTAGTTATTCATTATAAGTCAGGTGTGATAAAGCATCTTCATGATACAGGTTCATGAGAAGATAGTTTCGGGTCAAAGAAATTGGTTGGGGTAAGAACCACTGTAACAAGCCATAATTTCTTATTAACTAAAGAGCACATCCCTAGAGTAGGCATTGTAAAAAGGAGGAAGCTTTAAACCCACACAAGTAGGAAGGATAGAACAACATATGGGGTCAAGAAGTAGGACGTGAGATAGAAATACTTTATTATTGATTGGCTTATAAGAAAGAAAAATGTATCGAGAGAAAGTATCACACTCTATAACGCGTGAATAAGTTCAAAGCCAAGTCTAGGGTAAGATATCCAAGATGGGAGAGACATGGCTGGGTAAGCTCTTATAAGATACATACTCAAGTGGGCTCAATTTAGGCAGACTCGGATGAGGTAGACTCAGGTAAGACAGGATTTGGTGAGGTAGACTCCATAGATGGGGACTAAAATAACATCTATTTTCTTATTTCAGAATCTATAGAAAGAGCATATGATGATGGAGGGGGGGCTAAGTCGTAGGTATAATGGAAAGTGGTGCTAAAATGCACTAAAAGGGTCATTGAGATGGTTGGTTTTCAAGAATGGTTACATTCTCCTTCAACCCAACCTTTATTACTTTATTGTTAAACCTAATTCTTATGACATGATTGGTTATCTTATCCTTCAATTAAATCCTTCCTTATGCCTTATGAATTACTTGATGAATTACTTTAAAAGAGAGGAATTGGTCTCACATTCTCCATAGGAGGGAAAGTTGGGATAAATCGCCTAGGAAGGGAATAATTAGGCAAACCCACTCTGTATTAATTGGTTGGAGCAATATAATTCTTACTACTTAATCCTACTTAGTGATACCTTCTATTCCCCCCCCTAATAATGCCTGCTCTTATATGTTCCTTTTATGTCTTCTCACACTCATGCTTGCCCTATCTCTTACCTAATTTATGTTGATGTAATTGTAACTTCGGAATGTATTCACTTGTATTTCTTATGTATTGTAACCTGATGTTTATTCTAGGATGTATTTGTAATGTACTTGAGTCATGTCATGCCTCTATGTTCCTATCGGGAGGTTCTATAATGTAAACTAGTCATGTCAAGTCATTGTGGGTAACCCTCCTATTGGTCAAGGGTTAAAGTCCCTGCAGTTTCGGGGCACTAGGGTTATTAGACTCTCGTAGAGAAGTCGGCCCTGGTATGGTTTAGTCAATTCAGGAATTAGTATAAATAGAGATCTAGCCTCTTTATTTATCACAAACTCACTGACACTCAGTTGTAGCACATAGCTGAGGAAGAAGAAGACACCAAGGCAAGAAAGAAAGAGGTTACTGCTGTCGGGAGATCATCTTACTATTTTGGGGTTTTACTTTTGGTGTTGATTCTATCTCTGAGGAAGTTGTGGGGTTTTCTCCATTTATGGTTTCCCAAGGAAAAACAATGTGTTCATTGTCTCTTATGTTTTATTTTTGTGCTTGTTATTCTCTCAGTTAAAGATCCTGAATTAATGCTAGCTTAATGTTAAAAATCGAACATGGTATTAGAGCTAACGTGAGAAGAAGACACTGTGCAGCTGCGGGAACTAGGGATTCCTAATTTGTGGATCTATCTACATATATTTTTAGTAAAATAACTTTGGAATAACTCTCCTCCCTAGGGAACATCTTTTTGTCAAAGCAGAATCCATTTCTGAGGTTTTTTAGTTTTGGACCTGACACTACTGCTGAAAATTAGGGCTTTCCACAGAAGTGGAATTTTTTAGTGATCCCAGGCCTGGATTGATATCCTCCTCAAAATTGAAGTTTAGATATCAAGATCAAATCTTTTGGTTGGACAGAACTCCAGAAAAGAAAAACCCTAATCTACTCCTGAACCAACACTGCAGAATTTCAGCTCCAAATCCAGATCCGACATCTTGACTTGGTAAGATATAAATATTTTGTATTTACATTTGAGGTTCTCAATTAAGATGTCTCATCATACCAAGATTGATGAAAATATTGAGGGAGATAATAAATTCTGAGCCTATAAGTATAGGATCTCCCTAGTCTTGGAAGAAAATGAGTTGGACTCCTATATCAGTGAGGAGGTTCAAGTTCAAGAGGGAGATGAGGCTAAGGCCTTACATAAGAAGAAGTTGGTTATGGAAAAGAGGATCATTGTTGATTCAATCAAGGATCACCTCATACCATAGGTGTCCTCCCTAAAGACACACAAAGCTATGTTTTATTCCCTAACCAAATTGTTTGAAGGGAAGAACATAAACCGGAAGATGACTCTGAGAAACCAACTGAAGAATGTAAAGATCCAGAATGCAGAAACCATCTAGTATTACTTTACAAGAGTCTCTCAGATCAAGGAACAAATAGAAGCAGTAGATGAAGAAGTAGAGAATGCAGAGATTGCAATGACCACCTTGAATGGTATCCCTAGATCATGGGACTCCTTTATTCAAGGAATCTGTACCAGAAAGAAGTTAGTCACATTCAGCAGACTATGGGAAGAGTGCTCTCAAGAAGAAGCTCAAATAGAAACTCATGAAGAAAATATTTGAAGTGAAGATCAAGCTCTCATGGTACACTCCAAGAAAACCAAAAGAATTTCTCATCACCCTAGAGGTAACCACTCTCACAAAGATAACACTAGAAAATATTTGTCTAGAATCAGATGTTATACATGTGACGAGAAAGGACACTATGCTAGAGAATGTCCTAGAAACAGAAATGTCTCTCACAAGAAGAAGGGAAACAAGAGAGGACATCATGCTCATGCTGCAGAGGATGATGAACCTCCCACAAAGAGAACCAGATATGAAAGTGAATATTCTTCAAGTGATGAAGAATATGTTTTGATTTCCGCTCTCATGGGAAACATTACTCATGGAAGAAATGATTGGCTTAAAGAAAGTGGGGTTTCCAAACATATGACAGGATTCAAGGAATCCTTTTTGAAACTATCAGAACATGAATCACCTCACAAGGTGAAGCTCGAAGATGACTACCAGTATCCAATAAAAGGTAGTGGGGAGTCCTCCTATAAGCTATACTCTGGAAAGTCTATGACAATGAAGGAAGTATTATTTCTACCAGGACTAAAGAAGAATATCCTCTCTATATCTGCATTAGATGCAAAAGGAATTAGGGTTGCATTTATAGATGGTCAATTCATCATGTGGCCAAAAGGAAAGACTATTGATGATGTAGTAGTGATTGGGGAACAAGAAGGAGGATTATACAAATTAAAGGGCCATCCAAAACTATCCTTGGTCCATGACACAGTAGAGCCAAATGAACTTTGGCATAGAAGGCTTACACATGTGCATTACAGTGCACTACCATTTGCAAGCAAAGATGTTGAAGGTCTTCCAGAAATTCAAGCAAAACCTCATTGGGTTTGCAACGGATGTGTGAAAGGAAAGAACAAAAAGAATAAATTTCCAAGTAGCGATAACAAAGCAAAAGGAATCTTGGAAATCATCCACTTCGATGTATGTGGACCAATGTCATCAAGATCAATAAGTGGGTATGTATACTATGTTTCTTTTATTGATTACTTTTCTAGGAAGACATGGATTTACTTCATGAAGAACAAAGATGAAGTATTCAGCAAGTTCAAGGAATTCAAAGCCTTGATCGAGAATCACACAAAAAAGAAGATCAATACCTTTCGATCAGATAATGGTGGAGAATTCACATCAAATGAATTCAAAGAGTTATGCAAAGACTCAGGGATTAAGAGGGAGTTTTCCACCCCATATAATCCACAATAGAATGGGATTGCAGAAAGGAACAATAGAACTATCATGGAAGCTGCAAGAGCTATGCTTCATGATCAATATCTTCCTATGCATTTATGGGCAGAAGCTGCCAGAACAATGGTGTATGTACAGAACCGTACTCCACACAGAGTACTTGAGAACAAGACACCTGAAGAAGCCTTTTTTGGCAAGAAACCAGAATTCATCCATCTCAAAATATTCAGTTGTCCAGTGTACATACACATTCCAAAAGAGAAGAGGACAAAATTAGATCCTTCAGGAAAGAAGGTTAAATTTGTGGGATACTCTGAAAGCTCGAAGGCTTACAGAATATAGTTCCTAGGATTCAAGAAGATCGACATCAGTAGGGACGTAACATTTGATGAATACACAGCTTACAACAAATCAAGAAAGAGACCTGCTAAAGAACCTAAAGAAATAGAAGCACCCAGGATTCATGATACAACCATGAATGAAGAAACTCAAGAAGAAGATCGAGAATTTGAAGAACCTCAATAACCTGTAGATCCACCTTAGGAGAAGAATCCTCATAAGAGGAAACCTGCTTGGGTATGAGAAACTATCCAAGGTGCGGAAAGATATGAGGCTTGTTACCACCTAAGTTCTACTTAGTGGTTTTTTATCAAGTGAGCTTGGTGAACCAGAAAAGGATAACTTGTTCAGACTTCAAAAGACCTTCAGTCTTGTTTCTGGGAAACTTTGTTGTACTATATCACATGTTCATACCCCCTTGGGGGAGTTGTAATAAATGTTATAGCATGATAGTGTCTATAAAAGAATCAGTCTCTTAGACTTTATTTGTCAATACAATCAGCCCAAGGTGTTTTTTTTCTTGGTTATTATTGGCTGTTGAATAAATGACTGATAATTTACGACTTTTTCAATCCATACCTCCAAAGTTGGGGTGGTCGGCTTGGCATTCGGGCCTATTGAGGTTATTAGAGTATATGTGTCAATGTATAAACATGCTAGGCATTATGGTCTAGTCATATGAACATGTCTAAGTCTCCCTAGGTTTTTCAACTTTTTTTAATTTTTTTAATTTTTGAGTGTTTTTTATTAAAATTTTATTTTTCCAAAACTTAGGCTATTTTTTAATAGTTTAATTGGAAAAATTGGTTTTGTAACGAAAGTGGGCCAAATAATCAGTTTCAGTCATGTAGGTGCTCATTTTAAAGCTAAGAGCACCATGTAAACCCATGGACCCACTTTTTTTAGGTTTTGAGTGATTTTTCATCACTTGGGTCAGAAAACCCCAAAAAATCAATTATTGATTATTTTAATTAATAAATTGATGAATAACGGAGCAAATCCAAAATCCTGTATCAGTGGATTCTCAGCCAATTTGATTGAAATCAATTAGATTTGGACTAGATTGATTAGATCTAACAAATCCTTGACTGAAGGAGGTGATATAGATAGATCCATAGTTGATCTTCAACATCCTTGATGGGGAATTGCACCCTCTCACTCTCCTCCACACGTGTGGGCTCTCCTCGAATCTCTGTGGATTGATGTGTCAGTCTGTGGGTTGATGTGTCAGCTCAATCAGCCCCCCGATTGACAAGTAGGCTCAGTTCAGCTTCAAATCAGCATTGATGGACTCTCCCTCATATGCAATGGTTTGTCTCCTTGGTATTTGTGCCCCCCCAGGCTGGATTTCCTATTTTGTGTATAAATAAACCTCAAGCTACCTCCAGCAGCACCTATGTTTTAACCATCTATTTGTGCAAGGATTTCTAAGTTGTAGGTGATCTCTCTGGTAGAAGAGGTTGATCTGGTTTGCATCTTCATCATCTTCAAGATATTCTGAATGAGATAGTCCCTTGGTGTTCCACCAAATCAGACTCCAAATCCCAACATTCCCAGGCTTCCAGCACTCTTTCTCTCTCTCTTTCTCCTTCAGAAAAATCAATTGTCTTACCTGGTTATTGAGTTTGAAAGCTTTGTTATCATTTGTATTTGTTATATCAAATTAAAATTTACATAGATATGCTATTTCAAAGCTCATAGTCTAGATCTCAACTCTGAAAAGTATCATTAAGCATTCTAGATTTAGCATAAGGAAATCGTCCATTTTGCATGGCAAGTTAAAGAAAATCAATAGGTTGCATACTCTAGATTTTCTTTTATGTTTTAAAAATATTAAATCAAGCAATTAGTGCATATTTCATTGGTTGCACAAACAACAAGCCAAGATCCCAAGGAAATCTTGCTTTCCTTGGTTCCTTTTTCACATGTTTAGCTAGTTTTAACTTAGTCTTTTTTGAGTTAATGTAGGATGATCCAAAGGTACTCTTAAAGTGATTTTGGGAATATTTTATTCTAACATGCTTGCTAGTTTTTATCAGGTGTGACATAAAAGAAAGGAATCTGCTGTTCGAAAGTGGCATCGAGAGCATTCAAATCCCCCGAGGGTCTCCCCTTTCACTGAAGTATCAAAATTTTGGAAGGTTGTAACATCTTGCTTTCATCCAGTATAAGGACCAAGATGTTTCTGATATTTTAGTTTGCTAATATTGCAACCAATAATAATAAAATAAAATCTTTTTTTAGTAGGCTCTTTTGAGCCCGCTCCCCATCCCCCCAGGGGGGATCTGCGTCCGTTTCACTTTTGTGCTTTTTTCCCTTTTTTTCTGCTCTAGTTTAGTACTAACATGTAGGATTGTATACTTTGATATAATTTTGCACTATTCCATAATTTAATTTCAAAAGTAATCATACTACTTACTCCATGACTTCTCGATTGACCCGCAAGGGGAAAGAGATGCATGGTAGGACTAATTAGAAAACCGGCATTGTGTATCTTTGATTCCTTTTTCATCAATTGTTTCATTATCCATAATAAAATTAACCCCTCCTTGATTCCATGATTGAGATCCACTTGGATCAAAAGAGGTTCCTAGATGGTTTTCTTTTTAACAATAACACCTATCTTAAAATCTACTAAAAATAATGAAGACTCCAGTGTGTATGCTCTGTACTTGGTTGTGGTTCATCCGATCAGTCAAGCTGCATCAAAAGCACTTGAGTGACTAGATTAATTAGTCTTCATCTCCCAAATCGACAAACCAAAATCCAACACCTCGAACAAACTGTAAGCATTGGGAAAATACCCAAAGGAGTGGGAACAACTGGAAAGTGACCTCGAGGCGCCGATCTCTGTCACACCCTGATGGGTGCATTATGAACAATAGTCTCCGAGACTCCCTTCCAACCCACATACAGCTTGTGGGTAGCTGTGAAAATTCACTTTTGGACATACGCCAAGTACCCCTCTGGTATATCTGGAGTCCCCATTTCGCCTAATTTAATTCATTCGCATTCCACATTAATTTAAAATCTACCAATAAACATTTGGAAAACATTATTTCAAGCGCATGCAAGAACATTATTTTCTCTGTTGACTCCATTTAAGGCACTAGTGATTTATTTCTTTTGATTATATATATATTGAATGTCATTCCTGTGCTTATATGCTTTAAACCTTGCATCTTGTTATCTTGTGTTTCTACTGGTTAATTTCAAAGCTCCTAAACAACTTAATCATTATAACACCATCACACTAAGTAATTAGCCTTAGTAACTTAATAGGGTCTACCCACCTTGGATTTCTTAGGAGTTGAGCCTAAACAGAGGAATCAAGAACAAGGTGACAGCCTTTACTGAAGACTTTCCCCTACGGACACACCGAGTGGCTTGAATATTTCTTCCACGTAACCCAGGTGTGTGAAAGGTGGCAACACTTTTTGGTTCCGTTGCCGGCGATAAATCTTTTTTTTCCCAAGTACGACTTTTGTTTTCTTCCTTTTTCTTTTTTCTTTTTTTGATGAATGCTTATAGTACATCTTTAATTTTCATTTGGCGACTCCACTGACCTTTTGTTTAGTTTTTATTTTTTCAAAGAAAAGCAAAAATTATTTTTTGTGAAAAGATTTATAAATGCTTATTTTTCGTTTTCACATGGCGACTCCATTGAAGGGATAAAACCTTGCTTTCTCATAAATTTGTTGAGACTTGTTGTTTGTATATGAGCTCATACGACATAGTAAAACCTTAAAATGCTCATTATTCTACAGCTCTGCTTCATTACAAAATACATGGTTGATATATGCTACTGATAGGCCATTATGGGTGATGAAGATTATGGTGCTCTAATTTCTAATGCATATCCTTCCATCAATTTCTTGGGCATCCTGGGTTTTCCTCACTATGAACCATATCTACAGAATGAAATATATTCCCAGGCTCCAACTTTTTATGGAAATGGTGATTCAGCTATTTGTCACATCATATTTGTTTTTGCATTTGTGACAGAACTCAACATACTTCATAGGGATAATGTGATGTGAATGTTTGCTCATTCTTTGAAAAATAAGGCTTGGACATGTCTTTGTGGTCTTCCTGATAAATGCATTAGCTCCAATGGATATTTGTGTGCTATGTTTTTTGAGAGGTGGCATGATGGTGAGGGAGATATGATGATGGTTGTAGAAAGGACCCTCACCTACATAAATGAGATAAAGGATGCCATGACTTCCATTGTAGATGAGGACACTTAGGATGATCCTATTGAAGAGATTTAGGAGGAGCCCATGATTGAAAACATTGTTGAAGACTCTCCTCATGTCACCATGGCTGAAAACATTGAAGATTTGAGGTATTCTCCAGTGTGTTGCAATGCTGATATTTTTCCATAAATCCCGCTAGAGGAACCAATTGAGCAACACACCCTAAGTGACCCCATTGAGTATGTTCAAAAAGTTTCCTTGATTGAAGATAGTATTGAAGATCCTTTTCATGATATCATAATAGAATCCTATAAAAAAACTTATGATAAGATCAGTATGGTGTGTGATGACACTAGACCTTGTTCTCCATATAATGATGACAGTCTGGAAGGTTTACTGCCTTATGACCTTTTTCTAAAGAATATGAGTATGAAAATGACGACAAGTATAACTTGGAGCATGACACAAGTGACGAAGACTCCCTTATCTCCGACAAATATATTGATGAGGAATCCTGGACATTCATGGAAAATCCAGTCTATGACATGATTAAAGAGGAAAATAATGAACTAGAAACTTTTGATGGTTTTGTTGATTCTCCTGTCTATGGCATATCTAAAGGAGAGAGCATGGACCTTGTGGCCTTGGGAAACTTTGATATGGAAAAGGAGCATGCATTTTATCCATATGATCAGTCTGAGTCATATATCAGTATCAATAATGAGGACAAAGAGAACTTGATATCAGAACTTGATATCAACAATGGGGAATCCATCACATATGACATGGATGAGAGTGATGACTATTGGAATTTCATAGATAATACAACTTGTGAAAATCTTATTAAGAATTACATCCATGGTATGTCCAGCAAGGGGAGTGTTTATTCAAAAATTTGTGGAAGTACAATCTACAATACGTCAATAGAGGGGAGCACGGATCTAGATGCCTAGGAAAACCTTAGTATGGAAGAGGAGAATTCAGAATTTTCAGGTGATCATTCAGAGTCATATCATGCAAAGCCGCACAAGGGTATCCGTAATGAAGACATTGAGAAATAGTGTTGTGAAAAGTCAGATGTGATGCAGTCAATGAAATATTAGTCTAAGCCACCTTTTTTGCATATAGAGGTTCCTTATGATTTGGAGCTACTTGGGGCTTGTGAAACAAGTTATCATTTGATAAGCCCTGGTGATCAGTATGATGATGTAGTCAGTGTGCCTCATCATTCTTATTGGTATATCAGTCCTATACAGTCATGGATAGAAGCAACCTGCATGAGCACATACAAGTTGAGGAATAATTTTTATGACATTATTCATGCCTATGATGTCCCATCCATCCCTCCCATTCTGAATCATCACACAAGTTTACAATTTCTGAATAAGGTATCCTTACTTTGGCTAGTAACCAAAGACAAGGAAAAAAAAATTATGTTAATAAAATTCTTAGGTGGTTACATTGGATTTTTTTATTACACCTAACCCTTTTATATCATGCTTAGAGTAGGAAAATAAGCTCCTAAAACGGAGCATTTACTTTCTTCATTTATGTTTTGTACTTAGCTATAATTAAAAAAAAAAAATCATTAGTTAATTAGATTTATTTTGTTTAAATAAATCAGCTTAATGGTTCATTTGGTTTTTATATAAAGCTTGTGCTACTAAGGTTTTCTTGTCAAGTTGAGATGTTTTTATAGGGTATATATACCAGAGATTCTGGTGTTCTCGTATCCTCTCCTTGCCTTAAAGACCAGATCGAGCACATGTCCCACAGTTGGAGCCACAATGTTACCACCTAAGTTGTACTTAGTGGTTTTTTATCAAGTGATCCTGGTGAACCGGACAAGGATAACTTGTTCGGACTTCAGAAGACCTTCAGTCTTGTTTCTGGGAAACTTTGTTGTACTATATCACATGTTCATACCACTTTGGGGGAGTTGTAATAAATGTTATAGCATGATAGTGTCTGTAAAAGACTCTGTATCTTAGAATTTATTTGTCAATACGATTATCCCAGGTTTTTTTTTCCCTTGGTTATTATTGGTTGTTGAATAAACGACTGATAATTTCTGAGTTTTTCACTCCATACCTCCAAATTTGGGGTGGTTGGCTTGGCATTTAGGCCTATTGACATTATTACAGTCTATGTGTCAATGTATAAACATGCTAGGCATCATGGTCGAGTCATATGAATATGTCTAAGTCCCCCTAGGTTTTTTCAACTTTTTTTAATTTTTTAATTTTTTCAGTGTTTTTATTAAAATTAAATTTTTCCAAAACTTAGGCTATTTTTTAATAGTTTAATTGGAAAAACTAGTTTTGTAACGAAAGTGGGCCAAATAATTAGTTTCAGTCATGTAGGCACTCATTTTCAAGCTAAGAGCACCATGTAAACCCATGGACCCACTTTTTTCAGGTTTTGAGTAATTTTTCATCACTCGGGTCAGAAAACCCCAAAAAATCAATTATTGATTATTTTAATTAATAAATTGATGAATAATGGAGCAAATAGAAAATCCTAGATCAGTGGATTCTCAGCCAATTTGATTGAAATTGGTCAGATCTGGACTAGATTGACTGGATCTGACAAATCCTTGACTGAAGGAGGTGATATGGACAGATCCAGAGTTGATCTTCAACATCCTTTATGGGGAATTATGCCCTCTCTCTCTCCTCCACATGTGTGGGCTCCCCTGGAAGCTCTGTGAATTGATATGTCAGTCTGTGGGTTGTTGTGTCAGCTCAATCATCCCCCTGATTGACAAGCAGGCTCATTTCAGCTTCAAATAAGCATTGATGGACTCTCCCTCATCTGCAGTGGTATGTCTCCTTGGTATTTGCGCCCCCCCTGGGGTGGATCTCCTGTTTTGTGTATAAATAAAGTTTAGGATACCTGTTCCAAGAGTTAGAATTGGGATTGAGGTGTTGTTGCTCTTGTACTATTTTATTGTTTATTATTTTGGAATAAATAAGCTTTGGAGGAAAGATCTATGGTGTAATTCTCTTCATGTGTGGATGGTGATTGTCAAATGCTTATGAGGTATAATATGTGTTATTTATCATTGATTTTTCTAGTTAATTGTTGGAATTGAAGGAGAGAGCTCCCTCCTGTTAGGGTAAGAGTTTATTCTAGTTTGATTTATTCTCTTACTGCTGCTTGTTTCAGATCTATTGGAGTTGTACGTATTTTAAGTTTAATTGCATGCTTTCCAATTATCTCTTCCAATAGCACCTATGTTTTAACCATCTATTTGTGCAAGGATTTCTAAGTTGTAGGTGATCTCGCTTGTAGAAGAGGTTGAGCTGGTTTACATATTCCTTATCTTCAAGATATTCTGAATGACATTGTCCCTCAGTGTTCCACCAAAGAAGATTCCAAATCCCAACATTCCCATGCTTCCAACACTCTTTCTCTCTCTCTTTCTCCTTCAAAAAAATCAATTTTCTTACCTCGTTAATGAGTTCAAAATATTTGTTATCATTTGGATCTGTTATATCAAATTAAAATTTCCATAGATATTCTATTTCAAAGTTCATAGTATAGATCTCAATTCTGAAAAGTATCATTAAGCATTCTAGATCTAGCATAAGGAAATCGTCCATTTTGCATGGCAAGTTAAAGAAAATCAGTAGGTTGCATGCTGTAGATTTAATTTTATGTTTTAAAAAGATTAAATACAGAAATCAGTGCATATTTCATTGGCTACACAAAAATCAAGCCAATATCCCAAGGAAAGCTTGCTTTCCTTGGTTCCTTTTTCACCCGTTTAGCTAGTTTTAACTTAGTCTTTTTTGAGTTAAGGTAGGCTGATCCAAAGGTACTATTAAAGTTCTTTTGGGCATATGTTATTATAACATACTTTCTGTTTTTTAGCAGATGTAACAGAAAATAAAGGAGTTTTTTGTTCGAAAGTGGCCTTGGGAGCATTCCAATCCCACCAGGGGTCTCCCCTTTCAGTGAAGTCTCAAAATTTTCGAAGGTTGTAAGATCTTGGTTTCATCCCGTATAGGGACCAAGAGGTTTCTGATATTTCAGTTTGCTGATATTGTAACCAATAATAATAAAATAAAATCTTTTTTGAGTAGGCTCTTCCGAGCCTGCTCCCTATCCCCCCATGGGGGATCTCTGTCCTTTTCACTTTTGTGCTTTTTTCCCTTTTTTTTCTGCTCTAGTTTAGTAATGACATGCATGATTGTATAATTTGATATAATTTTTCACTATTCCATACTTTAATTTCAAAAGTAAACATACTACTTACCCCACGACTTCCCGATTGAATCGCAAGGGGAAAGAGATGCGTGGTAGGACTAATTAGAACACCGATGTTTTGTATATGTGATTCCTTTTTCATCAATTGTTTCATTAGCCATAATAAAATTAACCCCTCCTTGATTCCCCGATTGAGATCTACTTGGATCGAAAGAGGTTCCTGGAGGGTTTTCTTTTTAACAAGAACACTTATCTTAAAATCTACTAAAAATAACGAAGACTCCAATGTGTATGGTCTGTACTTGGCTATGGTTCGTCTGATCAGTCAAGCTACATCAAAAGAAATTGAGTGACTAGATTAATTAGTCTTCATCTCCCAAATTTACAAACCATCAGGAAAAAATCCAATGCCTCAAACAAACTGTAAGCATTGGCAAAATACCCAAAGGAGTGGGAACAACTAGAAAGTGACCTCGAGGCGCCGATCTCTGTCACACCCTGATGGGTGCGTTATGAACAATAGTCTCTGAGACTTCATTCCAACCCACATACACCTTGCGGGTAGCCGTGAAAGTTCACTTTTGGACATACTCCAAGTACCCCTTGGGTATATCTGGAGTCCCCTTTTCATTCACATTCCACATTAATTTAAAATCTACCAAGAGACATTTGCAAAACATTATTTCAAGCGCATGCAAGCACATTATTTTCTTCGTTGAATCCATTTAAGGCACTGGTGATTTATTTCTTTCAATTATATATATATTGAGTGTCATTTTTGTGCTTATATGCTTTAAATCTTGCATCTTGTTATCTTTTGTTTCCACTGGTTAATTTCAAGGCTCTGAAACAACTTAATCATTATAACACCATCACACTAAGTAATTAGCCTTAGTAACTTAATAGGGTCTACCCCATTTGGCTTCGTTAGGAGTTGAGCCTAAACGGAGGAGTCAAGAACAAGGTGACAGCCTTGGCTCAAGAATTTCCCCCAGGGACACACCGAGTGGCTTGAATATTTCTACCACATAACCCAGGTGTGTGAAAGGCGGCAACAGGGCTCCAGAAGAGAATCAGAGAGAAAGAAAGAGGACCAGATCCTTCTCCGGGTATGTAGCATTATTATGTGATTTCATCGATAAAGAACCTTCCAATTATGAAGAATCGGCATAACGGAAAGAATGGAAGGATGCTATGATTGAAGAGTATTAATCGATCATGAAGAACGATGCTTGGGATGTTGTCCCAAGACCAGAAGGGATGTCTATCATAACTTCCAAATGGATCTACAATATCAAGCATCCTGCAGATGGTAGCATTGAAAAATATAACGCAAGATTTGTTGCTCGTGGTTTCTGCCAGAAAGAAGGAATATACTATGAAGAAACTTTTGCACCTATAGCCAGATACACTTCCATTAGATCAGTAATTGCCCTGGCTATAGTGATGAAATGGAAGATACACCAGATAGATGTCAAGACTGCTTTCTTGAATGGTGTAGAGGAAGAGGAAGTATATGTGGAAAAACCACTCGATTTTGAGACACATGATAGGGAGTCTCATGTGTGTAGATTGAAGAAAGCCCTGTACGGTTTGAAACAAGCACCCAAGACATGGTACGTCAGAATTGACATCTTTCTATCTAGTTTAGGATTTACCAAAAGTAAAGCAGATTCCAACCTTTACTACAACAGTTGAAGATGGCAACCTAGTGATGCTCCTACTATAAGTAGATGATCTATTTGTAACAGGTATGGATGGGTTGATTGATGATACAAAGAGGAAGCTTGCTGTTGAGTTCGAAATGAAGGACTTGGGTATGCTGCATTATTTTCTAGGCATGGAGGTGTGGCAAAATGCAGATGGAATTTCCCTGGGACAAGGCAAATATATAGTAGAGATCGTGAAGAGATTTGGGATGATGGACTGGAAGGCCATGACCACACCTATGGCATCGAAAATGAAGCTATTGAGTGATGATTCATTAGAGACGGTTGATGCTATGATGTATCATCAGATGATTGCATCCTTGATGTACCTGATGAACATGAGACCGGATATTTTCTTTGTTATGAACACCTTGAGGCAGTTCTTGACAAATTCAAGACATCTTCACTTGATTGCTGCAAAGCATATTCAGAGGTACCTGAAGGGTATAGTTGATTATGGGCTCAAGTATGAGGTGAGTCAGAAGATTAACCTGGAGGGTTATGTTGATTTATATTGGGCAGGAAGTGGCATCGATAGGAAGAGAACTTCAGGGTGTTGCTTCAGTATGGGATTAGGTATGATCTCTTGGTTTAGCAGGAAGCAATCCTGTGTGGCACTGAGTACAGCTGAAGCAGAGTATGTCGCAGCTTGTTCAGCTAGTTGTGAGGCAGTATGGCTAAGGAAACTACTATCTTATTTATTTGATCTCTAGTTGGATGCTACTTGTATATATTGCGACAACTAGAGTTGTGTGAAGTTGTCGGAGAACCTGGTGTTCCATGACAAGTTGAAGCATATCGAGATCAAGTATCACTATATTAGGGATATGGTGCAGAGGGGAGCAATGAAGCTCCTGTATGTTGTGACAGATGAATAGATAGCTGATGTGTTGATGAAGCCATTGGCCAGAGTGAATTTTGAGTACTTCAGGGAGAAGCTTGGTGTTCTCCAGATCGAGGTTTCTTCCAAGGGGAAGTGATGAGTCCATGAGCCATTCTGACATGGTGAGAGGATTGGTTCCTTCCATGGTCAGATGTAAGGGCTGAGCCATTCTGTCATTGTGAGAGGATTGGTTCCTTCCATGTTAGATATGAGTGCTGAGCCATTTTGATATGACTGTAGGATTGGTTCCTACATGATTAGATATAAGGGCTATTGCCATTATTTGAATGGAGGTGCCTAGTCAGTTACCAGGAATACTCGGTTTAGGACTGAGGGCCTTTATGATACGACTATAAGATGTAGTCTTACATGATTAGATGTGAGCACATGGCCATTTTGATGTGATTGAGGGATGTGTTCCCACTTGATCAGATATAAGGGTTGTTTCCATTCTTTGAATGGAGGTACCTAGTCAGTTGCCAGGAAAGCTCAGTCTGGGACTAAGGGTCATTCTGATATGACTGTGGGATGTGTTCTCACATGATCAGATGAGTGCATGACCATTCTGATGTGATTGAGGGATGTGTTCCCACTTGATCAGATATAAGGGTTGTGGCCATTCTCTAGGAGAATGGAGGCACCTGGTCAGTTACCAGGAACCCTCAGTCTAGGACTGAGTGCCCTTTTGACATGGTTAGAGGATTAAGTTCCTTCCATGGTCAAATGTACGTGCTGTTCCTTTTCACAGATGGTAGTAGGTGTGTCCTACCATGATGGTGATTGTAAGTGATGTTCCTTTTCACAGATGGTAGTATGTGTGTCCTACCATGCTGGTGATTGTAAGTGTTGAGCCTTTCCACAGATGATAGTAGGTGTGTCCTATCATGCTAGTGGATGTGAGTGTTGTGCCTTTCCACAGATGATAGTAGTTGTGTCCTATCATGTTGGTGGTTGTAAGTGCTGATCCTTTTCATAGATGATAGTAGTTGTGTCTTATCATGATGGTGAATGTGAGTGTTGGGACTTTCTGATGTGATTATAGGATTGGTTCCTACATGATCAGATGTGAGTGTTGGGCATGCATTTATGACATGGTGTTGGATGTGTTCCTCTCATGGTCAGATGTAAGTGTTGGGTGGGCCATTCTGACTTGGTGTCAGATATAAGTGTTGAAGAAGACCTACATGGAGGCTAGGCCTACAACCAGCATGAAAAAGGGTTGGCTCTGTAGAATTTCCTGTGATGAGAAGAATCATGAGATAGCACCCATGATGATCCAGTGATGATGATCCAGCAGTGAGGATCCAAATCCAATGATGATCCAGATCCAGTGATGATGTTCAGTGATGATGATCTAGATCCAGTGATAATGATCCATATCTAGTGATGATCTAAATCCGATGATGAAGATGACTTGAATATGAAGATGACGAGAACTTGACGATGATCCAGATGATACAGAGAAGAAGACTTGTGCTGATAAATTGTGTCAAGAGAATACCTTCCTAGTTAAGAGGGAGTGTTGATGTAATTGTAACTTCGAAATTTATTCACTTGTATTTATTATGTATTGTAACCCGATGTTTATTTCAGGATGTATTTGTAATGTACTTGAGTCATGTCATGCCCCAATGTTCTTATCAGGTGGTTCTATAATGTAAACAAGTCATGTCAAGTCATTGTGGGTAATCCTCCTGTTGGTCAAGGGTTAAAGTCCCTACAGTTCTGGGGCACTAGGGTTATTAGACTCTCCTAGAGGATTCGGCCCTAGTAGGGTTTAGTCAAGTCAGGAATTAGTATAAATAGAGAGATAGTCTCTCTATTTATCACACACTCACTGACACTCAGTTGTAGCACATAGCTGAGGAAAAAGAAGACACTGGGGTAAGAAAGAAAGAGGTTACTGCTGTCGAGAGATCATCTTACTGTTTTGGGGTTTTACTTTTGGTGCTAATTCTATCTCTGAGGAAGTTGCAGGGTTTTCTCCATTTATGGTTTCCCCAAGGAAAATCTATGTGTTCATTGTCTCTTGTGTTTGATTGTTATGCTTGTTATTCTCTCAATTAAAGATCCTAAATTAATGCTAGATTAATGTTAAAAATCGAACAATTTATTCAAAATCCCTCATCTGTCATGCATTCTCTATACTCTGCGTGACCCACACAAGCGACTCTATACAAAAATGGTTGTTCCCATGCATGCCTTTGGTAACTTGGAATCTACCTTTACCTCTACTATTGGTGTTGAATTTGCGAGATATGCTAGGTTTCAAATCATCTCTGCTGCCGAGACTATGCTTATCCTATAAGCGATGTACTGACATCAGCTAGTGTACCTAACAATATACGTTGATTTTTGGTGTTCTCACGTCCATTTCGTTACTAAAAGTACAGTGCATTATCATATGTTTCATTGATCCCTGCCCCTAAAGCTATCACATCTTGTAGTAAGGATTTCTCCTTGCTATAGGGGCAGGAATGGCTCCCTTCCATCTATAGGACGGAAGGGTAGGTTCCTGCATGTGGAAAAGGCATGAAAGAAACTAGACAGAAAGCAAAGCAAATGATAGAAATAAAATGTCCGTGAGCCCCTCTGCAAACAAGGTTAGGGCTTTGCCTTGGCTACCTACAAACAACTATTAGAAATAATAAACCTGCAAAAACATGCTAAAGATAATAACTACAAACAAATAATGGTTAGAAAACAACTAAACTAACAAAGCAAACACATAAAAAAAACTAGATTATACCTATTCTTTGGTGAAATGGGACACCATGCCCTGGCTAGAAGAAGCACCTCCCTATCTCACTCAGCAATGGAGGAGATATGGGTTAATGGGGAAGATCAGTGGAAGAGAAGGGGATGTGGGTGGCTTGAGAGGCAAAGAGGTCTCAAGTCATCCACGGGAAGCACAATAGTATGCAAGAGAGGAGTTCTTTGAGAGTGACCCCCCACCCTCCTTTTATAGCTTTTTTGGGGACTTTTAGGGTTTTAAGCCCTTGGTTAAGGCTTTAGCCCCTTTTTGGGGATTTTAGCCCCTTTCACCCTAACTTTAGCTCCTTTTAGGGTTTTAGGCTCCTTTTAGGGGGTTTAGGCTCCTTTTAGGGGTTTTAACTCCTTTTTGGAGGCTTTAGCCCCTAGGAGAGTTATTTAGGCTCCTTTTTGGGGTTTTTAGTGGGGTGGGGCTCTAATGGGGTGTTACAAAGGTCGTGTATGGGTGTCCTTGGGTGGTGTAGGCCATGTAGAGCTGAGTGAGGGATTTTTTGGGTTAACAGATTTCCCCCTAATGTGTGAGGGCATGAGCTCATCGTATGGCCGATGGACATCATAGGATTTGTTGCGTAGAGGTGATGCTTCCGAGGCTGGGGCATGGTGGCTTTTGGTTTTTGTATTAATATGGTTCCCATCAATGGGTGAGATACAAATAATGTGTGACATGTATATGGATGAGGTGGGAATCCCCATGCTCATGACAATTTCAAAAGAATAATTTGATCTATGCTCTAGAATACAAGAGCCGATCATATACAACTGATGATACAATAATGGTTCCCTCAATGTGAGGCTGAATACAATACTAATCCGGTACATTGGACTGATGGCATTCTCATGGAATGCTATATCTTCATGATTGATGGCCTGCTAGATCTGGGATGGTACATAGCTGTATGGACTCACTGATTGAGAATCAGAGTCTCTGTGGTACAAGTATGCTGCATCAATCATAAATCTATATAGAAGCACTGCTGGGGCTTCTAAACACTGTCTCCAACGTAACCCAGAAATCACAAGGCACATACCCTTTTTAGGTCCCTCAAATAGACTCATCAATGTTCTAGAGTCAGGTGACATCCGGGGTCTTCAACCAAATACTACACAGACAAAACCCTGTACAAATCTCAATGATGTGATGATGTAGTTGAAGTCAAGCATGTGAGAAGCAACCATCCCAAGAGGCACTAAGGACTCTTATCAAGTGGTCCAAGGAACTCATTAATGATGTTAATGAAACCAAGGTATAGGGACCTCTTGGTCTATCCTCTGGAATATGTGTGTTGTTGTTGATAGAGGGAGACCTTCCCCTAGTCAAGGCAATGATGTTTCCATGACCAGAAGCGCGAGGGAAATAACCGAAAGGTGTGAGACAATCTGCGGACTGACCCACTAAATGGGGGGGGGGGGGGGGAGGGAAAGAATTGAACAGGGGTAGGGGGAGTGTGGTAGACTCAAAATTCATTTGTTCATAGTATGACAGTAGAGCAGACCAGGAAGAAAATGAAACTGAATCATGGGAATGGGATCATGGCTGTAATACCGGGAATGTTACTGCAGATGGGAAATACTTGGAGGAGGTGGGAAATTTTGATATTGATGGGATCCAAGGAAGACACATTGCAGAGTACTCTGAACAAAGGCAACCGAAATGGGGAATGATTCCAAACTATTTTCTGTGGGGTGGTGTCTAGGGACCCCATTATGGTACGATCTTATGGATTTTTTGTGAGCCCGAGAAAGTAAATTCTCGATGGTGCTTTCAATTTTAGAGAGTCTGAAAGCACGAAGAAGACTCCAGTGGGGGATCTTTTTCATTGGTAGTCTCCTGTTCCTGAAAAAGGATAAAAGTATACATAGGAGAGCTCACCCATCCTTTGGGGGATGAGAGACTTCTTTACCGTTGGTAGTCCAATCAGGCCGGAAAAGGTTAAACCTATACTGAGTGGACGGTCATTCAGATAATTTTACAAGAATGAACGAAACCAAGTTTGTTCGATAATATTTTCTTGATGAGAAGGCTGGAAAAGAGCTTAACGACAACCCGTGGTGAGATTTTTCGTAAAGTGCGGTCCCTCTACCCGAGAAAGCATAAAAGTATGCAGAGGGGAACAGTGTTGGCTTGAATATGCCAAGGGGGTCCTTTTCATTTGATGGTCTACATGGTCTGCAAAAGGAGGTAAATGAGACGATGTAGAATCCCTTTCCTATCTTTTATTGAGCGGGAAAGGAAGCAGTTGCGCTCGGCTATCTTTTCATTTTTTTAGGAGTCAGAAAAGAGCTTAAAAGAAACTCCAGTATGGTCAACCGACTGCGGTGGAATAGGAGGTTCCCCATGTCGGGATGATGGACAGTGGTTCGAAGGTCATCCATGTAGTATGGATGTAGTAGAAGGCTCTCAAACATACCAATACATGCACAAGATAGATTGCGGCGGAAGCGCGCGAGTCGAAGCGATAGAGGCACGCAAATAGAGGTGGCTTCGGACAGAGGTTAGGAGAATGTGTGTGAGTTTTGGTGGATAGACTTGACTACATGTGATGTGAGTGCAAGTTCGGGGGAATTTATATACCAAATACATACAAGAAAAATAAATTGTTTTATGGATAATGGTCCAAAGGTCCTCGTAAGGTGCGGTGGATGGAGAAGACAACTATGCGTTAAAATAAAAAACAAGAAGAAAAATGGTAACCCTTAATGGGTAGTGGCCCAAAAAACCACATGAGTAGCGATAGGAAAGAGTGATATAAGTACAAGTTCACAGACACTTGCATCGTCATGCTATGGCTCGTAAATCGAAGTAGCTTCCAGGAAACGGTCCTGAAATTTATTTGTTAAACATGAGATGATGATCTCATAAGGAGATAGAAATTTGGGCCCCTAGGTGTGAGAGTTGTCTCGAACTGATTCCAGGTGAATTTTGGATTAGCAGTTGATGGCGTTGCCCTTGACTTGTGGTAAAAATTTTGAAAAACAAGAAAATAAAATGAAGAGACTCATTGGTGATGTTAAGTGTAAAATATCTTGAGGTAGATCCCACTGCACAGCTTCTTCAAGAGTCGACCATCTAATTCAGCGAAGAGGTATTCCCCCTTTCCAAGACGAAGGTCATTGGCAAGGCGAGATGACAAAATATGGTATTTTATGGGAAGAACAGATTCCACACTATGGTTTAAAGGGAATGGGGTAAAACTAGAGGTGGTGTTACAAATCTCTCCATCATCACGTAAGTGGTGCTGGGCTAGATCAGGTGGATATTCCATAGCCGACGAGGTGAAAGGGAACCTGGTGCTAGGAATCATGTAAATGGTATTGGTTGTGGTTTTTATTGCCTTTCCCCAAGTCTCTGTTGGAGGAATAGGGGAAGGCATGGAGACAAGAGGAGTCTTTGATGGACCTGGAGGTAGGTGCAACATCATCTCAATTGGATGGAAATGAGTCAACACATCTTGGGGCCTTATAGGGATGGTAGGTGGTTCAAGGTAACACATAGGATCTCCCAGTGTGAAATCCTGTAGATTGCGTATTTCCAAGACAGACTTACTCACGATCCTGGATGGTAGGAAAAGGAAAAGGATTATGTTCATCGAGAATGAACCCCACTGTTTCTCTGGTGACTAAGGTTGAGGTTGCGACTGAGGTTGTGGCTACAGAAACAATGGAAGAGACAGGTATGATGGACCATTGGTGATGGTGGAGACAAGAGGGTCTATAGAATTGGACGTCATGTAAATGGACATGGTGTCCGAAGAAGGAGGCAGCGGATGAAATTCTTCGATCAGGGTGATATCAGATTCCAGGGAATGTTGACGGAGGTTGACTAAATCCATTTGAAATTTGGGAAATCCTTGGTAATGGTGAGAATAATTTCCATCCAAACCACAGACAGCGCAAGCATGGTTTGTTCTTAGTGACTTGTTTTTTACTATTGGTGCGGTTGGAAGTTCAACCATGGGGAGGTTTTTGGTTGTTTCCATCGCATCCAAATGCACATGGATCATTGGAATCTCAGGAAGTTTTGAGTTGGATCGCCCTGTTGTTTGCAGACGGCACAAGGTGGGATCTGCCGAGGTTCTGTGGTTGCTTTGGTATTCTTTCCCCTAGCCCTTTTTGGGTGGGGTGGTGCAGGTGTGGGTGTGGTGGTTGGTTTTTGTGGACTGGGTGTGTTAACCCAAAAATCCCCCACATAGCTCTCAATGGCCTACACCACCCAAGGACTCCATCTTACAACCTTCATATCACTCCATAAGACCCTCCATTGGACCCCTATAACTCCAAAATAGCCTAAGGATGAAGAAAAAGGGCTAAAAACCCCAAAAAGGAGCCCAAAATATCCCCCTAGGAACTAAAGCCCTCAAAAAGGGGCTAAAGTTAGGGTGGAAGGGGCTAAATGCCCAAAAAAGGGGCTAAAGCCATGACCAAGGGATTAAAACCCTAAAACCCCTTAGAAAAGCTATAAAAGGAGGGTTGGGGGTCACTCTCAAAACACTTCTCCCTTGCATATTGTTATGCTGCCCGTGGATGCCTTGAGACACATTTGCCTCTCAAGCCACCCACACTCCCTCCATCTCCATTTCCATTTGAGCCATTGCTCCCCAACCAAGAGAGGTGCTCCCATGAGCTAAGGCATGGTGTCCCATTTCCACCCAAGAGAAGGTATACCCATGTGTTATTTTTTCTTCTTAGTTGTTTAACATGCTTTGTTTTCTAACTCTTATTCCATTTGCAGGTTTTATTTAACATTGTTTTGCAAGTTCTTGTAGCGTAGGGTTTATTTGCAGGTTTTAAGGAGGCAGAACCTTAACCCATTTTCTACAGAGGGGTTCACCATAGCTTTGTTTTCTTCTTTCTTCCATTAGATTTAGTTTACTATTCTTGCCATTTGCTTCTTCTTCTTGTTTAGATTAGCTTAGCTTACTTTATTGTTTTGCTTCTGTTATTTCCATTTCATTTTTTTGCATTTACCATTAGCAAGAACCTACCCTTGTGCCCTATAGGCATAAGGGAGACATTCCTTCCCATGTAGCAGTGATAAATCCTTGCTATAGAACTGGCGACCATACCAGGTCAATCCCACAGGATCCCTGGGACAAACGTTTTATTCTCAAGTTTTTAAAAATTTTGCCCTAGTTTTTCAAAAATTTCATGTTAAATCTATCTTAGATTCTTGTTTATGTACATTTCTAGTTATTGTTGAGCCTCATAAAAGGAAAATCCAATCCCATTTGGCCATAGTACCAGTTACTGTTGGCCATTGTATGGTTTGCAAATCACTCAACTATGCAAAAACGACCGAACCGAATTTATGAAAACTCACCTATGTTTGGGCTCGTTTTCTTCCCATACAGTTGAGCCATTTGTGAATTTTCTCATGGGTAGGGGTAAAAGCGCCCGTTTCCGAAGTGGGTTTTCAACCTTTTGTGGTAATTCCTCACGGTTTGATTAGAATCCAATTCGTAAAAACGGGACTTTTACAGGTGCGCGACCCATTTTTGGGATTTTTAATTTCAGTTTCTGTTTTTATTTTCTGCATTTTATTTTATGAACAATGTGTAAATGTTAATTAAATCATTATGGATTAATAAAATGAACCTATTCTAACTAAAATCAACTTAAAATCAACCATCTTGCTTCCCCCTTCCTCCTCTACCCAGTCATCACCCTCCCGAGTCTTCTGGGATACGACAAAGGGAAAGCTCGTATAGATCTAGGCACTCCATGATATTGCTCCAAACCACTAAAACCAGGTGACCTAAAAGGTAGAGGGGGTAGAGAAGGAGGGCTTCTCATGGCGCTAAGCGTCCTTCCTGTTGACAAACCTAGCATCTAGGAGGTGACCTGAGGATCTATGGATGGGCTTAGTCCCATTGTGTTGAGAACCTAGTACCTTCTCTTGGTTGAAGAGGAATATCACTGTGAGGCAGACATCTAGTTAGGCTAGCAAACATTTAGGGTTAATCATTGTACTTGTTTATAATTTCTATTTATGCTTGCATACACAAATACCATGATGAATTCATAAACAATATTGCAGCAACCAAATACCATAAAAACAATCAAACAACTACACCATACCAAATAATTAACCCAACTCAATTCATGACATTGAGTAAGCCTTAAAATTTACTAATTTACACTAAGTCAAAACAACTCTGCAGTCTTCGAGCACATAAGTCCTTGATTGCTTCAACTATGGGAAGTTCTTGGGCTTTTCCTAGAAACTCATTGTGAGGAGTACCACAAGAACCTCAAAGTAGCTAGCCACTGAGAGGAATTGCCAAGCAAAACGAGCAAAAACCCCTTTCGATTGAGTAGAAGCACCTATGAGGAACAAGCCAAGTGTTGTATTCTAGCGGTCTTGGTGGCTGAGAGTCCACCTTCAGCTAATAGGAAGCCACTAAAATCGAGGTCCAAATCTCATACCCACCAGTTTCACACACAAAATCAAACACAATTGATCCTCCACGCTCTTCCTCATGCCTATGAGGTGAACCACCACCGTTTATAACACTCAATCGACACTATTGAAGCTGTTCTCAATGATCTCCCACACCATCAGAGTGCCACATAGCCTCTGATTCTGATTCAGATCCATATCAGTCTGAATCAAACCTCCACGCCACACCATCAAGCCCCATGGCTAGTGCGAACCCGAATCCATTTGCCGGCCTAACCTTAGCAAGTGGACCCATGTCCACATCACAACCTATCACCCACAACTTGGAAAGTGGCCCAAGCATAGTCATGCAGACTGTCATTAACCAGCTGCCACCACCCAAAGATACCATCCAAGCTAGCCCAGTGGTAACACATGGCGGCAGTGGCCCCTCCACACACACTACCCCTCCTCCCACACAGGGGGGCAGTGCACCATCCACCTACATTGCCCCTACTCTCATACATGGGGGAAATTCCCTCGCCACCGATACCGTCCCCCACATAGCACTTGGGGGCATTGGCCCATCTGCAATGGTGCCACCGCAAACACCTCCAGCCATGCAGATGCATTATGCACATGCAAACCCCACCACCATCGCAGCCCCATCCCACATCAACTTGGGGTAAAATTTACCCTTCATGGCTTAGCTGAACTTGCTTTATTTGGATAGATTAACAATTGACCCCATCCACCACCAAGCGTTTTGGCCACCTATGCCAACTAAGCTGCCATCAGACATCCCCAAGTTTGAAGGCAAAGCCAGGGAATGTCCCCAAAACCACATAATGACATTCCATATATGGTGCTCATCCAACAGCATTGTGGATGACTCCATTAGGTTGAGGCCATTCCAATGCATCCTTACAGGTGCCGCAGCCAAATGGTACATTCACCTTCCATAAGCCAAGTACCTCGAATTAAACTCCCTAGCCTTCATGTTCCTACAGTATTTCCAACTCCCTGTCAGATATGATGAGGGGGTGGAGATCCTGCTATCTTGTCGTCAAAGCACTGCCACTCACATAACTTACCATATCCATGAGTGGCGGAGACACCGTAGCTTATGTAAAATCCAACTGGATGACAGGATCTTCTTAGATTGGTTCCTTAGACTTTGTTCTCGCCCATCGCAAAGGATGTCACATCTGAACGTCCCCAATTTGAAGAAGAGGCCATACTGAAGGCCCAACAATTTGACCTCATCTATTCTCAGTCTGGATACCTATATACTATCATTTTAGTACCTCTCCAGTTACCCCCGTTACCCTAATTCTTGTGCCCCCCCATATGTAGAATTGATAATAATGTCACAGCTAGAGCTGCAGTTAGCTATAGCATTGTGGATGATTTGACCCAAACACCAACCACCATGTCTACTCTTAAGGTACTTAAAATGTGCCCAATGCAGCAGAAAGCCTTACTAGCCACTGTAGGGGCAGTAGACCCCTCCGAATCCAAGCTGATCACCTTTGACACAGAGAATGGGGAACCATGCATGCCGTCCACTATCGCCTTCCAAATCCAAGTGTCCATATGAAATTTGGTTGTGCACTGATGCATAATGGATGAGGAGGCATCCACATGCGTCATGTCTACCTTGGTTTGGTAGAAGCTTGGATCACCAATTCTACAGCCGTCCTCCATGACTATGCGGGATTATGATGGACATCCCACTAAAGCCCAAGGAATCCTCCCTCATGTCCCCATCACATTATCCAGGAAGAAAGTCTTGATTGACATTGAAGTCGTCAATGCTCAACTTGACTACAACCTCCTCCTCAAAAGGATTTACATGTACGCCATGCAAGCCGTTGAGTTAATTGTCTTCCGCCTCATGATGTTCCCCCATGAAGGGAATATTGTGATGGTTGACTAGCTCACCTACCATGATCCACAAGGGTTAACAACACCTACCAACATTATCCATACCATCACCACCATTGAGCCACAAGGGACGACCACACACGCTAACGTCATCCCTGCAACCAACACTGTGGTTGAAAACACACCAGCTTCCCCACTTTTGAATGTGGGCCCTGGGTTGTTTACCGATCCCACCATGAGGGATCCTTTCCTATTGGTGTCACCACCACTGACACAAAAGAAAACTATGGACTTGTGCATGGTCTCATCAAGCACTTCTACACCCAAATAGCAACCACAGCCATAGCCCCGACCATAACTACAACATCATCCGCAGCCGCAATGCCAATAACAACCACAACATCACCCGCAGTAGCAGCATTATGCATAGCCGCAACCACAACCTCACCCCCACATGCAACCAGTTGGGATTTGTGTGGGCTCATATCCAGTCCATACAATTCCCTTCCTCTTTCCCCCACCTGGTGTCATGAGCAAGCTAGTCATGGCCACCTTACGCCTACCCAATTTTATGTTGGGGATCTCGGTGTGGTATCTTGATCCACCAGCTCAACCAGCAATGCCCCAGGTTGTGTTAACCCTGATGCAACCTATTGTGGTTGAATCTCACCCTCCACCTAGTCCGCACAAGCCAACCGCCACACCCACACCTGCACCTCCCTAACCCAAAAGAGTCAGGGGAAGAACACCAAAACCACTGTAGAACCATGACAAGTCCCACCTTGCACCGTCTACGAGAAACAGGGCCATCCAAAACAGAACTACCCTGAAATCCCAATGATTCGTGCGCATCTAGATGCCATGGATACAAATGAAAACATCCCCATGGTTGAACTCCCAAGCACGCCAATAGTCAGGAACAAGGAATTGAGAACAAAGCATGTTTGCACCCTTTGCGGCTTATATGGACATTACTCCTACCATTGCCAAGACTTACCTGAATTTTGAATCGCTCTCGCTGACCTCTGTCAACATTCCCTTGAGTCTGAGATCACTCTGATCGAAGAGGTTCAGCCCCCACCTTCTTCTTTGGACACCATGTCCATTTACATGATGTCTGGTTCTATAGACCCTCTTGTCTCCACCATCACCGATGGTCCATCAGACATGTCTCTTTCATTGTTTCCCCAGCCACCATCGCAACCTCAGTTCTAACCTCAATGTCAATTACAAGGGAAATAGTGGGGTTCATTCCCGATCAACATGATCCTTTTTCTTTTCCTTTTCCTTTTCTCTTTCATTTTCCTACCATCCGAGATCGTGAGTAGGTCTATCTTGGCAGCCTGCAATATTCAGGATTTCACACTGGGAGATCCTGTGTGGTACCTTGAACCACCTAGCATACCTATGAGGGCCCAAGATGTGTTGACTCATGTCCATCCAATTGAGATGATGTTGCACCTACCTCCAGGTCCATCAAAGACTCCTTCTATCTCTAGGCCTGCCCCTCTTCCTCCAATATAGACTGGAGGAAAGGCCACAAAAACCATAACCAATACCATTTACATGATCTCTAGCACCATTTTCCCTTCTGTCTCATTAGCCATGGAAGATCCACCTGATCTATCCCGACACCACTTACGTAATGACGGAGATATATGTAAGACCGCCTTAGATTTTACCCCATTCCCTTTAAACCGTAGTATGGAATCGGTTCTTCTCATCAAAGACCAAATTTCTTCATCTCTCCTTGCCAATGACCTTCATCTCGGCAAGGGGGCATACCTATTTGCTGACTCAGACGGTCGACTCTTGAAGAAGCCGCACAATGGGATCCACCTCAAGAGAGTCTATGCCTGATATAACCACTATGAGTCCCTTATAGCGTAGGTTTTACAATGTTTTTTAGCACAAGTCAGGGGCAACACCATCAGCTGTTAATTTAGAGTCACCCAAATCCTGTTCGAGACACCTCTCACACCTCTGGGCCCAAATTTCCATCTCCTTATGAGACCATCATCTCATGTTTAATAAATTAATTTCGAGACCATTTCCCACAAGTCGCCTCGATTCTTGAGCCATAACATGACTATGCGAGTGTTTACAAACATTTATTTGTATCACACTTATCGATCGCTACTCATGTGATTTTTTGGGCTATCACCCATCAAGGAATGTAATTTTACTTCTATTTTTGTATTTACAATTGTCTTTTTTCACCGCACCTTACGCGGACATCTGGACCATCGTCCAAAAAATCCTTTCTTTTTATTCCATGTATTTGGAATATAAGTGTCCATGGAATTGCACTCACATCAAAAGTATTCAAGTTCATCCACCACAACACACACACACGCTCTCTTGACCTCTGTCTAAGAGCCACCTCGATTTGCATGCCTCTGCCACACAGACTTGCGAACCTCTGCCGTGATCTATCCCACACATGTATTGGTATGTTTGAGAGCCTTCTGCTTCATCCATACTGCGCGAATGACCTTTGGACCTCTGTCCATCGTCCCAACATGAGGCACCGCTCATTCCATTGCAATTGGTTGACCACACTGGAGTTACGTTTAAGCTCTTTTCTGACTCCTTAAAACAATGAAAAGATAGCCGAGCACAGCTGCTTCCATTCTTTCTCGCTAAAGTATAGGAAAGGGCGTCTACATCTTCTCGTTTACCTCCTTTTGTGGACCATGTAGACCATCAAATGAAAAGGACATCCTTGGCACACTCAAGCCAAGACCATTCCCCTCTGCATACTTTTATGCTTTCTCAGGCAGAGGGGCCGCACTTTACGAAAAACATCACCATTGGTTGTCGTTAAGCTCTTTTCTAGCCATCTCAATAAGAAAATATTGCCAAGCAAACTTGGTTTCATTCATGCTCGTAAAAGTATTTGAATGACCATCCAGTCAGTACAGGTTTAACCTTTTCCGGCCTAATTGGACTACCAACGGTAAAGAAGTATCTGGTCCCCTATAGGATGGGCGAGCTCTCCTATTTATAATTTTATCCTTTTTTGGGCATAAGAGAATACCAACGAAAAAGAGCCCCCATTGGAGTCTTCTTCGTGCTTCCAGACTCTCTAAAATTGAAAGCACCATCGAGCATTTACCTTCTTGGTCTCGCCAAAAATCCACAAGATCGTACCATAATGGTGTCCCTAGACAAACCCCCCATAGCAAACAGTTTGGTAGCATTCCCACATCGAGTCACCTTTGTTCAGAGTACTCTGCAATGTGTCTTCCTTGGATCCCATTAGTATCGAAAGTGTCGACCTCCTCCAAGTATTTCCCATATGCACAGATATTCCCGGTATTACAGCTATGATCCCATTCCCTTGAGTCAGTTTCATTTGCTACCTGGTCTGCCTTGCCGTCATACTCTAAACAAAGGAAGCTTGAGTCTCCCACTCCACCCCTACCCTTGTTTAGTTCTTTCCCTTCCCTCCCCTCCCCCCCCCAATTCAGTGATTCAGTCCATAGATTGCTTCACATCTTTTGGTTTTCTCCCTCGCACCCTTGGTCAAGGAAACATCGTTGCCTTGACTAGGGGCAGGTCTCCCTCTGTCGACTCCAACACACATATTCTAGAGGATAGACCCAGAGGTCCCTGTACCTTGGTTTCATTAACATCATTGATGAGTTCCTTGGACCCCTTGAGAGGAGTCCTCAGTGCCTCTCGGGATGGTTGTTTCTCACGTGCTCGACTTCAACTCCATCATCACACTGTTGAGATTCATACAGGGTTTGTTCCGCATAGTATTTGGTCGAAGACCTCGGATGTCACCTAACTCTAGCACATTGGTGGGTCCACTCAAGGGACCTAAACAGGTTATTTTCCTTGTGATTTCTGGGTTGCATTGGAGACAGTATTCAGAAGCCCCAACAGCACTTTGATATACCTTTATGATTGATGCAACATACCTATATCGCAGAGACTCTGACTCTCAACCAGTGAGTCCACACAACTATGTACCAGATCTAGCAGACCGTCAGTCATGAATATATAGCATTCCATGAGAATGCCATGGGTCCAATGTACCAGATCAGTATTGTATTCAGCCTCACATGAGAGGAAACCATTATTGTAACATTAGTTGTACATGATTGGCTCTTGTATTTTAGAGCATAGATCAAATGATTCTCTTGACATTGTCACGAGCATGGGGATGCCCACCTCATCCATATACATGTCACACATCTATTGTATCTTGACCATTGATGGCAACCAAATCAATACAAAAACCAAAAGCCAGCATGCCCTAGCCCCAAAAGCACCACCTCTACACAACAAATCCTATGATGTTGTCCATACATTGAGCTTCTGCCCTCACACATCAGGGGGCAATCTGTTAACCCAAAAATCCCCCACATAGCTCTCAATGGCCTACACCACCCAAGGACACCATCTCACAACCTTCATATCACTCCATCAGACCTGCCATTGGACCCCCACAACTCCAAAAAATCCTAAGGATGAAGAAAAAGGGCTAAAAACCCCAAAAATGAGCCCAAAATAGCCCCCTAGGAGCTAAAGTCCTCAAAAAGGGGCTAAAACCATAAAAGGGGCTAAAGTTAGGGAGAAAGGGGCTAAAGGCCCAAAAAAGGGGCTAAAGCCATGACCATGGACTTAAAACCCTAAAACCCCTTGGAAAAGCTATAAAAGGAGGGTGGGGGGTTACTCTCAAAACACTTATCCCTTGCATATTGTTATGCTACCCATGGATGCCTTGAGACACATTTTCCTCTCAAGCCACCCACACTCCCTCCATCTCCATTTCAATTTGAGCCATTGCTCCCCAACCAAGAGAGATGCTCCCATGAGCTAGGGCATGGTGGCCCATTTCCACCCAAGAGAAGGTATACCCATGTGTTATTTTTGCTTCTTAGTTGTTTAACATTCTTTGTTTTCTAACTCTTATTCCATTTGCAAGTTTTATTTAACATTGTTTTGTGGGTTCTTTTAGCTTAGGGTTTATTTGCAGGTTTTAAGGAGGCAGAACCTTAACCCATTTTCTACAGAGGGGTTCACCATAGCTTCATTTTCTTCTTTCTACCATTAGATTTAGTTTACTGCTCTTGCCATTTACTTCTTCTTCTTGTTTAGATTAGCTTAGCTTAGTTTACTGTTCTACTTCTGTTATTTCCATTTCATTTTTCTACATTTACCATTAGCAGGAACCTACCCTTGTACCCTATAGGCATAAGGGAGCCATTCCTTCCCCTGTAGCAGGGAGAAATCCATGCTACAGGGTGGAGGATGGGACTTGACTGCAATGGGTTTCACATGTGTTAAGACTACCTAGGGTATCGATAGTTAAGCTGGTGGATCAAGATACTATACCGGAATTCCCAATGTGAAGTTAGGTAGGCTTAAGGTGGCCATTACCAACTTGCTCATGACCCTAGGTGGGGGAAAGAGGAAGGAAATTGTATGGACTAGTGATGAGCCCAGATAACTCCCTGCTCGTTGCATGTGGGGATGCGGTTGTGGTTGCGGTTGTGTGAAACATTTCTACTGTGGATGATGTTGTGGCTGTTGTTGGTGTTGCGGCTATAGACAGTGTTGGGGTTGGGTTTGGGGTTGGGGCTATGGCTGGACTTGTTGTTTGGGTGGAACAGTGCTGGATGAGACCATGCACAAGTATGTAGTCTCATTTTGTGTCGGTGGTAGTGACACTGAGGGGAAATGAGACATCATGGTGGTATCGGCAAACAACCTAGGACCCACATTCAACAATGGAGACATTGGTGTGTTGTCAACCATGGTGTTGATTGCAGGGATGACATTGGTGTGTGTGGTCATCCCTTGTGGCTCAATGGTGGTGATGGTAGGGATAACATTGGCGGGTGCTGTTAACCCTTATGGATCGTGATAAGTGATTTAATTAACCGTCACAATCTTCCCTTCGTGGGGGACCATCATGAGATAGAAGACAGTTGATGTGACCACTCTCATGGCATACATATAACTTCTTACTCTGTGGAGGTTATAGTCCAGTTGAGTGTTGACGACCTCTATGTCGATCAACACTGTCTTCTCAGCTAATGTGATGGGGACATGGGGGAGGATTCCTTGGGCTTTAGTGGGATGGCCATCATAACCCCGAAGAGTTGTGGAGGATGGTTGCAGAATTGGTGATACAAGTTTCTTCCAGACTAGGGTAAACATAATGCATGTAGATTCCCCCTCATCTACTATGCACCAGTGCACAACCAAGTTTCGGATAGAGACCAGGATTTTGAAGGAGATGGTGGATGGCATGCGCAGTTCTCCATTCTCCATGTTGAATGTGATCAACTTGGAGTCGGAGGGGTCTATGGCCCCAAGGGCGGCTAGTAAGGATTTTGGCTACATTGGGCACATTTTGAGTACCTCCAGAGTGAACATGGATGTTGGTGTTTGGCCAAATCATCCATGATGCTATAGCTGACAGAAGCTCTAGCTGTGGAATTATTGGCAACTTGGTGTAAGGGGACGTAGGGGAAGGGGGGTAACTGAACAGGTGCATTAACTGATTTGGATGTATAGGCCGTTGATGTGTCAGTGGGTTTGGTAGTGGTTATGTCTAGTTTGTAGGTTGACCTCTTCATTCGTCATGGCTAGTAGGTGGTGAACACCTGTTTCAGCCATGGGATGTGCCCCTGGAGCTTTGGGATTGGGTTGGGGAGGGGGTGTGGTTGCCACTAATCCTTGGACTGGTAATGGGTTTTGGAGCACCATAGGAGGAGGTCCTTGTGGTGTTGGGTTGGGATGGGCTTGGTCCATTGTGTTGGTGGCATGTTGGGCCTCGTTTTGAATGGCCTGCTTAGCTCAACCCATGAGGGGACACTCGAATGTGTAGTGCCCATAGACGTCACAGAATGTGCATGGTTGGTTTGTGCACAACGGGGCATTGCATCTTGGTGCATTTTTTCATGGGGGTTTTTGGGTGGGTCGATTTGCCGTGGCATTGTTGGGAGGGTTTGGTTGTTGACCGCTTCCTTGTGGTTAGTTATTGCCTTGGTTCCGAGTCCAATTATTTCTAGCTTTCCCTTGTTGATTGTGGGGGGAAGCATGGTTGGGATGATTTTTTGTGTAAATACTTGTCCCAATGGAGTAGTTTGAGTAGGGGTGGGGGCTTGAATTGCTTGCACTGGTGGTGCATAATAAATTTGTGGAGGTGCCAGTGCCACAAATGTGGGAATTTTCCCCGCGTACTGCTGTGTTGGCCAAGCCATGGCCTAAGCCTACTACGGTGGCACAAGTTGTGCGTAGGAAGTTGTTGCTATAGAATGGGACATCATTCTGGCATAGTCTGGAGTTTGGTTCTGGTAAGAAATACTAGCAGTATTGCTTGGTTGTGGTAGAGCTACAAGTGGTGTCGGACAACGTTGTGGTTGTTGGGAGACTGAGCCTATGATGCCATCTGCAGCATGGGATGCCTTTGGTTCATCTCGGTAGGAGATACCCGGACGAGGAGCATCTAGAATGATGATGTAAAGGTATCCAGACTGAGCGTAGATCAGGTCAAACTATTTGGATTTCAGTATGGCCTCTTCTTCATATTGGGGATGTTCATAAGCGACGTCCTTTGCTATGGGTGGGAGTAAGTTTTTTAGAAACCAATCCAAGAAGATCCTGTCATCAAGTTGGATTTTACATAAACTATGACATCGCTGCCACTCATGGATGTGGTCGGTTATATGTGTCATAGTGCTTTGGTAGCAGGATAACAATATCTCCACCCCTTCGTCATATCTGACAGGGATTTGGAAATACTACAGGAACATGAAAGCTAAGGAGTTGAAATCTGGGTACTTGTCTTGTAGTAGCTCAATGTACCATTTGGCTACCACACCTGTAAGGATGCATTGGAACAGTCTTAGCCTAATCGAGTCGTCTACAATGCTATTTGACAAGCACCATAGATGGAATGTCATGATATGGTTTTGGGGACATTCCCCTGGCTTTCCTTCAAAATTGGGAATTTCTGATGGTAGCTTAGTTGGCATGGGTGGCCAGAAATCTTGGTGGTGGATGGGGTCATTTTTTAAACAAGACAAATTAGGCAGGTTAAGATGAGCCATGAAAGGCAGGTTTGACCCTAGGTTGATGTGGGATGGGGAAGGGATGGTGCGGGCTTTGCAGGTGCATAGTGCACCTGCATGGTTGGGGGCACTTATGGTGGCATCATTGTAAATGGGCCAATGCCTGTAAATGTGGTGTGAGGGATAGTGTGGATGGAAGGGACACTGCCCCCATGTGTGACAGGAGGGATAATGTATGTGGACGGGGCACTGCACCCCTGTGTGACAGGAGGGGCAGTGTATGTGGAAGGTCCACTACCCACAAGTTTTGTAGGTGGGATAGCCTCAGTGGTTACTATGGGTGGTGGCATTTAACTGATGACAGTTTGCATGACCGTGCTGGGGCCACCTGTAGGATTGTTAGTGACAACTTGTGGTGTGGAGATGGGTCCACTAGCTATGGCTATTCCAGAAAATGGATCCAGGTTTTCACCAGCCATGGGGCTTGATGGTGTAGTATGAAGGTCTTGTTTAGACTGATATGGGTCTGAATCTAAATCAAAGGCTATGTGGCCTTTTGATGGTGTGGGAGGTCATTTAGAATGGTTTCGACGGTGTCGGTTTAGTGCCCTGAATGGTGGTGGTTCACCTCTTAGGCATGAGGAAGAGCATGGGGGATCAATTGTGTTAGATTGTATCAAAATGGTGGGAATGATTTTTGGAACCCGATTTCAATGGCTTTCTATTGGCTGTAGGTGGTCACTCGGCCACCAAGACTGCCAGAAGATAGTTCTTGGATTTTTCCTCACGGGCGTTTCTACTCAATCGGTGGGGGTTGTTGCCCATTTTGCTTGGCAATTCCTCTCAACGGCCAGATACTTTGGGGTTCCCGTGGTACTCCTCACAATGAGTTTCTGGGTTGAGCCCAAGTACTTCCCATGGTTAAGGCAGTGAGGGACTTATGTCCTTAAAGACTGTAGATTTTTTGAGCTTAGTGTAAATTGATCAATTTTAAGGGCTCTCTCAGCGTCATGAACTGAGTTGGGTTGATTTAAGTGGTATGGTGTATATGTATTTCTATTTTTCTATTATCAGGTGGATGCAAGTGGTTTATGAATATGCCATAGAGTTCATATCATTATGTGTACAAGCAGTAAATAAATAGAAATTTGTAAACATATACAATTGTTTTTACCCTGAATGTTGATGGCCTAACTAGGTGACTAAGTTACACCTATATTCTTCTTCAACCAAGAGAAGGTGATGGGATCTCAACACAATGGGACTAATCTCATCCATAGATCCATAGGTCACCTCCCGAATGCAAGGTTAGTCAACAGGGAGGACGCTTAGCGCAGTGAGAAGCCCTCCTTCTCTACCCCCTCTACCTTCCAGGTCATCCTTTTTTAATAGCTTTGAACAATATTCAGTGAAGGGCCTATTACTATACGAGATATGCCCTTAGTCGTATACTAGAATACCCCAAAGGGTGATGACTGGGTATAGGAGGAAGGGTAAGCAAGACTGTTAATTTTATGTCAATTTTAGTTAAGCTACATTCATTAAGCCATTAAAAAAATTTCTTTTTAAATTTACACTTTGTTTGTACATAGAAAATGTAGTAAACTGAAATAGAAAAAGAAATAGAACTACTGTGCTAGATAGAGGTGGCTAAACCACACTGACAGTCCCTAATAAACTAAAAATTAACCTCTGATTGACAGACTGCACATTTCAGGTCAAATTTGGCGAGGGGGTCACACAATTTTTCCAGAAACAAGCGAGGGGATCGCACAGATTTCATAGACATAAGTGGTCTGCCTTTTTGAGTGAAGTCGCACCTTTTAGGGGAAAAAGGGTGACCTGGTCACACCTATGAGGCCTTCAAGAGTGACCTCATCCCCTGTTCAGGCCCAATAGGTGTGAACTGCTCCAAATTTGGCGTTTTTCTGATCCTGAGTCAGATCCGGCCGATAGTAACCTCTACTATGGCCAAACAAACTCTGATTTGCCTTGCAGAGGCTCTGAAAACCATAAAAACTGAAAATAAATTGCATCTAATATAGATTTGACAAGAACTTTTTTAAAACTAGGGCATAAACTGAAAAACTTTGAAATTTAAAAAACTAAACAAGGGATCCTGTGGGATCGACCTGGTATGGTCTCCAGTTCTGTAGTAGGGATTTCTCCTTGCTACAGGGGCAGTAATGGTTCCCTTCCATCTATAGGATGGAAGGGTAGGTTCCTCCATGTGGAAAATGCATGAAAGAAATTGGATAGAAAGGAAAGCAAATGACAGAAATAAAATGGCCATGAGCCCCTCTACAAACAAGGTTAGGGCTTCGCCTTGGCTACCTGAAAACAACTATTAGAAATAATAAACCTGCAAACAAATAATGATAAGAAAACAAGTAAACTAACAAAGCAAACACATAAACAAAACTAGATTATACCTCTTCTTTGGTGAGATGGGCCACCATGCCCTGGCTGGAAGAAGCACCTCCTTATCTCACTCAGCAATGGAGGAGCTATGGCTCAGTGGAGAAGATGAGTGGAAGAGAGGGGGATGTGGGTGGCTTGAGAGGAAAAGAGGTCTCAAGGAATCCACGGGTAGCATAACAATATGCAAGAGAGGAGTTCTTTGAGAGTGACCCCCCACCCTCCTTTTATACCTTTTTTGGGGACCTTTAGGGTTTTAAGCCCTTGGTCAGGGCTTTAGCCCTTTTTTTGGGCTTTTATCCCCTTCCACCCTAACTTTATATCCTTTTAGGGTTTTAGGCTCCTTTGAGGGGTTTCATCCCCTTTTTGGAGGCTTTATCCCCTGGGAGAGTTATTTAGGCTCCTTTTTGGGGTTTTTAAGCCCTTTTAATCATTCTAAGCCTTTTTTAGGGTGTGGGGGTCTAATGGGGTGTTACGAATGTCATGTATGGGTTTCCTTGGGTGGTGTAGGCCATGTAGAGCTGAGTGAGGGATTTTTTGGGTTAACACATCTTATCCATCTATCCATATGTCTGTACCAGCTTACCGAATGGTTCTTCGACTCTTCTATTCCCACCCAACCGATCTTCAAAAACAAATTATTATGGATATGATGCATTCCATGCCTCCTCTTTTTCATTTGATTCATTATACCCCACCCTTTCACTTTCAAATTTACAACCTTACAACTCCCTATAGGTCTTATAAGTCTCGTCCATCCTTCCTCTATTTTTAGGGATAACCTCCTCACTACGGGAAGGGATAACCCTTTGGTCGGTAACAGTTTATCACCAATTTCTCTCAATGAAAAACGATACCCACCTGGGAGGGCTTTGCATGTCCCATCTTGAGATATTTTTTTAGAACCTGTTTATTCGCGTTCGACACATGCATGTAATTTATATATTATAGACATGATTATGATTCAGGTATCACTATCTCTATATATGTATATGGCTCTATCGCTATCGATATATATATAGATTCAGGTAAGTAGGCACTTAACGACTTTATTTAAAAACCATAAAGCCATAGGTGTTTCAATTGTTGCACCTGCTACTGCAAGTGTTGAATTTTCTGCTAGGCCAATGGGATAAACTATAGGATATGCATCTGGATAGGGACCTACCCCCAAAGGTGATGGGTAAACATCAGTTTGTAGTTCAATTCCTAGTGATGTTTCCTTCATTGCTTGTGATCCTTAGTTAGTGCCCTATTCCTTAGCAATCAATGCCCTTAGCATTCTATCATTCATTAGGTAATCCTTAGTACTATCAGTCATAAACCCTATACCTTGAATTTTAGTGGTTCATTTTCATACACCCTTTCTTATTTTGGTGGTTATTATATAGTAAATGTATCCATGGGGTGACAAAAAGGGTTTGCCTCCATAGGTTATGAATATGCAATCTTGAAAAGGTAATCTACTTATTAAAACATATCAACTAAAGCTCCACCTCTCCTCCACCATATCTCTCTCTTATCCATCCCTATATATTACACTGCATATATTTCCAAAACCCCTTACTGCAACTAGTAATCATCCCACCTTGCCACCACAACCTGCCCCCCTAACTCCATCAACACCTCCTTCACCCAACTCCAAAAAATTCCATCTAATGGCTTCTCCATATCCCCTCTTGCCCCTACCATACCACTCTTGTTGATGTATTTGTAACTTCGGAATGTATTCATTTATGTATCTTATGTATTGTAACCCAATGTTTATTTCAGGATGTATCTATAATATAATTGAGTCATGTTGTCATGCCCCAATGTTCCAATCGGGAGGATCAATAATGTAAACAATTCATGTCAAGTCATTATGGGTAACCCTCCGATTGTCTAAGGGTTAAAGTCCTTACAGTTCCGGGGCACTAGGGTTATTAGACTCTCCTAGTAGAGGTTGGCCCTGGTAGGGTTTTAGTCATGTCAAGATTAGTATAAGTACAGAGCTGGACTCTCTATTTAATACACAACTCATACACACTCAAGTGTAGTGCATAGTTGAGGAAGGAGAAGACACTGGGGCTAGACAAGAAGAATGTTACTGTTGTCAGGAGATCACTTACTGTTTTGGGATTTTACTATTTTGGTGTTGATTCTATCTCTAAGGAAGTTGTGGAGTTTTCTCCATTTATGGTTTCCCCGAGGAAAATCACTGTGTTCATTGTCTCTTGTGTTTGATTACTGTACTTGTTATTCTCTCATTTAAATATCCTAAATAATGTTAGCTTAATGTTGAAAAACTAACATGGTATCAGAGCTAACATGAGAAGAAGACACTATGCAGCTACGGGAACTAGGGATTCCTAGTTTGTGGATCTTCCTCCACATATTTTCAGCAAAAGTAAGTTGGAATAACTCTCCTCCTTAGGACACATCTTTCTGTCGAAGAAGAATCCAATTCTGAGGTTTTTCAGTTTTGGACCCGACGCTGCTGCCATAAATTAGGGATTTTAAAAGAAGTGGAATTTTTCAGTGAGCCCATGCCTGGATTGATCTCCTCCCCAAAATAAAAGTTAGGGATAAATTTCAAGGAATTTGTGTGGACAGATCTTTGGAAAAGCAAAAACCTAATTTGCTCCTGATCCAGTACTGCAGGATTTCAGCTTCAAATCCAAATATGACATCTTGACCTGGTAAGATCTAAATCTCTTGTATTTCCATTTGAGGTTGTCAGTCTAATATGTCTCATCATACCAAGCTTGATGAAAAGCTTGAGGGAGCTGATAAATTCCGAGCCTGGAAGTATAGGATCTCCCTGGTCCTGGAAGAAAATGAGTTGGACTCCTACATCCATGAGGAGGTTCCAATTCCAGAGGGAGATGAGGAAAATGCCTTACACAAGAAGAAGATGGTTATGTCAAAGAGGATCATTGCTGATTCTATTAAGGATCACCTTATCCCACAATTGTCCTCTCTCAAGGCACCTAAAGCTATGTTTGATTCCCTAACCAAATTGTTTGAAGGGAAGAACATAAACCGGAAGATGAATTTGAGGAATCAACTGAAGAATGTGAAGATTCAGAATGTAGAGACCATCCAGTCTTACTTCACAAGGGTTTCTCATATCAATGAACAATTAGAAGCTGTAGATGAATAAGTGGAGAATGCAAAGATTGTGATGACAACTCTGAATGGCCTTCCTAGGTCATGAGATTCATTCATCGAAGGAATCTATGACAGAAAGAAGTTAGTCAAATTCAGCAGACTGTGGGAGGAATGTTCTCAAGAAAGAGCATGGATAGCAGCTCGAGAAGAGAATATGGGAAGTGAAGATCAATCTCTCACAGTTCACTCCAAGAAAGGAAAAAGAAGAGCTCATCACCCCAAAGGTAAGAATCCCCATCATAGAGACAACAGTAGAAAGGACCTATCTAGATTAAGATGTTATACATGTGATAAAATAGGACACTTTTCAAAAGGCTTTCCTAAGAACAAGGTCCACTCTCATAAGAAGAAGGGGAACAAAAGAAGACATCATGCTCATGCTGTAGAGGATGATGAAACATCCAAGAAAAGAACCAGATATGAAAGTGAAGATTCTTCAAGTGAGGATGAATATGTTTTGATCTCCGCTCTCACATGTAACATTACTCATGGAAGTGATGATTGGATTATAGATAGTGTGGCTTCCAAACATATGAATGGATTCGGAATTCTTTGTGAGACTATCAGAACATGAATCACCTCACAAGGTGAAGCTAGGAGATGACTACCAATTTCCAATAAAAGGTAGTGGGGAATATTCCTATAAACTAGACTCTGGAAAGTCTCTAACAATGAAGGAAGTATCGTTTGTGCCAGGACTCAAGAAGAATCTCCTCTCCATATTTTCTCTAGATGCAAAAGGAATGAGAGTTTCATTCATAGATTGTCAAGTCATCATGTGGCCAAGAGGAAATACTATCAATGATGCAATTGTGATTGGAGAACAAGAAGGAGGATTGTACAAATTAAAGGGCCATCCAGAACAAGCATTGGTCCATGAGACAGTAGAGCCAAGTGAACTTTGGCATAGAAGGCTTGCACATGTGCATTACAGAGCACTGCCAATTACGAGCAAAGCTGCTAAAGGTTTTCCAGAATTCCAAGCAAAACATGATGGGGTCTGCAAAGGATGTGCGAAAGGAAAGAATACAAAGAAGACATTTCCTAGCAGCGAAAGCAAAGCCAAAGGAATCCTAGAAATCATCCACTCTGATGTATGCGGTCCTATGTCATCAAACTCACTAAGTAGGTATGCATATTATGTTTCGTTTATTGATGATTTTTCTAGGAAGACATGGGTTTACTTCATGAAGAATAAAGACGAAGTATTCAACAAATTCAAGGAATTCAAAGCCTTGATTGAGAACCACACTGAAAAGAAGATCAAGACTTTTTTATCAGAAAATGGCAAAGAATTCACTTTGAATGAATTCAAAGAGCTATCCAAAGAATCAGGGATTAAGAGGGATTTGTCCACTCCTTATAATCCAAAATAGAATGGGATTGTGGAATGGAAGAACATAACTATCATGGAAGCAGCAAGAGCTATGCTTCATGATCAAGATATTCCTATGCATCTTTGGGATGAAGCTTCCAGAATAGCAGTGTATGTACAGAACCATACTCCACATAGAGTACTTGAAAACAAGACTCCTGAAGAAGTCTTCTCCGGAAAGAAACCAGAAGTCATCCATCTCAGAATATTCGGTTGTCTTGTGTACATACATATTCCAAAATAGAAGAGAAAAAAATTATATCCTTCAGGAAAGAAGGGCATATTTGTGGGATACTCTGAAAGCTAGAAGGCTTACATAATATATTTCCTAGGATACAAGAATATTGACATCAGCAGGGATGTGACATTTGATGAAGACACAGCTTACAACAAATCCAAAAAGAGACCTGCTGAAGAACCTGAAGAAGTAGAAGCACCCATAATTCATGATACAACCATGAATGAAGAAACTCAAGAAGAATATCAAGATTTCGAAGAACCACAAAGACCTGTAGATCCACCTCTGGAGAAGAATACTCATAAGAGGAAACCTGCTTGGGTACGAGAACTTATCCAAGGTGAAGAGAGATATGGGGATCCATAAGAGAATCATAGAGAAAGAAAGAGGACCAGATCTTGCTCCGAGTATGTAGCTTTACTATGTGATTTAATTAATAAATGTTGAATCAATACAATGGGATGAGACAAGAATAAATAAAGAAATGGCTAGTTCTAGCTAGTCCCGCAAAGATTCCTGCCTAAGCAGTAAGTTGGGGCATCATCTGTAAGTAGGGTGAGGCAACAGTTCAAAGTAAAGATAGCAGGGAGGGTTGGTAGCAGGAAGACATGAAATGAAAGGCAGGTAGATCTATGCAGTGGGTTCTAATGAATGAATCCATCCACCTCGGTGGGAACAATAGGTCATAGCAGTACTAAGCATCTTAATTCAGTAAGTGTGATTCCAGTAAATGCTCTCTAGAAGGGGGGAACTATTGGAAGTCAGTGAACGTTTCTCTGCTGTTTGGAGAATGTCCAAAGGTAAGTTATAAGGTTAAGCAGGCGGCGGGTAGTTGGTAAGAATAAAGGTAAAGAGAAGATAAAAAAGTAAAGGGATTTCTCGTAAAGGTTCTAACATGGATCCTTGTGAAGAGAAGCTGGTTCTACTACTCATGGGGATGATATTGGTAATAAAGCTACTGGAAATTAGATAGTATGTGAATCTATTTGTTTTGAGTATGATGCTTCAACTTCTAATGGAAATGCTGGTTCAACTAGTGTAGCTAAAACTAGTGCTTCTTAGGCTGTTGGTTGTTTAGCTTATTAGAATGATGCTGAAAATAAGGTTGGTTCAACTGGTGAGGCTAGGACTGTTGGGAAGACATATTCATTAACTGCTAGTAAAGCTGATCAAACTGGTTCATCAACTGTTGCTTTGAAATCTCATACAAAATTTGGTTCAGGTTCAACTAGCTTGGTTCTTTTGGTGAAACCGGGACTGCTGGTTTAACTGCAGCTTCAAATAATCTAGTTCAATTGGTGTTGCTATAGAATATCCTTATGCTGGGAATTATGATGCTTTAACTGAAGCTATTGGGAAATATGTTTATCCCAGAAGAGAATCACAGAGAAAGAAAGAGGACCAGATCTTGCTCTAGGTATGTAGCTTTACTATGTGATTTCATTGATAAAGAACCTTCCAGTTATGAAGAAGCAGCAGAACGGAAAGAATGGAAGGATGCTATGATCGAAGAATATCAATCGATCATGAAGAATGATTTTTGGGATGTTGTTCCAAGACTAGAAGGGAAGTCAAATGTAACTTCCAAATGGATCTACAAGATCAAACATGCTGCAGACGATAGCATCGAAAAATATAAGGCAATATTTGTGGCTCGGGGTTTCTCTCAGAAGGAAGGAATAGATTATGAAGAAACCTTTCCTCCTATAGCTAGATACACTTCCATCAGATTGGTACTTTCTCTGGATGCAGTGATGAAATGGAAAATACACCATATGGATGTCAAGACTGCCTTCTTGAATGTTTTAGTGGAAGAGGAAGTGTATGTAGATAAGACACTCAGTTTTGAGAGTCATGACAGGGAGTCTCATGTGTGAAGATTGAAGAAATCCCTATACCATTTGAAACAGGTACCTAGGACCTGGTATGGCAGAATTGACAGCTTTCTATCTAGTTTGGGCTTTACCAAGAGTAAAGCGGATTCCAACCTTTACTACAAGGTTGAAGATGGCAACCCAATGATGTTTCTACTATATGTAGATGATCTATTTGTGACAGGTACGGATGGGTTGATTGCTGATACAAAGAAAAATCTTGTTGTTTATTTTGAAATGAAGGACCTGGGGATGATGCATTACTTTCTAGGTATGGAGGTGTGGCAGAGTACAGATGGAATCTTCCTTGGAAAAGGGAAGTATGCAGTAGAGATCCTGAAGAGGTTTGGGATGATGGACTGTAAGGCTATGACCACACCTATGGCATCGAACCTGAAGCTCTTAAACAATGCTTCATCAAAGTCAGTTGATGCTATGATGTATCATCGGATGATTGGGTCCTTGATGTACCTGATGAAAACAAGACTAGACATTTGCCTTGCTGTGAACACCTTGAGCCAGTTCCTGACAGATCCGAGACATGTTCACTTGATTGCTGCAAAGCATCTTCTAAGGTACCTAAAGGGTACAGTTGATTATGGGCTCAAGTACGATGTGAATCAGAAGATTAACCTGGAGGGTTATTTCGATTCAGATTGGGTAGGCAGTGCCATCGATAGGAAGAGCACTTTAGGGTGTTGTTTCAGTATGGGATCAGGTGTGATATCTTGGTTTAGCAGGAAGCAATCCTGTGTGGCACTGAGTACAGCTGAAGCAGAGTATGTCGTAACTTGTTTAGCTAGTTGTGAGGTAGTATGGCTGAGGAAGCTATTGTCTAATTTATTTGATCTCCATTTGGATGCTACTTGTATACATTATGAAAAACATAGTTGCATGAAGTTGTCACATAATCCAGTGTTCCATGAAAAGTCGAAGCATATCGAGATCAAGTACCAACATATCAGAGATATGGTGTAGAGGGGAGTAGTGAAGCTCTAGTATGTTGCAATGGAGGAATAGATATCCAATGTATTGATGAAGCCATTGGCTAGGACGAAGTTTGAGTACTTCAGGGAGAATCTTGGTGTTCTCTGGATCGAGGTTTCCTCCAAGGGAAAGCGATGAGACCTATAGCCATTCTTACATGGTGAGAGGATTGGTTCCTTCCATGGTTAGATGTAAGGGCTGAGCCATTCTGTCATGGTGAGAGAATTGGTTCCTTCCATGTCAGATATGAGTGCTGGCCATTCTGTCGTGTAGGATAGATGTAAGGGAAACTGTCATTATGGGAATGGAGGTACCTGGTCAGTTACCAGGAAAAATCAGTCTAGTACTAAGAAGCCATTCTGATGTGATATAGGGATGTGTTCCCACTTGATCAAATGTAAGGGATGAACCATTCTGTCATGGCTAAAGGATTAGGTTCCTTCCATGTCAGATGTGAGTGTTGGCCATTCCAATGAGCAGGTCGGATGTAAGGGCAACTACCATTCTCTAGGAGAATGGAGGCATATGGTTAGTTACCAGGTAGCTCAGTCGAGGACTCGGGGCCATTCTGATGTGACTGTAGGATTGGTTCCTACAAGATAATATATGAGTGCAAGCTCTTCCATCATTTTGTGTAGGATTTGTTCCAGCCTAGATGGATGTAAGTGCAGAGCCCTTTCATCATTGTGGTAGGATGTGTTTCCAGCCTGGATGGAAGTACAAAAATCTTCCATCATTGTGGTAGGATGTGGTTCTAGCCTGGATGAATGTAAGTGCATAGCTCTTCCATCATTGTGTGCAGGATGTGTTCCAGCCTCGATGGAAGTACGGAAATATTCCATCATTGTGTGTAGGATGTGTTCCAGCCTAGATGGAAGTACGAAAATCTTCCATCAATGTGTGCAGGATGTGTTCTAGCCTGGATGGAAGTACAAAAATCTTCCATCATTTTGTGCAGGATGTGTTCTGTTATACCAAAATCCTATCACCATCATGTGATAAGACATTTGACATACCTAATTTCCCTGAATCCCAGCTTCTAGAGTGGAAACTAAATGGTTTTTTATCAACATGTCATACAAATTCCTAGCACCACGCATGCCCCTTTATCCAGGAGTGGTACACCTGCTCGCACCACCTTTCATTGGTTTTCCACAAGCGGTACCACTACCCATTGCCCTTGGTCCATAGGAGGTTATTACTGGAACCGCTCTGTCATAGAAGGAGAAGTGCAGTACCCTGGGTAAAAAGGGAAAAAGAGAAGTTTCTCGAGGCTTCTATATGATAAGCCTCATGTATTTCCTTATCCCTACTGTTGTGGGTTGGTTGAGCTCAAGATCCCTCATCCTAGGATCTTAGAGGCCACCTCACCCACTAATTTCTCAACCATCTCTATCCATTAAAGCCTTATAAATATGAGCTCATAGCCATGGTTGAGGGGAGAACATTGAAGGTATTGTTATGCTGTTGGATTGATCCTTGGCCCAAGATCATTTGGAGAGAGCATAGAGAGCTAGAGTCGAAGCTTTTGGGGATTAAGAGATGGTTTTATGGAGATGCATGTCAACACTAAGGCTTGGTTGTAAACTTGTTCATATTTCTAATGCAAGTTGCTTTATGTCCCACATATGATGTTGATGTTGTAATTTCACATATATATGTTTCTAGATTCCTTAGTCACTAGCATAGATTAGTAGATCATATTCTGGTTGCTTTGATTCATTTCGTATTGAGCCTTTTTGCAAGTACACAAGTGAACCATCAAAGCCTTGTATTCAAGATATCTACAGCGTCTAGGAAGAGTTTTCAACCTTTGTCCTCTATTTGTTCTGGATCTGAACCATTGAGACCAGTGGAACACCTTGTTGTCTGCAGGAGGTGAAATATTCCAGCTAACAAATCTGGTGACTCCACTGGGGAGTAAAGTATTTAGTTGTTCCGATCTTCCTCAGTATGCAACTCTTGTCCGAATCCAGGCTCCGTTTTCTTCAACTCTTTTCAATCAGATCTACTTTCTTATTTGTATTATTTGGGTTTGAAATTTCCAGATCTGTTCAGATCTTAGTCATTTCGGTCTTTTATGCTCTATTACCACATTCAATTCAACAGTATTTTCCTTGATCTAGTCTTTTCTCATCTGATCCATCATTCTCTTTTTTGTTTTGGCCATCTACAGGGAATCACCTCCATGCTTTGTATGAGGAGCGGTGCCACCGCCTGAAAATAGTGAGCAGTAAGTGGTGCCACCACCTGTATCGGGTTTGCAAGGAGCAGTGGTGCTTTGGAAACGCTCTTAAAATACCTACGAAGTGCGGTGCCAGGTAGGCATTAGTCCAAAAATATTTTTCCTCATTTTTCTTTGCAAAAATTTGGAATTTTGATTGCTTTTAGTTCTGTTATCAGGCTTGTGTTATTGAATCTCATGTGTGTGGCTTGCTACTTTGATGGTTTAAGATTTATTTGAGTGGAATTTCAAAATTTTATTTAGTCTTTTTTTTTGTTCATCCGCTTCTTGCTTGTTGTTTGTGCTTAAAGAAGAATTTCTTGTTTTCTGAAAGTTAGGGTGTTCATTGAAATCTCTTTTCATTTCATATAATAAAAGAAGAACACTAGATTAGCTTCTAGATTTCATTTCTTTCTTGCATAGTAAACTTCTTTTTCTTTCCTTCAAAAAAGAAAAGTTTTTCTTGAGATTAGGACATCATATTTGAGAGTTGGATTTGGGTTTTCTGATTGGCTTTTCAAGATTTCAGGTCCTTTATGATCTTTCGTCTCTCATGCATATAGGAGTATCTCAATCAAAATAAAATAAAAAATGGTAGTTTTAAGTTAGATTTGCTTATGTTTTTGAGAAATTTGAAAATTTAGAGTGCATTGGCATATACGTGTGCTTGGTGTTGTTCTTTTAGGAAAAGAGATTCTCACCCTTCTCATTTGCTTTCAAAAAGAAGAATTTGGTTTGTAAAAGTGTTTGCTTGTATTTGATTTGATGTTCATAACTGTTGATTGGAATGATTTTTGGTTTGTAAACAAAAAGGGAAACACTCTCTTCCCTCCCGTAAGTAGGCATACTGAAAGGTAAAGTGAACATTTGCACAAGCATATTGCATGGTTTTACTTTTCTGTCAAAACATCATGCATTCACCTAACCATACAAGTTAAAATTAACGGTAGTTGTAGGTTAAAATTTACGTAGTAACTTGAGTGATAGGTTAGAGACATGTTCGAGCGTCGTAAAATGTAGGAGCTGTCGTTATTTGTTAGCATTACATTTCGGGACTCGCACAGTTCTTCCACATACCATCGGTATATCGAACAGCCTTTCATGTACCCTTGAGGTATATAGAAAGGTACTTCATGCAATCGATTGTATATTGGAAGGCCCCTTGTGTATGGTTATGTATTAGACAACACTACTACTAATTCAAGCTCCCACGTACCTTGAGTATATCTGGAGACCCCACTAGGGTAACTTATCTATCTAAGAAAATCCCTTTGGCCGTCTTGTTTGGAGCCATACACCAAAAACAACATTCAATGAGATTACTACACACTTACCCTCGAGGTATATCACAAGTGGCACCTTCTTGACAATCCTAGTGAGAGACCTCACTTTTGAACTCCTCCTGTCATTTTAAGTCTACTTGTTTTGACCTATAGTTTGAGTAGGGAAGTCTTTTGGTGTGTTTTTCTATATTTTTAGACCCTAGGTTAGATAGGAACTGTACCAACTGGCTGAGTTAAGACAGTCCAGAAGAGTACGGGGCTTGCCACATGATTCTATTCCTATTTCAGGAGAAAATCCTATGGAAGCTATCGACCAAGGAGCTACTACCACCTCCTAAGTGGGAGATAATGTGGTGGTGGAAAGTGGAGTACCATATTCTTCACACTCGCCTCCCTTGGTCCAACATCCTTCCCTGGAAGATTCATCGTTCCATTCTCCCATGCAAGGACATGTTGATGATGTTGCTCACCCAGATTTTGGTCCCGATGCTGCATTTTGGGAAACCCCTGTAGGTCAAGCCATTGCTTCATTTGGCACCCGTGCAATCTATTCTAATGTGGAAGAAGAAAATAGGAAATACTATGCTTCTATTCTCCGTGCATAGGAGATTGATAAGAAGATAGATAACATCTTAGGTCCAACACTACCAATATCCACATCTGTTCCTAGGGGATATTGTTTACTCGCCGAATCTATGAGACTCATCGAACTGATTATAGATCATCTGTTGACACCCTGCAACCCAGTTCAAATTTCCACACCTCTCACCTCTTATGTTATGTCTGTTCCAAATCCTCCCAGTTCTTTTGCATATGGGGACCAACCTTCAATTCATGTTTCGTTAGTACCTTTGAATGTCGAGGGGCAACTCCTAGCACGACCTACGTTATCTGATACCAGAGTTGTACCTATTCAACGGAAGACCTCTAACATAGAAACATCTACAATTTTTGTCCCTCCCACCAACACTAATGTGGTAAATCCCCCATCTAGTTCAGGTCAGCCCTTAGGGGCACAACCTGTTACCATTCATTCTTCTAGTGGTTATGGTTATCAAATACCTATAGGTAATCATCCATCTAATCCTACAGGAGCACCTTATACTAGAATTCCATACCCTAGTAACACTTTTATGCCATGGGGGAAACCCAACTGGTCTTACATGCCAGCCATGGGAGGGATACCTATATATATTGCGGGAGGTGCAGGAGGACCACCTTATGGAGGTCATCCCCATGTTAGGTCAATCCCCTCCTCCTTACCAGTCGATTGGGTTAGGTATGCTAAAGGATTCATCCCTTATGGGGATTTTTTTGTCTACTCCTCATAGCATGGATACCACGACAGTACATATGATCGCCTCATTTAATTTTGAGCCCAAGGGACAAAATGTTGTTGAGTCCACCTCTCTGAGCCTGTACAAAGCTATGTATGACACCATTCAAACTTTTTTCGATGATCAAACTAATGACCTTCATTTAGTGGCTTCGGATCCTTACCATTTACCGTACTAGTTAGAACCTTCTCTTTCGATTCTAGATTATCTCTCCAAGAATTTTCCTTCTGACAAGTCCATTATAGAGATCATGAATATGGATGAGCCCATTTGAAAGGATCACCATCATAGATCCATGTTCCTCCCCAACACCAGTTCAGGCAGCCATAATTTCGCATCCTTGTTTCCTACTGATATTGTCAACGTTCCACAAAGTCCTATATTGTTGCAAGACACAGATTCTGAAGGAAACCCTTGCAACATTACTCAGATGAACCCAATTGACATATCAGCCAAGCTTGATGTTATTGAGCACATTCATGTTGGGAAGAATTGCTCCACAGATGAATCTGAAGCATACAAGGCACTTTTTAAGGAATTCCATGATATGTTTTCCTAGTCCTATGAAGAGATGCCGGGGATTGACCCTTCCATTGTGGTCCACGAGATTAAGACTTATCCCATGGCTAAACCTGTCAGGCAGAAACTTAGGCAAGTCCATCATAGGAAGTCCGCAACTATTAAAGCTGAGATTGAGAAACTTCTGAAAGCTGGTTTTATTTATCCTGTACCTCTGATAGAATGTGTATCGAACGTTGTCCCTATCAAGAAAAATCAAGGCACCATTCGAGTCTGCATCAACTTTAGGGATTTAAATAAAGCTTGTCCCAAGGACAACTTTCCTACCCCACATATTGATCAGATTATCGACAACTATGATGGAAGTGTCATCTTTTCATTCATGGATGGCTTTTCTGGCTACAATCAGATTGAGATATTTCCCTCTGATCACCATAAGACGGCATTCATTTTCCCATGGGGAACCTTTGCATATAAGAAGTTACCTTTCGGCTTGAAAAATGTTGGAGCCATGTTCCAGCGTGCGATGTCCTATGCATTTCACGACATTAAACATATTGTTGAACCATACCTTGACAACCTCCCTGCTCATTCACAGCGATGGGAGGACCATCCTGGTCATATTAGAGACATATTCCTAAGATGTCGTCATTATAATATACGGCTCAATCCACATAAATGTGTTTTTTGCGTTGAGATGGGACATCTGCTTGGATATGTGGTATCCAAAGATGGAATCTGGATCGATCCTTTGAAGATTTCTGCTATCATTAATCTACCAGCCCCAACCAACATCCTTGAACTCCAATGTTTGCAGGGGAAGGAGAACTTTCTACATCGTTTCGTGTGCAATTTCACTGAGAAAACACACGGTTATATGTGACTTCTCAAGAAGAACACTCCATTATTTAGGGATGACTAGGCCCAACATGCCTTTGATAATATTAAGCACGCTTTGACTCATTCACCTGTGATACACCCCCCATATTATTCAAAGGACTTTCTCTTTTATATTGTTGCCTCTGCTACTACCATCGCCATGGTTTTAGTGTAGGACAATCTCCACGGTCAGGAGCATGTGATTTATTACACTAGTAAGAATTTTATTGATTATGAAACGCGTTATTCACATGTGGAGAAGCTAGCTTTGGCCATGGTCATTGCTATGCAAAAATTTTGTCACTACATTCTGCTTCGCACTACCACCGTATTGGCAAACCAGAACCCAATATACTACATTCTGACTCATCAGGTACTCGGGGGCAAGTACTCCCGTTGGATCGTCATCCTTCAAGAGTTCAATCTCGAGTTTGCCAAGGCTACATCAAATAAATCCTTGGTTTTTTTTGGAGCTTATGTGTGACCTTCCCTGTGCTACCATGGAATATGAGCCCAACGATTCATTTCCAGATGAATTCATGTTCCTAATTAGCACTACTGATCCTTAGTATGGAGATTTGCTGATTTATCTCCAGACCCAGCGTTTTCAACTTCATTTATCTCACGATGATCGTCGCCGCATCTGTCACCACGTGAAGTACTACCTTATCTTAAATGATACCTTGTATAGACGTTGGATTGATTCCATTCTCTAGTGATGCCTTACTCATGAGGAGGTTGAACATGTGTTGAATTATTGCCACTCTGGGGCATGTGGCAATCATTTATCTAGGATGGCTACAGCCCAGAAAATCCTTCGTGCTGGCTATTTCTAGCCTTCTGTCTTCAAATACTGTCATGAGGTTGTTAAGAAATTCCCACCTTACCAACATTTTTATCCCAAAAAGCACACCCATCCTGCTCCGCTTCACCCTGTCATTGCCATTGGCCCTTTTTCCAAATGGGGTATTGACTTCATGCATTGTAAGCCTACCTCAGCTGGGGTCATGGTTACCTCATCGTAGCCGTGGATTATTTCACAAAATGGGCTGAGGCCATGCCTGCATATGCAGAATATGGTAATATTGCCTCTCTCTTCTTATTCAAACATATCATAGCTAGATTTGAAGTTCTACAGTCCATCGTCACTAATCACGGATCTCATTTCCGTAATCAAATGATGGAGGAATTGATTGCCAAGCTAGGTTTTCGCCATGAAAACTCTACGTCGTATTATCCACAAGATAATGGTCAGGTAGATGCTATTAACAGGGTTTTGAAAACTATGCTTCATTGGATGGTTGGAGATCATAAATCCAATTGGCATCTTATTCTTTTTTCCACTCTTTGGGCTTATCAGACTTCCATGAAAACAGCTACTGGTACGCCATTCCATATTGTCTATGGACTTGAAGGTGTCTTACCATTCCAATGTCAAATTCCATATTTACAACTTGTCGTCGAACTTCACCCAGACACTTCCACAGAGGAAGCGAGATTTTTGTACTTAAATAACCTTGATAAGACTCGTAGAGATGCTACCTTGGCTAATGAGGCACATAAGAAATGCGTCAAGGCATAGTATGATAAATCCATCTAGCCTCATGTTTTCAATGAGGATGACCTAGTTTTGACTTATGACCAGAGATAGGACAAGCTAGTGAAGGGTAAGTTCGAGTCCATGTGGTATGGATTTTAGTTATTTCCAAGGTGTTAGAGAAAGGAGCCTATGAGTTAGTTGCTTATGATGGAATCCTTTTGGGGAAACCTCACAATGGGTTGTACCTGAAAAGGTACTATGCCTAGCTTTTCTTGGATGGTATCTTGTATATATGTATATTTATTGAATTTTAGTGTGCTTTCAGTATTTTCAAGATGGTTTTGAGTTTTAGTTTCTGCATCTGTTTATACCATTTTTTGGTCATGCAGATGGCTTTCTACGGATTCGCTAATGGTGCTTTCCACCACACCTTGAATCTAGCCTCGGCTACTTGGGTTCTCTATTCCCTAGCTAAATATTTGGTCAGTTCAGGAGCAGTTTGCTTAGGTCCCACTACTAATAACATCGCCGAATATGAAGCAGTAATCGGTATTTTAATTGAAGCTGCCTCCCAGGATGTCCATGATCTAGTAGTTTTTATGGACTCTCAGCTTGTGGTTTGTCATTTAAACCATGTCTACACCATTAGGAACCCGATGCTCCTT
>LPNX010813499.1:0-21693 GCA_001517045.1 Pseudotsuga menziesii | reverse complement strand
TATATATATATATATATATACGAAATTTTTTTACAAAAATAGGTCCCAAGAACTCATCTGAAGCACGTAGGCTTTCAGGAAAAATCATCATACAAAAAATCTTGAAGCTATCAGCTTTCAGTATATATGTCTCATCCACTAATGGTGCTCATGATAGCACATCACTGCTCAAGCCACCCTACGTAGTATCCTACTGAATCAACCTGGTACTCCCACCGTAGATCTCTGATATCTAGTCGGGAGGTCATCTATATCAGCATCTGGGATGTCCAGAGTCAACCTCTCTAGGTTATCCTCCAACTCCCTAGTGATATCATCACCATGTGGCACGAAGCGAGCCCCATCTCTCCTGTCTAATGGAGATGCTCCTCCGGGCTTCGCTGCTCCAACATCTGCATGAAGACAAATAGGTCTCGTCACTTATCATAAAAAATATAAAACATAAAAAACATAAAAACATTTTCCATTGTTAGGGTTTCTTGCTTCTCACCAATGTCACCCCACTACCCTCCAAGTGGGAGTGGTAGGTTAGGATCACCTATAAAATATGTGCCCACATAGGCATAGTCCTCGACCATGACAATCTGATCCCACAGCCATCTGAAGAACAGATCACTAAACTTCAATCTGCCCCTACCCACTCCTATGCGAGCCATGAACTGGACCCACCTCAGCATACAGGGGTCCCATGCTCTCAGACTCTAGAAATTCACTTGGGACCTCATCTATGGGACCCACTCAAAGAAGAAGCAAGCTAAGATGGAACCAAAGCCGAACTGCTTCAACTCTCCCTGCCAACATTTAGTCAACTGATCCTTGAAGATTGGAAGCAATGCTTCTTCCTAGTTGAACACCATAGGTGCAATAGCCTCTAGGGCGTACAACATATGTGTTGGAGCAGGGTCCCGCAGCTACAGAAGAAGCTGCTAGTTTTGGCGGAAAGATAAGTTTTGGTGGAAAGAAGTTAAGACAGAGCTACGATGCCGTAGCACGTTTCCAGCTGGAGAGCAGAGCTGGAAACCATGAATTTTAAGATAGAAAAGTTAAGAAGGCAATGGTACCTGAGCGGCCGAGAAGAGAGAGCTCAACCACTGCATTGAAGGCAGCGGTGGAAGACAGGAGGGCTCAGCGACCCTCATAAAGGAGAAGGAGCAACGAGGCTGAAGCATTGAAGGCTAAGGACATAAAAGCAAAGCGGTGCATAGTACCCATGATCAGTGCCGGGAAGCATGGAAGACTGCAGAGAGCTGTGGTGTGATGGGAAGCAGCTACCTCAAGTATAGATATGGCCGACTGTCACTAGTTAGGTTTTGGGTTACTGATGGGACAGGCCCACAGTGTTGTAATGGCAAGACCTTCGGGCTGCCTATAAAAGAATATATTTTGTATTGTAAAAGGGTTGGTTGGCAGGTTGAAGAGATAGCTAGTCATTTTGTTAGTTAGTAGTGTCTTGCAGACTATTAGACTGTTGTAAAAGCCTAGCTCTGGTTCTGTTATTAGCGATAGCAATCTTACGGTAACCAGTAGCTGGATTATAGAACATGTATGTAAAGATCCGCAGGGATCGACAGAGAGGGAAGAGTATATTGTAGGAGAGCAATATAGAAGAGAAAAGAGATCTAAGAGAGAGGATCTCAAGCTGCATATGCGGTGTAGCAGAACTGTGTTTTACCTTCCCCTGAGCTATAATAAAAACATAGTTCTGTGGACGTAACTTCCATCCTGGAGGTGAACCACGTTAAAATCAGTGTTATGCGATTGGTTTATGTGTTATGTTTACTTATGCATTTCTCAGTCAGTTTATGGACTTTGTTTACAGTTTAATGAATGAATGTGTTAATCAGTTCACAACAATATAGAAGGGTAAATATAGTTTAACGCCTTTGGAACGCTATTTATGGTTCATTTATGCTTTGCGTAAAATATTCTCTATTGCAGTATCGAATAGCCTTGTATGTTAAGCCTTGATTGTTGACACGAGCAACACTAAGTGTGCTAAACTGCGGAGGTAGGATATCACAGAGAGGTGATACCGCACCGGCATAGGAGTTACGGTGCGTGATACCGCAGGTGAAGGACTTAGCGTTGGGCAGGAACTGCATGTCGCACCGTGCGCGACGATGCGATAAGGTTGGAGACATCGCAGGTCTGAGAGAGTGTGTGCCGCAGGAAAGGATCGCGCAGTGGTATAAAGGAATATCTTGCTGCTAGAAGAGCTGCGAGGCGAGGAAATTGCGCGACGCGAGCAAGAGATCGCGCGACGCACAGAAGAGAGACTGCAGCTAGGAGAGCTGCAAGCCACCAGTGGGATTGCCACAGAACCCGGTCCAAGACGCTTGAGTCCTTTTCCAACCCATTAGAGTCACTTCGGGTGAGACTTCAGGCCACTTTGCGGTCTGTCGCCGAAAGGGCCAGTGATCTAGGGGTGTTGTTGGTTGATTATAGTAAACCCGGGTCTGCCCATAGCAGCCAACAAATGGTTCCGTTGCCGGTTTTGAACAACTGAGTGCTAATGTTCTGTTGGCATCCCACTAGAGAAGAGTTTCACCAGTGGCTGGATTCAAACCTAAGGGAGTTTGCCCAGAAAGAAAATCGGAGCCCTAAACTGAGCACAGAGGCCTGGTTAGAAAATCATATCGCTTCAAACATACACACTATATTTTTTGTGACCTATGGAAATGAGCTTTTCGACTGGTTATCCAAGTTGATAGATAGGAACACATTCAAGAAGAAAAGAAACATTTTCTGGACACCAGAGCTGATTCAGACCGTGCAGAACCTCTACAATCCCATTACGAGAGCAGTGGACTTTTGGCTTGCGAGCGTGCTAGGAGGATTTGTTACAGAATTTGCAGTTGACCAGAGAAAAAGCTTCAGCGAGGCTGAGTGGTACTTCTTCAAAGGATATCATGGTAAGTACCTAAAGTCTCTAAACTTGTCCATTAAGATGCTACTACATGAAAAAGGAGTAATGGACATGGCTTCAGATGAATAAGTAAAGATAGTAATGTCACAAGAGTTTGAAAGTGATTTTGATGACATTGGACGCACACGTAGTGGCAAGAAATATAAAGTAACGTTCGGCTCTCCTGTATTTGGAGATAGTTCAGACAATATTAGGCAACCAAGTCCTAGTACCACAGAAGAACCAGAGGGGGGTATCCCTTACCATCCCTACACCCAACAGAAACAGACTGGGACTCAGAGTAATCCCGTAGGTACTCCATCCAGTAGCTCACAGACAGTACCTACTGCCGCTACATCACCTTCACCTACACCGCTGAGTGGTAGTAATCCAGTCAATCAGAACCCACCGCAGAGAAATAGAATGGGAGATGATATGAAGCTACCTACCTTTAAGGGTACAGGAGCAGAGGACCTGGAACAACATTGGTTTCTATGTGAAGCTATGTGGACCATTAAAACAATCAACGACGATAACCTTAAACTTGTGCAGTTGGTCACTACACTCAGAGATCGAGCTTTAACATGGTACATAAAGTATACCACAGTACCCAAGACACTTGCCCAAGTCAAGAACACCATGATTAAAGAGTTCAAGAAACCTAAGTCTGAATCTCAGTGCATTACAGAGCTCAAGGATATTAAGCAGCTACCATCAGAATCAGTATGGGACTTTGACCAAAAATTCAAAGCTCTTATAGACCAAGTAAGTTTTGAGTTTGCGCCGGAGCAGCATAAGGAATGGTTTATCGCAGCGCTGCTCCCTTACATCAGAGTGCCATTAATGCAGCAGAAACACTAGATGCAGGATGACGCGTTGGAGATGGCAATGAAGCTAGAAGCTTCACCTTTAGCAGAAACCAGTGCAGGCATGACAACTCTACAGAACCAGTTGGCCAATCTCACGTTACAGATACACGAACTTAAGAAAGGAAAAGAGGTTATGCAAGACATATGGTGCTTATTATGTAGAGGACAGGGTCATACCAAAGACAACTGTCCAGTCTTTGCAGAATATCTAGCGTTAGGGGCTCCTAACCCCTTACCATGAACGCAAGGGCCATGGTGTGAAATATGCAAAACACAAGGACACCCACCTCAACAATGCCCTTTTCTTCAGAAGTATGTAGAGACACCTAAGAACCTATACTGTGTCTTCTGCAGCTCTGTCGGACATGATGAACAGAATTTCCGAGCCTATGATCTCATGTTAGATAGAAAACATGAAGTATACAGAGTCCAGTAAAAAACACAAGGTCCAGCAGCAGGACCATAGCCTAATCCGACTTATGGAGGCTGGGGAGGAGGATTCAGAGGACGAGGCCGTGGAGGAGACTTCGCAAGAGGAGAATGCTTTGCAAGAGGAGAAGGCTTCGACAGAGGAGAGGGTTTTGGCCGTGGTCACAGACCAATCACTTGTTATAACTGCGGAGTTGTAGGACGCTATGCTAGGGACTGTCAGAGCCCCACTACTGCTTGTAATTACTGCAAATCTTATGATCATACCATAGAGGAGTGTCCTACCTTGATAGATAAGATCAAAGATACTAAGCCAACGGTACACCAGAACACCTAGCTTATTGTTGCTGAGCAGGCAGAGCCAGAACCAAGAGTCAATATTGTGACTCGTAGCGGTGCTTCCACTAGTGGGACATCGCAGGAGACCGGAAAAAACATAGGGCAGGAATGGGTGCATAGAGCTCCTGGTAAAGCAACAACACTCGACCTACAGAAGAATAAAGAGACATTTGACAAAGCCAAGGCTTCCTTTGATGAACCTACACAATCAGGATTACAGGTACCACCGTCTAGGGGCGAACCGCAGCAAGCACCTTGTGGCGACAACCCAGAACAGATATCGCAGGCTACCACATCGGGAAGATGCGACGAGGATGAATCGACAGGAAGTATACAATCCTTCCTGCGCAGTTGTTTGAAGCTCTTGAGAAATGAAAAAGATATCAGTGAGCTACAGCACATCATAGATCAGTGTCAGAAACCTTCTCTCTCGGGCAGTGCACACCGCATTGTTCATAATATTACAGGACATACAAGAACCGGAAGGGAGATGAAACTCACAGCACAGATTGGAGAGTTCGAAATGGACGAAGTCATCTTAGATCTGGGATCAGAGGTGAACATTCTAACTAAGAATACATGGGAACAGATGGGTAGCCCTCAATAAGCCATGTCGCCTATCCACCTGAGATTAGCTAATCAGCAGCGAGTATCACCACTGGGTCGACTGCCGCAGGTGCCAGTCGACATTGACGGATTTCGTACTTTTGCGGACTTTGAAGTTATAGAAATCATTGGCGACAGTCGACCGTATCCAGCACTATTAAGTATCGATTGGGCGATTGGTAGCAAGGCTGTCGTTGACCTAAAGATAAGACAAACTACCTTTGAGGATGCGCAGATCCGGGTCATCGCACCGCTGGATCCTTACCAGGGTCCTAGATATATCGAACCTATCCGAGCCGAGGAGGAGGCAGATAACATGGATAGTCTCTACCAGATGACTGCGAACCAGAGCGACTACATCAATCTAACCATAGAAGGGAACATTAGTTGGCAATGTGATAGCTCATGCGCATCGGATTCTGATATTGGTCTAGAGAACTGGCAGAATAGACTTTACGAAGTCTCAGCACGCAGATGTGCGTTTATCAGTAAATCACTGCGATGGATTGGCGGAGAGATCACTGAGATTCCATCATATCATGGTCTAACAGATATTTAGGAATTCCTTGAGCAGTTTGAGCAACAGATTCCTTACGAGAAGAGAATTGCAGCTATGGACCTTGCAGTACAAGCCACACCTGTAAGATGGTGGTACGCGCATAAAGAAAATATCACATCATGGGATGATATTAAAATATTGATGGTGATCATATTTTCGGTCGACAAAGAGTATGTCCTGTAGAAGTACACAGGAGAAACTGACCCCAGAGCACACATTCAGACATGTGAACAGAACTGGTCGGACATCCCAGAGGATGAATGGGTTCACAGATTCATTCACACATTGGAAACAGTTCCAAGGAACTGGTACACAGAGACCGAGTTGCGCAAGGGGACGACCACATGGTCACTTATGATAGACAGTTTCCTATTTATCTTCATGTTTGAATCAGAACATCCAAGTGTTGCTCAGGCCCTAGACATAATCAAGATCAAGATATTGGAGGACTGTAACATCTCAGTGCATGCTCAACCTGAGTAGACCATTCAGTTGCAAGACGCGCTTGAGTGCTATAAATTCGTAGCAAAGCCGGACAATGAAGATAAGGATGAGGATGAGGATCCTCACAACACCAACATTTCGGAGTCAGAAGGGACTCGCAATGTTGGGGGACCACAGTTAGAGATTCCAGCAATCACCGAACCTATCAAGATTAAAAAGATCAATATTGGTACAGATGCAGAACCTAAGTTTGCCTCTATTGGAGACTATTGGAATGATGAAACAGTCGAACAGATTGCCGACTTGTTACATGACTATCAGGACCTATTTCCCACCAAGTTCATAGAGATGAAGGGAATAGTTGGAGACCTGGGAGTTATGAGGATACCATTGAAGGAGGATGCTAGACCAGTTAAGCAGTGCCCATATAGATTGAATCCACACTACAAAGAAAAAGTACAGGACGAAATCGATAAGATGCTGGCAGCAATCATCATTGAGCCAGTATAAGAAAGTGAATGGGTTAGCCCCATGGTCATACAAGAAAAGAAAACAAAAGGAGACATCAAGATCTGTGTCGATCTGCGCAAGATCAACGATGCATCGCTTCACGACCCATTTCCGACACCGTTCACTGATGAGGTATTAGACAATATGGGAGGACAGGAGGTCTACTCCTTCACTGATGGGTTTTCAGGCTACCATCAGATCAGAATACATCCAGACGATCGGTCCAAAACCACCTTTGCAACAGAGTGGGGCTCGTTCCAGTATACGGTAATGCCCTTTGGTCTTAAGAATGCACCAGCTATATTTTCTAGAGTAGTCGTTGCTGTATTTAAAGAATACATTCATAAATTCTTAGAAGTATATTTTGATGATTGGACTGTATTTGGACTAATTGACAAGCATATAGGAGACTTAAGACTGATGTTAGAGAAATGTAGGCAGTACCAGATTTCTCTGAACTTGAAGAAATGTATATTTTGTGCACCATTTGGTATTTTGTTGGGTCACATTGTTTGTAGACAAGGCTTGATGGTATATCCCGCGAAGATTGCCATCATTGTAAACCTTCCAGCACCCAACTCAGTCAAGAAACTGAGGACAGTACTTGGTCATACCGGGTACTACAGAAAGTTCATCAAGGGTTACGCAAAGATTACAGCACCAATGGAGAAATTGATCAAGAAAGATGTAAAATTCCTATGGAATGAGGAATGTCAGCAGAGTCTAGACATGCTTAAAGAGAATATGGTTACAACACCCATCTTAGTATTTCCCGACTAGACTAAGCCATTTAATGTACATGTGGATGCATCTGGCATCACATTGGGGGTTGTTTTAACACAACCAGGAGAAGGGAACATTGACCACCCTATCGCTTATTCCAGTAGAAAGCTCTCGACAGCAGGAAAGAACTACACTACAACTGAAAGGGAAGGCTTAGCTATAGTGTATCCGCTGCATAAGTTCAGGCACTACCTGTTGGGTGCCCTGTTCAAGATGTTTACTGACCATTCCGCGTTAAAGTATTTGGTCAACAAGCCAGTGTTAGGGGGGAGAATCTGTAGATGGTTACTCCTCTTTCAGGAGTATGATTTTGAAATCATTGTGAAACCAGGAAGACTGAATGCAGGACCTGATCATTTTTCGTAGATAGACTCAGGAGAAGAGACAAGTAACCTAGATGAAAATCTACCGGATGCGCCGCTGTTCTCCATCCAGATCGCAGATGAGTACTATGCCGATATTATTCAATTTCTCACTACGGGAGTAGCACCTGATGAGTTTACTAAGAAGCAAAAGAAGCAGCTGGTTGTTAAAGCAGCAAACTTCACCCTCATCGCAGGACACCTATACAAGTTAGGTCCGGATGAAGTTCTGCGCAGATGTGTGATGCCGCATGAAAAAGACACTATTATCAGAGAAGCAAATTCAGGAACCGCAGGAGGTCATTTCGCAGGAAAGCCGACTGCGCAGAAAATCCTAGAGGCAGGATTATGGTGGCCTACATTGCATAAAGACACCAAGGACTTTTGCAGATGTTGCGATATCTGCCAAAGGGTAGGAAAACCCTCGTGACATGATGAAATGCCGCTGCGACCGCAGGTCACATTGTGCGCATTTGACAAATGGGCTATATATTTTGTGGGTCCTATCAACCCACCAGGGAAGCGCACTGGTGCGAGATATATTATCACTGGAATAGAGTACCTCACCAGATGGGCAGAGGCCAAATCAGTAAGAACTTGTGATGCTGCTACAGCTGCACAGTTCCTTTTTGAAAACATCATCAGTAGGTTTGGATGCCCAGTAATTTTGATGAGCGATCAAGGCACACATTTCTTGAACAGCACTATTGAGGCATTGACAGAAGAATTCCAGATCCAGCACCATAAGAGCACTCCCTACCACCCACAGGCTAATGGTATAGTGGAGGCCTTTAATAAGATTTTAGAAAATGCTCTTACTAAGATCTGCAATAACCAGAGGAATGATTGGGACCTCGGAGTTAACGCTGTATTATGGGAATACAGGACCACATGCAAGAAACTTATGGGACACACACCTTTCAACTTGGTGTATGGATAGGAGGCTGTCATGCCTATGGAGTATATTCTTCCTAGTTTAAGAATCACTTAGATTACTGAGATGACTGATACAGACACAGTCGAGGAAAGGTTAGCACAGCTGCTTGCCTTAGAAGAAGACAGATTCATCACCGGATTCCATCAGAAAGTGCAAAAGGCACGAGAAAAAGCTTGGCATGACAGACACATTAAGAACAAGACTTTCAAGATCGAAGACCTAGTGCTCCTCTATGACAGCAAATTTATCAAGTTTCCAGGAAAGTTCAAGACACATTGGCTGGGGCCATATCAGATACAACAAGTCACAAAGGGAGGTGCCATTCAACTCAGCCAGCTGAATGGGGATATTTTGCCCACATGGATTAATGGCAGTAGGCTTAAGCCCTATAGTGATAACCACCCCGCCTCTTAACCAGTCTATGCGGTGTAGATGTCCAGTGTAGTTGAAAGGAGGCATTGCACCAGGAACAAGTCTACATCGGCAAAAAAAAAAAAAAGTAATATTGTTTTATGCAAGTGATGCAAAGTCGCATCGCGGCAGCGCGATGTTTCCCCGTGCCATGTACTTAGTTTTGCAACCGACAGAGGCCAGTCAAGTCAGCATCTGACAGGTAGTTAATGAGGTAATGACCGGTATATCTTACCATATATTTGGTAGGAGTATAATCAATTTTTCCAGATTTGGCAAATCTCCGACGAGACCGACGCCTGTGCACACATGTTTCAAGGGAAATTCGATCAGATTTCCACATTTATTAGGGATCGGATGGTGGGTGTGGTCTTGTCCAAGCATTAATGACGACCGACGGGTCCAATCGAGATGACCGTTGCATCCGAGATTATCGTATTGGGCATAAAAGAAGAAAGTATTCAAGTGGGATGGTTACATTTGCAGAAAAAACGAGAACCATAGAGTTAAGTTGTTAAGAGTTCTGTGTCCAGAGCTAAGTGGTTACAGAGTGCTGTGATTTTCAGAAGTTCCAACCAGTGCACATTCGCCATTTTGTACTGAGTGGGTTATGTTTGAGGACGAACCTCTAAAAGGCATGCTGAGATGTTTTGACCCTGGTGGCCGTAGGTCCGCCATGACGACGTTGCCCAAGGTTGTGAAATTAAGTACAGCACAAGTAAAACAGCCGCTAAGGATGAAGAGTCAAGCGCCAGAAGTAGAAGTTGTCACCAAAGTCTCTTCTAAGGAGAAGAAGAACGTCGAGCCGATCACTGAAGATAAGAAAGCAGAGCAGGAGAATGATGAGAAGAAATCTCCCGCTAGGTGGAAAGTAAAAATGAGAAAAAGAAAGCAACGGGAGAAGGTCGTCGACCTATCTGATCAGCTAAGAAAAGCACCAAAGATTGCGGAGGCAACGCAACAAAAATCTGATGATCAGAGGCAGCATGGGTACCTGGAGCACTTCGAAGAGAAGAGAAGTGGAAGAGGACAGCAAACCCAGCAGTCGGTAGAATTCCTAGAGGCAGGAAAAGGCTTGTTCTTAGAACGGAATTCATGGTTTGCCCCTCCTTCATATACGAGGCTCCAAACTGAATGAAATGTTTGAGAAGGCTGGAAGATACAGACTTTCCTTGTGATAAAAGTTCTAACCCAGATAAAGAGGAAAGGATATCTATAGAAAAACTCTCAAACACTAGAAGGCTCTTAAAAGGTTTCAGGAGCGAAGAGAGCGAAACCATGACATTGGGCAGGAAGGATAAGAGAGCCCAGTGAACCAAGTTACATAAAATCTAAAGAGAGTGTCGAAGTGATGCAAAAGGAAGTCACAGGACTTCATGACAGGTTGCAGAGGGATTCGTAGGAAGCCAAGGCAAAGCTACAGCAGGAGAAGTCCACTGCAGGTGGCTCGAGGACGAGTCATAAGTAAGTGTTAGGGGACTGTTGGAGCAGGGTCTCGCAGCTACAGAAGAATCTACTAGTTTTGGCGGAAAGATAAGTTTTGGCGGAAAGATAAGTTTTGGTGGAAAGAAGTTAAGATAGAGCTACGACGCCGTAGCACGTTTCCAGCTGGAGAGAAGAGTCGGAAACCATCACTTTTAAGATAGAAAAGTCAAGAAGGCAACGGTACCTGAGCGGCCGAGAAGAGAGAGCTCAACCACTGCATTGAAGGCAGTGGCGGAAGACAGGAGAGCTTAGCGGCCCTCATAAAGGAGAAGGAGCAACAAGGCTGAAGCATTGAAGGCGAAGGACAGAAAAGCGAAGCGGTGCATAGTACCCATGATCAGTGCCAGGAAGCATGGAAGACTGCAGAGAGCTATGGTGTGACGGGAAGCAGCTACCTCAAGTACAGATATGGCCGACTGTCACTAGTTAGGTTTTGGGTTACTGATGGGACAGGCCCACAGTGTTGTAATGGAAAGACCTTCGAGCTGCCTATAAAAGAATATATTTTGTATTGTAAAAGGGTTGGTTGGCGGGTTGAAGAGCTAGCTAGTCATTTTATTAGTTAGTAGTGTCTTGCAGACTATTAGACTGTTGTAAAATCCTAGCTCTGGTTCTGTTATTAGTGGTAGCAATATTACGGTAACCAGTAGCTGACTTATAGAATATGTATGTAAAGATTCGCAGGGATCGACAGAGAGCGAAGAGTATATTGTAGGAGAGCAATATAGAAGAGAAAAGAGATCTAAGAGAGAGGATCTTAAGCTACATATGCGGTGCAACAGAACTGTGTTTTACCTTCCCCTGAGCTATAATAAAAACCCAGTTCTGTGGATGTAACTTCCATCCTGGAGGTGAACCACGTTAAAATGAGTGTTATGCAATTGGTTTATGTGTTGTGTTTACTTATGCATTTCTCAGTCAGTTTATGGACTTTGTTTACAGTTTAATGAATGAATGTGTTAATCAGTTCACAGTAATATAGAAGGGTAAATATAGGTTAACGCATTTGGAACGCTGTTTATGGTTCATTTATGCTTTACGTAAAATAGTCTCTATTGCAGTATCGAATAGCCTTGTATGTTAAGCCTTGCACGTCGACACAAGCAACGCTAAGTGCGCTAAACCGCGGAGGTAGGATATCACAGAGAGGTGATACCGTACCGGCAGAGGATTTGCGGTGCGTGATACCGCAGGTGGAGGACTTAGCATTGGGTAGGAATTGCATGTCGCACCGTGCGTGGCGATGCGATAAGGTTGGAGATATCATGGGTTTGAGAGAGTGCACGCCGCAGGAAAGGATCGCGCAGCGGTATAAAGGAATATCTTGCGGCTAGAAGAGCTGTGAGGCGAGGAAATCACGCGACGCGAGTAGGAGATTGCGCGACGCACAGAAGAGAGACTGTAGCTAGGAGAGCTGCGAGCCACCAGTGGGATTTCCACAGAACCTGGTCCAAGACGCTTGAGTCCTTGGCCAACCCATTAGAGTCACTTCAGGTGAGACTTCAAGCTGCTTTGCGGTCTGTCGCTGAAAGGGCCAGTGATCTAGGGGTGTTGTTGGTTGATTATAGTAAACCTAGGTCTACCCATAGCAGCCAACAATATGTGCCCTAGAATCCTGATGCACACCCCGGCTCTCTGCCACCCTCTACATGGTGAATAGGACAATCCGTAGAGCCTTGTTTGTCATTTCCTTAATGGGGATTTTCTTCTTCGTTGTACCTGTACCTAGTACACAGTGCTGATCTATGAGCTCTCTGCTAGTAATGTCCCCACCACGGGAACCTGTCAGTGAGATGGGGGAACCTTGTCTCGATAGGCTAGTCAGGAATTAGATATCCTCTACCTCCACTGTAAGTATGTGTGCCCCCACCTTGAAATACTGTTGTTCTGGATTCCACATTCTCAGTATGTGTTCCAGTAATTTCTCGTGGGACACCATGCTTGGTGTCTAGAAGAACTTCAAGAGCCCACAATTCCAGAGTGCAGCAATAAAAACTACATTCCTTTCAGCAGCAACATCCTCATTTTCATGTGTTCTTTCCTTCCATATCACCATATTTTGGACACCTAGACCTGACAAAAACAACAATGGTATGCATTAATATCATCCTCGAGTCATTGCAAATCAAAAGAATGAATGAATTTTTCCCATATCGTTTGTTTAACTTCTCCACGGCCGACATATCCTATGCCCCATTGGAGACAGGTGGTGGCACCGCCTGTCCACCGTATTCTTGGTGCGGTTCTCGGGTGGTACTGCGTATCCCATAAGGGGTAGCCACAGTGCCCGCATATTGGATTTTAAGGCTTGCCAAATAGGCCCAAAACCCCACCAAATCCCAAAATAGAAGCTATTAAATGAAAGATAAGGGTCTTAGCTATTATTTGCAACTGATGAGACTTATAACGAGCGGTGGGAACTCCCGATATCAGTTGTGGAAGATCTAGCTAGAAAATGCTCCAAGTGCTCTCTGCTGGAGGTAAATAGTGAAATGTTTTGAATTTTTACTATTTACTTTCCTTATATAGACATTTTTTGGGTCTGACTTACTATACTTTTGATATTACATCATGTTCTGGTCAAAATATATTTGTCATAATCCCTTAATGTTTATTTTGAATGCATTTAACACTTGTTTATGAGACATCTGCAGGTTGACTTTAGTAAGAATCTTTGGAAAGTTTGTTTATGGATTTTTCGTACTTTCACAAAACGAAAAAGGTATTTGAGCATTTATTGCGACACTTTGTCACACTCGTAAAAATCTAGTATCAAAGTTCTGAGTCCAGTTCAAGTTTCTTTCCAGGCTCATAAAATACGACATTGTGTAAAGAAGCATCATGGAGTTCTCTTTTCACCTCTTTTTCAGGCTCCTTAAACACAAAAAATTCATCGAGTCCTATTTCAATTATTTCCAGGATTGTAAAACATTACGTTGTGTAAAGTAACCTCATGGAGTTCTCTTTAAACCCTTTTCAGGCTCCCTAAATACGAAAATATTGTCGAGCGATCTTGTCTTCTTCACGCTCGTTAAAGTATTTGAAGAGTCATCCGTCTGATAGTAGGTTATCTCTTTCTTGGTTTGGATAGGACTATTTACGAGAAAGGAATACTCTGGCCAATCATGAATGGAAGAGTTCTCTAAGGTATGATTTTACACTTTTCTGGGCCTTAGAGACTAAATCATACAAAAAGGACCCCCATGGAGTTTTCTTCTGTACTCGTTCAGACTCTCTAAACATGAACGATACTGAGTTTTCTTTCAGTGGACTCGTTAAATTAAACATTGAGAGACTTGTTTTGGGAACAAACCCCTCCTCTCTCAGGTTTGTAAAACATATGAGTCTGGACTTGTTTTCTGACCAGCTATATCGAGTGTTTGTTACCCTCTTTCAACTCGTAAAACTAAAAAAGAGGCACTCATCGATCATGATGGGGAAAATGGGAAGGGAATCATTTTGCAAATAATGGAATTTTTTTTCGTTACCTTTAAATAAGGCATTTGTCTGCACAATCATGTCAGTCAATTGGGTATTCAGCTGATCTCCGAGATGATCCACTTTCATGAGTCATGTCAATCCTTTGAGTATTTCAAAAGAATGCATTGTCCATTATTGCATTGTGTATCTGTCCTATCTAGTCATGTTTCCAAGTCATTTTATTGTGCCACCCGATGTTCAAAGGAGATCTAAAGAAGTTTTACCTTTGCAGTCTACACAGTCTTTGTGTCAGTATCTTTGATTCAGTCATATGGTTACTACATTCACATCATTCCAGAACTATGTTCTGAGTTTCGTGTCGTCGATGTGGGACTCATCATGGCCCTCCTTCGATGAGACTATTCCCATCAACATCAGCTCATCATCCGGGAAATAGTCTTAGAAACAATATTTAGTACCTTGAGATCTGTATGCCTTAATGACATATTATCTTGCTCTCAACATAGGTTCACATCATTGACCTTTGATTGATAGAATTGACTGGGTGTTCAACATCAGGACATCTATTCGCACTCAGTAGATTGTACTAGGGTACCTTGGGAATCATTGACATTAATGGTGATCTCCCTCGCACTTGTTAACGGTTCACATCATTGGCCGGTAATCAAGTGGTTTCTACCATGTTTGACTTTAGATCATTGTAATAACATGGATAGAATCATACTTTGTGGAAGACAAGACGAAGACCCTGTGAATTTGTTTAAAAGCGCTCATTGCTTTTTCCCTAGGTTGAGATGGAGTTTTGTATATCTAGCATGGGTCCACATTTGTATGGTCGTGGCTATGCTCAAATTTGTGTCTGTATGACATAGATCCATGTTGTATGTCTGGTAGCTATGTCCAATTTTGAGTCCTTTATCACATGGATCTACGTTGTATTCTAGTATCCATGCTTGTTTATTCCACTCATGGATCTACCTTGTATTGGTCTGCAGCTATGAGTTTGGTTACTTGTGTCTATGAGCGAACATACTGATGTACTACAGATGCCTACTTGATTGCATACTCCGATTGAGCTGACATTTTCATCTCCTAGCGACGACTTGTTCTCAAAGCTCTCGTTTATCATATCACTCTAACACTCGTGCTTTGGGGGGCATCCTATTATACCAAAATCCTGTCACCATCATGTGATAACACATTTTACATACCTACTTTCCTTGAATCCCAGCTTCTGGAGTGGAAACTAAATGGTTTTTTATCAATCTATCATACAAATTCCCAGCACCGTGCATGCCCCATTAACTAGGAGTGGTACCCCTGCTCGCACCACCTTTCATTGGTTGTCCACAAGAGGTGCCACTGCCCATTTCCCTTGGTCCATAGGTGGTTATTACCAGAACCGATCTGTCATAGAAGGAGAAGCGTGGTACCCTGGGTAAAAAGGGAAAAATAGAAGTTTCTTGAGGCTTCTAGATGATAAGCCTCATGTACTGCTTTATCCCTACTATTGTGGGTTGGTTGAGCTCAAGATTCCTCATCCTAGGATCTTAGAGGCCACCTCACCCACTAATTTCTCAACCATCTCTATCCATTAAAGCCCTATAAATATGATCTCATAGCCATGGTTGAGGGGGGAACGTTGAAGGTATTGTTATGCTGTTGGATTGATCCTTGGCCCAAGATCATTTGGAGAGAGAATAGAGAGGTAGAGTCGAAGCTTTTGGGGATGAAGAGCTAGTTTCATGGAGATGCATGTCAACACTAAGGATTGGTTGTAAACTTCTTTATATTTCTAATGCAAGTTGATTTTTGTCCCACATATGATGTTGATGTTGTAATTTCACATATATATTTTGCTATATTCTTTAGTCACTAGCATAGATTAGTAGATCATATTCTGGTTGCTTTGATTCATTTCGTATTGATCCTTTTTGCAGGTACACAGGTGAACTGTCAAAGCCTTGTATTCCAGATATCTAGAGTGTCTAGGGAGAGTTTTCAACCTCTATCCTCTATTTGTTCTGGATCTGAACCATTAAGACAAGTGGAACACCTTGCTTTCCATAGGAGGTGAAATATTCTAGCTAACATGTTCCAGCCTAGGTGGAAGTATGAAAATATTCCATCATTGTGTGCAGGATGTGTTCCATCCTGGATGGAAGTATGAAACTCTTCCATAATTATGTGCAGGATGTGTTCCATCCTGGATGGATATGAGTGATGTGCCTTTCTAACGAGTAGGTCAAATATAAGTGCTGAAGAAGACCTACATGGAGGCTAGGCCTACAACCAGCATGAAAAAGGGCTGGATTTGTAGAAATTCCTATGACGAGAAGAATCATGAGATAGCACCCGTGATGATCCAGATCCAGTGATGATGCGTAGGGATGATCCAGATCTAGTGATGATGATCCAGCAGTGATGATCCAAATCCAGTGATTATGTCCACTAATGATCCAGATCGAATGATGATCCAGATCGAGTGATGATCCAAATCGAGTGACGATGTCCCATGATGATCCAGATCGAGTGATGATCCAGATCTAAAGATGAAGAAGACTTAAATATGAAGATGACTTGAATAATAAGAAGACTTGAAGATGTAGATGACAAGATGATCCAGTTGATACACAGAAGAAGACCAGTGCTGAAAATTATGTCAAAAGAATACCTTCCTAGTTAGGAGGGAGTGTTGATGTATTTATAACTTTGAAATGTATTCATCTATGTATCTTATGTATTGTAATCCAATTTTTATTCCAGGATGTATCTATAATATAATTGAGTCATGTTGTCATGCCCCGATGTTCCGATCGGGAGGATCAATAATGTAAACAAGTCATGTCAAGTCATTGTGGGTAACCCTCCGATTGTCTAAGGGTTAAATTCCCCACAGTTTCGAGGCACTAGGGTTATTATACTCTCCTAGTATAGGTTGTCCCTAGTAGGGTTTTAGTCATGTCGATATTAGTATAAATAGATAGTTGGACTCTCTATTTAACACACAACTCATACACACTCAAGTGTAGCGCATAGTTGAGGAATGAGAAGACACTGTGGCGAGACAAGAAGAAGGTTACTGCTGTCAGGAGATCACTTACTATTTTGGGATTTTACTATTTTGGTGCTGATTCTATCTCTGAGGAAGTTGTGGGGTTTTCTCCATTTATGGTTTCCCCAAGGAAAAACACTATGTTCATTGTCGCTTGTGTTTGATTACTGTACTTGTTATTCTCTCAGTTAAAGGTCCTAAATAGTGCTATCTTAATGTTGAAAAACTAACAAATCTATGTTCCCTCACATTGGCATCCACATAAACCCTCTATCACTATTATATTGCCCAATTCTTAGTCCAAGAAGCTTCAAAAACCTTCTCCTCGTTTCATTGGAAACCCCTTTCCACTTTCCTACACATTTACCTTGACTACACCATATTTTCATGACACCTCTCCTTCCCTCATTATCATCCTATCACTGTCTCTCTATTCTTTCCACTATGAACAACCATGGAGTAGAAATTCAGTCCAACACTACTTCTAACACCTCTGGTCACTACAACAGGATCTTCAACCCATCATCCTATTACATCTCTTCATACATTCTACAATAAGGAACACAACACAACAAGCATTCCATCATCTTCCACCAGTGGAAAATGAGAGATTAGTGACCAAAAAAATGACCAAAATCCGCATATCAATGACCACTTTTGGTTTGGCGATCGCTAGTGGCTAATTTGCGGTCTTTTATTACATGACCAAAATTGGTCATTTATAGCTTGTCGGTTGGTCATTAATTTGGTCATATATTTGGTCATTAATTTGGCCATATATTTGAATCAATGACCAAATATATGACCACATTTGTGACCAAATTAATGATCACATGACAAACTAGAATATGACCAAATTTGGTCGCGTAATAAAAGACCATAAATTAGCCACCAAAACTGATTTTTGGTCATTGATATGCGAATTTTGGTCATTTTTCTGGTCATTTGTGTTTCATTGTTTGGTCGCGTATCTCTCAATTATTGGTCATTTTATTTGCGAATTTTGGTCATTAATCTCATTTATTGGTCACTAATTTAGTCATTTTTAGTCGCTTTATGTATGGTCATTATATTTTAGTAGTTTGAATGGTGCCCATTATTAATCAATATAAATTTTTAATATGATATTATGTTTAAATTAAAAAAAAAAGAATCATACATTTATTCTCATCTAATACACATGCGAATTATGCAGTCACATTATAATTAATTACAACACTTGTAAATAAAATATAATACACATGTAAATCATGTAATGTCATATTAATTAGTTTTCAGAGGAAAAAATAGCAGCCTTTGTTATTCAAAAGAATCAAAAGGCATCATTTACATAGCATCAAATGTCTGAGCATAATCAGCAATCAGAGCATCACAAAATAACAAATGTAATCATGCGAACTGCTGCATCCATATAGAAGGAACTAAAGTATGATCATAGCAGACTTTTCTCATCATCCCTATTATAACAGGTCAGATAATACTGAGAGTATCGGAGGTGATCAACAATCAGATAATCTGGAGCAAGATTTGCTAGCAAAGTGGACTCAAACCAAGACAAGAACAATAAAATGCATATTATGTTGAAGGTCAAAAAACTGTATATTAATTAGTTAATAATAACAACATTGATACATAATATAAAGTACAACCATATATATAAGTTTTAAACCACAAATTATATTATATGAAATGTCAAAAGTATTACAATAAATATGAGTTTTCTCAAAAACACATATTAATTTCCATATAACTTTATGGGAAAGCCATCACTTTTCAAAATATTACAATGGCTAAACCATCATACTTGCACTTGGTTGCAAAACCATACTTAGATCCCCCATCAACAGCTTCAAAACTACACTTAGCAGCTTGAAAGCCTCAACATCAGGCTCTTCATACGGAATGGCAAATCCTCAGTAGCGAGATCTTCATACTCAATGGCCCACTTATAAGTTAAGCTCACTCCTACAAAATCCAATAAAAAATAATCACTTGTAAAATAGAAAAACAATTAACTGTAAATTAGAAAAACAATGAAGCAAATTATTTATCTCGTTCAACAACTAACAACAATAACCAAGATCATGTCTCATTTTTTTTTGTCACTATATATATATTTTGGTCATTTTTTTGGTAAGACCGAATCAAGCAAAGTCTGCCCAGGTCTGGGCTGGTCTGAAGACTCTGAACCAACCTATTTTAGATGAATTGGGTATGCTAAGACTTGGATGTGTCAAAAATTACCTGGATTACTAATCGTCGGTCAACCACAACCCTTTTGTTGTTATAATTAACATGGATCTGTTCATCATTCTCCTTAGATAATGCTTCCCTTTTGGCTTGCTTTTTACACAACGCATTAAAACAGTTCTTGACAGCATTGTCAGTCCTGTTTGGATTCCAAAGTAATCAGATTTTGTTGTATAAGTATACCAAAATAAATAAAAGTTTAGGAACACATGTAATATACTTTTCAGACCAAAGGTTACAAGAATAATATCGTAAAAATGTGGAAACCTTACAATATCAATGATCATTGATAACCTATAAGATTAGTAATGCTGGATTACTAATTACAAGTTTAAAAATTTAATTACTTGTCTATATCATACAAATCTTATTAGTATGGCATGATCTTAAATAAACTACTGCCTACCTGCCCTGAACTACTTTTGCGATCTCTGTCCAGCGGTGGCCAAATTTTTTATGTGCCTGTGTAGAAAAAAGACCAAAATATGGTTACCAATGATGAACTTGTACAGCATGAAACTTTATGTTCTTCAACTGTCCTGGTATTTATAAGATAAGCAAATTGAATTCCAGTATTATGGGTAACATGATCTAACTTGAAGGCTGAACTTCAGAAACATTCAATAGAATTGTAAGCAAAGAACATTAAACAAGCTATGGTGGTTACCTGAGAGCAAACTATTTTTGCATAGTACTAAAACATTCAATTTGTTACTTCAGGAATTTTACCTCGAACAAGATTATATCCTCTTCCTGCGACCAGATCCCTTTTTTATAAGCTGTACTCAAGTACGTGTTCCATCTGTGACATAGTCCATAGAAGTTTCAGATACTTGGAAATAGAAATACCAATGCTAACTAGCCTAATAGAAATTTATCTCCAAAGCTACATTTGAGTAAGAATCACTATTTTCACCTTCTCCTGCACTGTCTGCTTGTTTTGTCTTTCAATTGAGATGAAATGATAGCCCACCTATATCCACAGCAGTTGTACCCAAATTTAAGAAATGCCATATACAAAAGTGTTACCAATCAGGTATTAAATTTTGACCTCCATACTCAATTGGCACAGATGCAGAAATGATAATGAAATATATTTTCTTTCTTATTGACAAGCACACCACAGGCAAAAGAAATCCCCATTGGCTTCTTAGGAGGAGTTCAAAGCACTCCTGAAAAAACAGTTTTATCCCATTGGCTATCAAGAGGAACAACTAATTGAATGGCAATAGTAAATAATTCTACCAAAGCAATGGTCAAAATGTCCAAGACTATACCACCAAATTCAGGAAGCAATCCATTATGTTAAGCCTCTAGCTGGAAGATCAGCACTTATTGATGAAACACCAAGGGGCCTTGTGTGTCTAAATCAAAAGGAAACTAGCTGCTCAGTCGAAGGACAGTGGTGAGAATCATTGCTATTTGCAATTATTGTAGTATAGATGGCCATACCAAGACAAAATGCTGGAAATTTCCCTTGGAATTGCATCCTAGAAATCAGAAGAAAGCATCAAAGCAAGCTCTCACCAATATTTAGGGACAAGAATTAGAATGTGACTCCAAACTAGATGGGAAGATCACTTGTATGAGCATACAAAATTGAAAAACCACCAGCTAATGAGGAAGAGTTGAAAAAACTCAGTGCCATGAGAGAACAATTGTCTTTTTGGCATAGATAAGCATAGGAACTATTTCCTCAATGGGAGAGCAGTTTAGTAAGTAGAAGCATATGGGCTGTTTGGGAAGGAGTATGTTGGAATCACGAAGTGCATTGAGAATGGTCATGTATGGGTTATGTTTTTTATTCAAAAGAGGGGAATATATGAATGACACTGCATAGTTAAAGCTGGTGATTATGTATGCAAGCATATACATGACAATGCTTCTCAGCTTACTTAGTATCCTATTAGGTAGTTGTAGTAAAGAAAAGTAGCATGCAATCAGGAGTAACTGATATGCCTTTCTCAAACATTTTGATTTGCACTGTGAAATGTAATTTGTTCTTGCGGATATATTTTCTTCTTGATCCTTTTCTTGTAGCATGTCTTAGCTGACGGGGATATTTCCTTGCCATTCTAATATCTACAGACAAAGACAAAAGAAAGTTGGATTGGAAAGAATTGACCACTGGCACATGTGCTTAGATAATATGAAATTCCCACCTATTTCTAGAAGTTTAAAAGAAAATCTACAACCTACAAGCTAAAAAATTACAAATGTATAGTCATTTAGCTAGTTTTAACACAAACCAGTTTATGATGAGATATGAAGTATAAAGTATCTTGTACTGAAGTAATAGTGGCTTTGT
>LPNX010813458.1:0-10614 GCA_001517045.1 Pseudotsuga menziesii | reverse complement strand
TTATCCTGCACATATATCCTTGCATTGAGCATAGGCATGTTCCACTTCTTGGAACTAGTTTGCTTGTCCCTTGACACTTGTCTCCTCCTATATTTGTACTATAAAGCACTTCTATTATTTTTCAATCTTTTCAAAATTTCTGAAAATTTCCAAAAAAAATAAAAAACCAAAAATCCGAACAAGAAAAGATGTTATCTTTGGCACTAGTCGAGTCATGTTTCCTTTGAATAGAGCACTGTATATCACATCCATTGGTTGAGTTATTACTTTGAATTTAGGAGTTGTACTCATTACTCTGAGTTTATCTCCATCGACTGGTTTAGCTTCCAGTCCCTATGGAGCCTCTGTTGATGCCTCATGTGTCACAAAGATGTCCCAATTTGCATATCGAGTCCCTGCTACCTACCTTTAGTCACCATTCACCTTATGCTCTTGTTCAAAGGAAGTTGAATCCTGATTTGGCCATTCCTTAGTTATCTTGACTTTGCATGTCATCCATTCTCGGTACTATTACTGGTTCGTGCACATCTTTTTCGAGTTCTTCCACATTATACAGCGTTGTTGAGTACCTCGTGTTGGTTGATCGGCGATGCCTTAATGCCCTCCTTCCAGAAAATTCCATTCCATCGACATCAGATCATTTATTCTGGAATAGGATTCTAGAGTCCTTTGAGTTCCTTGAGACTTGTAGTAATCAGTGGTAGGTTATCTCTCCATCGATAGTTTTGGAAATACATCATGTCCCCTAATCGACGAATTCTTCCAAGTGTTCGACCTCAACACATCTATTCACACTTGTTAGATTGCACTATGTACCTTGATTCCCATTTTCATTATCGTTGGGTGATCTCGCGTCTATTAATGGTATACATCAATGACTGGTAATCAGATGATGGACTACTATGTTCAACCTCAACACATCTATTCACATAGTAGGACATGTACTCGTAGCGGTTCATGTAGAAGACCTTCCAGCTTGGCGGTGATGCATGTATGTTACCTACTTTATTGTGCCAGTGTTCATGAGATATCAGATCTCGTGATTTGATTCCAATGTATATTAGATATCTTCAGCCACTATGGAGATCTTGATCTATTGTATATCTTTAGCCACTATGGAGATATTGATCTATTGTACATCTTCATCCACTTTGGAGATTATGATCTATTGTATATTGTACATGGTGATGACCACATATGACACTTTGTATATCATGCCTATTCATGGCCATTGTACTCTTATGTATTTGGGACTGTTGTATGTATTGGCAGTCACATGCAGAGATTGATTATTGTATTATATTGATGAGTGGTTGGTTATTCCACCCGGGTCTTCATTACTCCACTTTTGGGATAGATTTTATAATGTATTTCATCCATCATGTTACCCCTCTAACCTCACACATTAGGGGGCATCTGTTATAGCTGATTACCACACATGGTTGATCACATATTTATGGCCTTCCATGTCCCTCTACAGACTCTTTAGATCCCATGGACTTATATATCCTTTGATGTTCCAAGATCATCCATAAAAAACACATGTTTATTGATGTATGCGAATTTTAAACCCATACTCATGTCTACACACGACTTTTGACCTCAAACCCACGTACATCAGAATGTGTGCATAAGCCCAAATATTTTTGGAGTTTTCCCCATATGAGTCCAAAGATCCTGAATCTTGGCCTTCCATATGCCTTGAGATCGCTTAGATTCAACCCTCCATTACCCTTTTGGAGTGCTATATAAGAAACCCCTTGGATAAATTGAAGAGGAGGAATTGAAGAGAAAAGAAACTATAGTCCATTGTTTCCTCATTTTTCTTATACTTTAGTCTGCATCCCTTTGTCCCTTTGGAGTACTTTGTGTTCTTCCCAATATTGCCTTTTCTTTGTGAGCTTGCTATCGAGAGATGGAGGATTGAGGTGGTGGAGGACCAGGTGGAGGACTCAGTTTCTTCAGTTTGTAGATGTGCCGATAGAGGTTGTCACTCTTGTAATATATAATTTTATAAATAGAAATATATTTTCCTGTCCAAATAATGTGCATTTGAATATGAATATTGTATCCATGGATGTATTTAATTGCTTATACATTATTGAATATAATGCTATAGTAGGTCTAACACATTATTATAGAGCATGCTTGTCTTGTTTGCTATGGTTGAGAGAAAATTTCTAACGCAAGCATGAATTGGAAAAGCTCAACAGGGATCTACTTCAACCATACAGAACAAGGTATGATTCTATATCCCTTAGTGTTAGATGTTTGGTTTATCTTGCATATTGGGAAAGATTTATTTTTGGTGTCAAGTTGTCTCTTGTGGTACCCCTAGGACATAGGAAGTTTGTCTCTGTAACAGGTGTGATATAAATTTATTGTTCAAAATTCCACCAAAAGGAAGTGAAAAGAATCACACTCCACTAAAACCCCCAGAGGATTCATCCCTGACATGCGATGAAATGGAAGACATATCTTTTAGAGTGCTTAAGTTGGAAGATATGATTAAATGAATGTGAAAATCGATGACTTAGTTAAATTGGAAAAGATGATGGCTAGTAAATAGGATCTCATAGGGATGGATAGAAAATAATATCTTGAATACTTGAAGTAATTTATGAAGGATATAAAAAATGGCTTTATTCCTCATGTATCTACTCAAGAAGAGGATAGGGAGGAAAAAGAGGACTTATTCCAGCCATGTCTGGAGAAAATTTAAAAACAATTAGAGAGTAGAAAGTTGGAGTCCTCAAAATTTTATGACTCACTACAACATCATGGGTTCAATTCATGTCCAAGGAACTACTTCATCCCCAATATTGACATGATAAAGTTTGATTGAAATGATCCAAGCACTTGGATTTTTCAGATGGAGAAATTCTTTGATCTACACCAGGTGCCCACTTTTCAAAAGGTAACTATTGCATCCTTATATTTAGAACCTAATCAATTTGAATGGTACCAATGACTTTGTGACCATAAAAAGGACTATATTATCTCTTAGTCTATATTCACAAAAGAATTGATTGTATGTTATGGGGATATAAATAAAGACACCCTCTTTATCCAATTGCTAAATCACAAGCAAAAAGGTCCAGTTACTGAGAACATCAAGCAATTTCAGCACCTAAGTCTCAAAGTGAAGGCTTTTAGAAGCTAAGTCTCAGAGACACATCACATTACAAATGAGGTGTGTCTCTTTGAACCATCATCCCTAGGGAAGGATTTCATGATGGTAAGGAAGGTTGAAAGTAAAAATATGGCAATGACTACTAGAAAGGCCTTCTCCAACACATATAGAGAAAATAATGTTCCTTCTTCTAAACCACCACAAAGGTTAACACCCCAACAACTATATGAAAGAAGAGAAAAAGGATTATGCTTTAATTGTGACAGCAAGTATAGTAAGGCACATAAGTGTGGTGAGAAGAAATTATTCTACATAGATTGTGAAGAGGAAGCATCTCAAGAAGAGGCTAGTTCAGAAGAAATAGAAGAGGATACTTCAGAATAAATTACTCCGACCATATCTTGTCATGCATTGGATGGAAGTAGCACTCCTCAAACTATAAATATCTAAGGATACATCAAAAAGAAGATGGTAACAGTATTAATTGATTCCAGTAGTACTTCATAATTTCATTCATTGTAAATTAGCCAAAGTTCTTAATTTCTTTGTATACCCAGCACTAGAATTTCAAGTTATGATTGTAGATGGAGGAACTCTAAATTGATAAAGGAAATGCCATAATATCAATATTTATATGGGGGAATATGTATTGAATATTCTTATGATTGTTATCCCAATGGGTGGGGTTGATGTTGTCTTATGTGTCTAGTTGTTACAATCATTAGGAACAATGGATTTTAATTTTCAAAAAAAAAACATGAAATTTTAATGGGAAGGAAAATAATATGAGTTAAATGGTATCACAGGAAAACCTAGCAAGGTGATAAGCTCTAATGGTATGACAAAGTTGTTGGAAAAAGGGCATCAAGGTGTAGTTGCACAATTATGCTCATTAGATGTTCAAACCTCAAAGTTCCCTATCTCCCTAGATCTCCAAAGGGTCATTAATAAGCATTCTAAGTTATTTGAAGATATTCCCAAAGGTATTCCACCTATTCAATACTTTGATCACACTATCCACTTAATTTCAGGTAGTGTTTCTCCTAAAATCAAGCCTTGTCAATATCCCTATAGACAGAAGAGTGAAATTGAGCATATGGTTGCTGAAATTTTAGAGGCTGGAATAATTAGGCCTAGCCAAAGTTCTTACTCCACACCAGTGGTAATGGTATCCAAGACAGATGGATCATAGTGTATGTTTCATGATTATAGATAGCTCAACAAGATCACCATTAAATATAAGTTTCCCATTCATTTCATTGAAGAATTGTTAGGAAAATTACATGGATCAATTCACAAAGTTGGATCTTTGTTCTGGGTATCATCAGATCCGAATGAAGGATGAATACATCCCCAAAACAGCATTCACAACTCATGAAGTTCATTATGAATTTTTGTCATTTCATTTAGTCTCACGAATGCGCCTTCCACATTTCAAGGTTTGATGAATTCTATATGCAATCCTTTCCTTAGAAAATCTGTGATGGTATCCTTTACAATGGCCTCTACTTTCAATGGATCCACCTGGATGCCTCTACTAGACACAATGAATCCGAGTAATCTTCCTGACTCGACACAGAAAACACACTTGTGGGGATTCAAGTGAATTTTATAGTATCTGCATCTTTCAAAGATCAACCTCAAATTATTTGGATGTTGGACCCTCTTGCGAGAATGTGCAGGCATATCATCAAGGTATGGTTTGACAATGGCTTTTATGTCGTGAAAAGCAAAGTTCATAGCTCGTTGAAAGGTAGCCCCAGCATTTTTCAATCCAAAGGGAATTTTTCTATACACAAATGTACCCCAAGGAAAAATGAAAGCAGTTTTATGCTGGTCTTCCAGTTTGATTTGGATTTGATTGTAGTCAGAGAAACCATCCATAAATGAAAACACTTCACTCCCCGCACATGCATCTATGATCTGGTCAATGAATGGTGTGGGGTAATTGTCCTTAGGATAGGATTTATTGAGGTCTCTAAAGTCAGTACAAACACGAATAGTCCCTTGCTTTTTATCAACAGGAATAGGGTTGGACACCCATTCAGTCAAAGCTATGGGATATATAAAACCAGCTTTCAAGAGCTTTTCAAATTCTGCCTTCATAGTCGCCGCTTTACGCGGGTTCACGGGTCTTAATTTCTATCGAACCGGCTTGGCATCAGGATAGGTTCGGATTTCATGTTGAACAATAGATGGATCAATGCCTGGCATTTCCTCATATGACCAGGAAAAGATATCGCGGAATTCCTTGAAAAGGGCAGTGTAGATGGAAATCTCCTCCAAAGAGCAGTTTGCACATATATAGATGTTTTCCACGACATTTGGGTTCACAGAGATATTGATAGGTATAGTGGTGAAAATGTTTTCCATATTCCCCTTAGCAAACACTCCTTCCCTAGGCAAAGGGTTGATAGGTACCTCAATATCATCTGATAGTCTCACTTTAAACTCTTGGTTTTCTATCTTGCTCAGATCTGGAAGGAAATAGGATCGATGATGAATATCCTCACAAATCTTATCACGTCCACTCATAGCTTCCAGAATAGCTTCATCAGAAGGTAAAACGGTATCTAGGCAATCTATGGAATGTAAAGAGTTTTTCACTCATGCGGGCAAATAGACTTCTTCCAGATCATCTAAGACTGATAGAGGATCTGGAATGGGATCAGCAGCAGCTTGAGTGATGGCTTGATAAGCTACCTCTACTGCCGATAAGGGAACTTCTGGTTCATGGGGATTTGGGAGGACCCAAGGATCAGTCCTATCAACAACCATAGTGATGAAATTCCCCACACTAGTAGAACCAATGTAATTCACCGGGGCTAGAAGGTCAAATGTGCCCATCAATGATGCGTACATTCCAGCTCCCAAGATTTGTGCAGCAGGTTTGGCCTGATCAACCAATGGCACAGTGGATTCCTTAGACTCTAAACAGCCTTTTCGGGTAAAATCAAGTTGGTCAACAGTAACCAACTTGCCCTCATGTGGAAAAAACATGACACGAAGAATAGCCGATGAAACAACGGACTTTGCATAAGTCCAATTCCTTCCCAGAAGCAAATTATAGTCCAAGGGAGCATCAATCACTTCAACTTCAACAGACATTGCTTTGCCTACCAACTCAAGCTCAAAAGCCAGCAGGATACCATGAGGATGGAAGGACCTTCCATCAAAAGCAGTAAGTAAAGTGTTTGATGGGACCAGCTCTGGGGATCCAAGAGCTTTCCAACAGGCCAGGGACATAACACATGTAGAGGCTCCCTCATCAACAACTGCCCTTCCAATGGTCTTACCACCATGGATGACATCAATTGATAGGGCTACATGGTAAGGTAGGCAAATTTTGACATCAGACAGATTGAATTTCGCCATGAGACTCGAAGAATCCATGCTACCTAAAGCTGCTAAGAGAGCATCCGGCTGGGCAGGAAAACTCTGTAACACCTCTAAAGTTGACATTGCACACGGGGTTTGGGATAAATCTTCAACCACAGAGTAGTTTGAAGCAGCCCTAGCATTGGGGTTATGTAAAGTCTTCTTGAAAACACCTTTCGGTATCTTCGGCATAGTTTCGGCAGGCTTCTCTATCGTGAGAGGGTTGGAAGGTTCAACTACAGCTTTACCCTTCTCAGAAGTCTTGGTTTCATAGTTTTTGTTCCTGTTTTGCAACAAAGTGGAAGATCGAACCATGTTGATATAATTAGGGTCAGGGGCAGTTTGAGTGCCCCCTGATAATTAGAAGCTGAAGCAGAGTTCTGTCCTTGGGGAAACGGGTCCTTCAGGACAGCCAGTTGTTGAGCTTTGAGCAGCTTCTGGGATTGATCCATAAGGGGAAAAAGGTGAGTAAGGTGGTCCTCTTGGCACAACTTACAAGGGAACTTGACCTTATTTTTTTCTTTTTTGCCCCCATCAGCATTGTTCATGGGCTTTGGCTTGTTTTTGTTTCCCTCTCCCTTCTTACCTTTCTTTTTCTTCCCGTCGGGCTGCTGATTTCCCTTCTGAGAGGTTTGAGAAAAAACATTTGCCTTCTAGGGAGAGGGGGCAGCCTTTGCTGCCTCCGCCATAGACTGTTTGATAGACAACTGGTGTAGTTGCTTAGTTAAAGACTCTACGGTGGGAGAGTTAACAGACCCAACCACACCATCGGCATGGGGTCTAGGCTTAGGCTTCTCTGCCTCGTGCGAAGGCCTCAGTGCCTCAAGGATGATCTCATACAAGATCCCAGACTGTGAATAAATCAATTCTAACTATTGGGCCCTAAGTATGGCTTCTTCTTCATTCGTTACTCCTGATGTGGAAACATCCTTAGATATGTATGGCAACAGTGATTTAAGGAACCATTCTAATAGAAACATAGGAGGAATGGTGGCTTTGATAAGGCTCTTTCATCTCCTCCACTCTTGGATATGATCCAAGATGTGGGTAGCCTTGTTTTTTCTAAAAGTAGACAACAAGTCTGTTTCGAAATCGTATCAAACCGGAACCTGAAAGTGGCTAAGGAAAGCACTAGCCAAATCCCAGAAACTACTAAAGGCAGCAGAAGGCAATTCAATATACCACTTTGTCACCGTACCTGTTAAGGTCCTCTAGAATAACCTCAATCTAATTGAATCCTCATTCAACGAATTGAAAGAACACCATAAGTGAAAAGTGGTGGCATGTGCCCCAGGATCTTCACCAGCTTTACCTTCGAACTTACGGATGTCCGATGACAATTTGGTGGGAACAGGTGGCCACAAGGGGTCATACCTCACCGGTTCATTCATCAACTTTGACAAGTCTGGCAAGTTTAAAGTTGCCAGGAAAGGAAGTTTCGGCCTAACCGGGGTAGTAAATGTGCCATCTTGGGGATTCGAGGGACCTGCCCCCGAATGCCCATGGGTAAAAGTGGGGTTTCCCCCAGCCACCAGTTGTGAAGTGGGAAGGTTGCTTTGAAACAGATTCCATCCGTAAGCCACAAGATTTTGTGTGGGAGGTGCAGTGTAAGTGGTTTGGGCTGTCCCCATAGAAGCAGGGGTCTGAAAGACTAGAGCAGGTATCCCTCCGCTAAACAAAGAAAAGGGAGAGCTCGTGTATGGGACCGAAATAGGGGTTTGGAAGCCCTGCCCGTAAGAGGTGTTGCTCCCAAAATGCACTCCTACATATGAAGGAGATGGACCTATGTATGGATTGGATGGGGGAATGTGCCCCCCATTCCAAGGAAATCCTTGGACATATGCCGAGGATCCTACCGGACCACTCTGGGTAGTGAAAGGGAAGGAAGAAGGAATATTAGGTATACTGGGGATCCCAGTAATCGTGCTACCAAAAGTACCTCCTAGGTTTGAGTGAACCGGTGGTTGAACCACCCGGCTCGCTAGAGTTAAAGGTGTAGAAGGAAAACTAGATCTAGGGGTACTGACCGGGGGAGGTAGTACCCCTTCAACCGAAAGTGTTGAGGTAAACAAAAAAGAACTTTCTTCTGCAGAAGACATGACTCTACCCACAGGGACACCTAGCACTGGTGAATCAAAAGGTCTAACCTGGATTATCACAGGATCGTTTAAATCAGTCAAGGGGGAGTTAAAATTTCTTGCAAACTTGTCAGTCTGCAATTCTTCTATCTCAACTGTGTCAAGATTGAAATGGTTAGCAATGAGTTTCGGTTCACCAAGAGTCTCACTTATTCCTATAGGTTCGAATGAACCATCTTTGTCTAATCTCCGCCTTTGAGGTAAAGGTGGAGGCTCCAATGCAGTGATAGGAGGAAGTTTTCTCAACCTTCTTGACCTTCTAACAGGTTGGTCCTCCAGAATTAAAAATTTGACAAATCACACCCTAAGGCCAACTAAACACAGGCAAAACCACAGAGCATACACTAAAAAGTTCCTAGAGTCTCAAGCAATCAAACCAAGGTAAAAGATATACTTTCCCGAAGAAAGCTGATGAACGATTACTTGGCGTCCTTGAAGTGGTTCTTAGGCACAAGGGGAGGAATCACCCACCGCCCTCCTACACTTTCAACAAGGGTTTCCTTCCAAGCCCATTCAAGGTGAACCATAAATAGCCTTCCGGTTTACCTAGGTATGAACCCTAAAAGACAAGAGACTAAAGGCTACCTTGGCAATACCAACAGTCTGGGGGGACAGTCGTCAGCCGAACTCATACGCATGGGCAAGGTAGCTGGGCCCGAAACTCTGTCTAGGACAGAATCCCCAGATGTGTAAAAATCCTAGGTTACGTTTTGACAAGGATTCGAAGGGTTATCTCCTCTATCCAAGCCTCCACGCGGCCTAGTGATTAAATCTCGTTTGAGAGGAGCTTCCCAGATACAGTGATAGAGTCAAGGATTTCCCTAAAGAAAGGTCCACTACGTCTGAGTTTATAACTTGTGGGAATTTTACACTTCCTAGCCCACAAGTCTAGCCTAAGCTAGTAGGTGAAAGGCCCCTATAAAACAAAACTTACTAGTAAATTTTAATTTATGCATTCATTTTAAAGGGTTGTTCTTTACTCAAGAGGAAATGGAGTGGTATACTGTATGATGTTTTGACTCAAACAAGAAATAAATGAAAGTAAAGGTGTATTCAAAGCAAAATTTCCATTATAAAAACAAACTTCTTTTTAATTTTTTCAAATATGTATTGATGAATTGAAAGCAATGATGAAAGAAACTAAGCCTCTATTTTTGTAGTTTTTGATATAATATTTTTAAATTGAAATAAACACTACTTATGCAAAAATCACAATGCAAAAGCTTTAACTATGTTTTCTTTTCACTTTTAAAAATAATCAAAACTCTACTATGCATCTACAATGCACTATGCTTGAGAAAACTTGACGCTTATAAACTGTATAAAAGTAACAAACTGAAGCAAACAGGCTGATAGAACCAACAGACAACCAATAGTGGAAGGCTAGGAACCCTAGCTTGGGTGCTAACAATGACAAAGAATCACTGCAGACTTACAAAGGCAAGTGACAACCAACCACTGTCAGAAGACAGACTGGAAAAACCGAGCCTAAGACCCTGATCACTAATCTGGACCAAGACACTTTAACCCATAACCCAAAATAGGCCAAAACACTTCAGTATGCAAGCAGTAAACAAACCAAGCAAAGAGACTCAAGAGCTTCCGAAAAAGCAAAGAAATGTGATCACCAACAGTATTCAGACCCACTACTCAGCATTCTTAAAGAAAGACCACTCAGAAACAGGGACCAAACAAAGAAAAGAACAAGCAAAACTTATCTTAAAAATCCCCACTTCCATGAGTATTCGCGACTGTCACTAAGATCAACTCACGAGTGACTCACGACTGTCTAGTATTGCAACTCGCGAATGCACAGTAGTATTCGCAACTGTCTATAAAGACAACCCGCGAATGGGTATAAATGTTTTCTCAAAAAATCAAGAAAAACCCAAGACTTTCAAATGCTGAAGCAAGTATTGAAACAGGATAACAAATCACAAACAGACTCATAAGCAAAACTGGTCA
>LPNX010813447.1:0-16026 GCA_001517045.1 Pseudotsuga menziesii | reverse complement strand
GGACAATTCCTGCGCATGTGGGGTCCTCCACACTTCCAACATTGGATAGGTTCCTTGTTCTATTGTGGATTCTTTGGCTTCTCTCCCATCACTTTAGTTGTCTTACTCACAGCTTGTGTTCGTTGCTTCTGTTGATTCCTAAAGTTAGAAGGTTTGAAACCTTTCTTCCTTTGTTCAGAATTCTCATTCTTCCTATCCTTCCATGTGTTTTGATAATCAGGTCTTCCCTTGCTTTTCTCATAGCAATACTTATCTTTCCTTCTTTCTTCTTCAAGAGTTATAGATTCATAAAATCAATTCTGTCTTTGTAAGACTGAGGCAACCCACTCAGGAAACGCTACATTTTCACCTTCTCATCTTTAATGTACCTGACATACCTCAACAACTCCAAAAACTTATTTGCATACTCTTCCATGGTCTGCAGTCCCAATCTCAACTCATGGAATTCTTTGATCTTATCATCATAGTACCTTTTAGAGAGCTACTTTTGCTTAAAATACTTCTTGAACTATTTCCACACAATCTTCCTTTCATTAATCTTATTCACTTGCCTGAAGTGCTCCCACCATATGGATGCTCTTCCAGTCAAATTGAATATGGCTACCGTAGCCTTCATATTTCCTGAATAGTCTTGGACTTGGAAATATTTTCTCATCCCAAGAAGCCAAGCTTCAACTTCTTGTCCATTCTTTACCTCACCATTGAAGGTAGGCGGCCTTACCTTCTTAAACCGATCACGTGAATGGTTCTGGTAATGCCTATTCCTCTCATTCTTGTGAGAAGAAGAACTTGAACCGCTAGTAGATCCTTCATAGTCAGATGACCCACTAGGAGATGTCTTTCTTCTTCTAACAGTGCTCTTACTACCTTCTGGTCTTACTGCTCGGTCTCCAAAGTTCATCTGCCTCTGGATGTCTATCAAACTTTGCAACATGGATGCATTCAGTTGATTCTGCTCCTCCCGATCCTTAACTAATTTTTCATTATCTTCCCTATAACTTTGCATCTCTACCCTTAGGATTCTCATGGTGGCTGCAAAATCTGGGGGAGTGTCTTGAAATATTCTCCCATTAGACTCTGTCTTAGTATTCCCCACATAGATGTTTTCTCCCATGACATATTCCTCATGTTCATAGGGATCATGTACATCCTTCATGCTATAGGTTCTCATGGCTCAACCAAAACCCAACTTTACCGAACTGCACGATGTGGAATACTGCCTTTGAAGTGACTATAATTTTGCAAAATCTGTTAATAAACAAAATTGTTAGCTGCATAACATTCACCTGAATTTATACATTACTTACTTGCATTTGGATAATTCATATATTGACAACTTTGTCAAAACACAGAATTTTCTTTTCACAAAGAACAATCTTCTTAGGTGGGCGATGGGGGTCAAGGGGACTCTCCCCATGCCATTGCAAGGCGGGTTGAGGGCAGCGCCTTCATTCTTTTTGTAAATCTTCCATTTTCACACAATCTGGCACACAACTCACTGCCATTTTTCATCTTTCGAGCCCCTGCAATCCCATTGAAAAACCTGCTAAATTTCCCTATTTCGGAGCAGCTTAGCCTTTTCACCTCATCGATGAATTCACCCTTTTTCCCTGATGTGTTGGAAAAATTTGCCAAATTTTTCCAACTTGCATTGGAAAACTTCGCCCGATTCCTTCCTATTGAACCTTCCGCTGCATTGGAATTTTTTTTGACTTTCATCCGCTGCATCAGGAAAGTTTTTACTTTTCTTTCGATTGGAAACTTGCCAAAACTGCCGCTGTTGCGGAAAACTTTCAATTTTTTTTCTTCTGATCGGCAACTTGCCAAAGATGCCGCAGTTATGGAAATTTTTTTAAGTTTCTTATGGTCAACGAACTTTCCAATCCTTCTGCCGCGTCAGAAAAATTTTGACCTTCCACCCGACGTGTTGCTGCTAGAACTCCCAAATTTTTTCGATGTGCGTCGACGGAAATCAACCAACGTATCGGTAAAATTCTCCGATTTCCGCCGATTTCAATACCTAGAAAAAATTTTCAATTTTTTTTTCTTTTCTTCCCGTCGGCTCGACTCAGCCGACACGCATTGGCTCACATCTCCGTTCCCTGCTGACATGTATCGGCTCACTTAAGCAAACTTAGCCGACATGCCCATTCATAAAAAAATTTGAAAAATTTTCCATCTTTTCTTCTACTGCTAGTAGAAATCTCAGCTTGCACCCGAAGTGTATCGGATTGCATCAACTAACTCAGCCGACATGCATCGGCTCCACTTCAACTAACTGAGCTGACATAGGTAAATTCCACACTTAGAAAAAATTCTAATTTTTTTTTGTCTGCTTCTTTTCCTTCTGCTGAACACAGAGGTTGAATTATCCTTTGTCAGCTACTCTTCATGGCCCATTGAGGCCCAAAGCTGCAACATCACCTCTGATACCACACTGTCACGTCCCCACCCATCTACCAGAGAGAGGACGCGACTATCGCTGCTATCTAATCCAGGAAATGTAAATTCCATGAACGTAAATATAAAAATGCATTCAACTTAAAGATACACAGATGCATAAATTATTAACATACAACAGAAGCAAAATTCATTCATTCACAACATTTAACATGTTCATATTAATTCATAAACACATATATAGTTGCAAAGATAAAATAGACAAGAATACTTATCTTCAAAGAAGTTTGTCCCGCAACCAGCTACTTCGATGCAACGTTCCACCCAACCATAGGCTAGTGTGTTCATTAATCTCTCAGCAACACTGCTACTCTTGAGCTGGGCGTGTTTCCCACAAGGAATAAGGGAACACTAGCAGACTCACACATAGCCAAGGATTTATCAAGATTCAGCCAAGACAACACAATTGGGTTTATCGGGATACAAATGTTAAGAACCCGTGTCAACCCTCCTCTTTATTTTGTTAGTATATTTTATCGGACGCATATATTTTGTAAGTTGTCCCATCACTATGTTGTATTATCCCACATTCATGTGGAGTAAGTAATAGTTGTTAAGTTTTCTAGTTATTATGTTTCCTTATCCAACATTCATGGGGGGTAATAGTTGTTTAGATCACACTTAGTATATAAGTATGTGTTGAGGCTAATGAAAGCATCGAAGAGTTATTTTGTATTCAGCTTGCTCAAAGGAGATTGCCCCTCGAAGTGACCCGTGATCAATAAAATATCTTTTGTGCTCCAATATTTCTGTTATATCGTGCATTTGATTGTTCATTGCAGGAGGTTCTCCACATTTGGTATCAGATCACTTTCCTTGGCACAAGTGGGAATTTTTTTTTTTTGGAAAAAAAAGGGGCAAAATTGGGCGGCGAATTTCACATCCATTTTTGAAAATTTCTATGCAGATTCAAGAAAAATAAGTTGAATATCTGAATTCCTCTGTCAAAAATACGCAGTTTCAAAAAAAAAATAATCTCATTTGGAATTCTAAAAGTGGAGATATCGCGGATTTAAAATCAACAAATTTTCAGAATTTTAGTGGTGACCGCGGAAATTGCAGAGCGAAAATGTTTTGATTAGGTGCCCAGATTTCTATTCCGAATTTGAGGGTAAAAGCAGAGTGGTTGTTCCAGTTCCAGAAACAGGTTATAATAGCGATTCTGAGCAATATAGATCGGGTTATGCTCATTTTAAAAGTTTTCATCTCAAAACCCTAGCTCTAATTACGAGTTTTTTAGCATTGGGTGGAATTTATGGTGCCACTGATTATTGCAGTAGTTCTTCTTCTTGCAGCGGTGTTTTTCATTCGGATCAGGGAATAAAATCTATCCGCTTAACTATGGGAAGTACTTGGGCATAGCCGTAAAACTCATTGTGAGGAGTACCACAAGAACCCCAAAGTAGCTGGCCATTGAGAGGACCTGCCAAACGAAAATGGCAACGACCCCGACTAGATTGACTAGATTTCCATCCATGAGGAAAACCAAAGAGCCGTTGTTTTTGGGCAAGCGATTAGCAGTTTTACCTGCGCTGTGAAGTGAGGGGTACTGCCCCAATACTCAAGCCTGAGACAGCCTTGGTGGCCGAGTGACTACCTTTAAACCATTAGGAAGCCGAACATACCTGGGGTCCATATCTATTTACAGTTGATAACACGCAGAATTCTAGAATTGTCACAGATCATTTACCCCAATTCAAGTTGATAAAGCATAGCTTTCTAGCACAGCCACATATCATTTCTTCAACCAAAAAATAAATAAAAATAAATTCGTCAGCCATATATTCCTTGATTTAGCTCTGTTTCCCTTGGAAATTCACTATAACCCCTGTCATTCCATTCTACATATTTCATTCATTGAGGACCCTATCCCAAGTCCACTTCCCGAAGCCCAAAATTCCATTTTCTTCTTTCACTCCGCTTTTGAAATTCACATTTTTTGTTTCCTTTGTCCCTCAGAAATTGTCCACAACCTAGTTACCCACTCGCATTTTTCCCAACTCAAAATTTTCCTTTCCTAATACCGTCTCTGTTTTTGTTTTTCCACCAATTTCCGATAAAAAACAAAAAACAAAAAAACATTGAAAAAAAAAACTGGCTTATGGTTGTCCCCCACGTAGGAGCAAATAGACAAATGGAAGAAGAACTTGTCACCCTCAAGACCAAACTCGAAGATTTGGATCAGAGATTTCTTGACCACCATCTTTAGTATTTAGCCATGAGCAACAGGCAACAGCCTGAGTCTTCTGCAGGCACTGCGTTCTCTGCTTCCAACAACTTTTGTGGAGTAAAGATTGAATTCCCTCGCTTCAATGGTGATAATCCAAGTGGATGGATACACAAAGAAGAACAATACTTTAATATGCATAACACTTTTGATGTCACCAAAGTCCCACTTGCATCATTTCGTTTGGAACGTGAAGCCCTTCAATGGTTGTGTTGGTACATCAAGGATCATGAAGAGCCCCAATGGACAGATTTTTGCCAACTCTTTTTGCACCGATTTGGCCCTAGTGGTTTTGATGAATTCACAGGAGCACTCACCAAAATTCGCCAAACTTGCACTGTGAGAGAGTATCAGACAGAATTTGAGAACTTAGTCAAGCACACAGAAGGATTTTCGGATGCATTCTACAGGAGTTGTTTTATTAGTGGTCTTAAGGATACAATCCAATCTGACGTTACAATGTTCTGTCCCCACACAATGATGGAAATCCTAGGGTTGGCTAAGTTGGCAGAGGACAAGATTAGGGCTTAACAACACCCCAAATCCACTTTTGTTCCATTCAAAAGTATGGTTCCCCAAAGACATCCAATCCCTTTGACTCCTAGAACCACTCCCATCAAGCATTTGTCTGAGGCCGAGATGCGGGCACATAGGGAAAAAGGACTTTGTTATGATTGCGATGATAAATTCACCTGGGGACAATCTTGTGGTGGATACTCTTTCTCGCACATCCGATGCCCCTGTCTCTCTTTCAACTATTTCTATGCCTATTCCAACTTGGTTACACTCTGTTCAGAAAGACTATGTCAATGACTCCTCATTATCTGAAATCATCGAACCGTTGGTCAGTAACCCTTCTGTGGTACTGCATTTCTCTTGGGATGGCTCTTCTCTGAGATACAAGGGTCGTCTGGTGCTTCCACAGAGCACAGATATTAAACATGCAATATTATATGAAATCCATGCTTCTCCATCAGTAGGGCACTCTAGGTTCATGAAAACATATGAGAGGGCACGATGTCACTTCTTTTAGAAGGGAATGAAACGAGAAATTCAACAGATGGTTTCTGAATGCGCTCCTTGTCAGCGCCACCAAGGTGAAACTACACTCCTTTCCAGATTGCTCGATCCCTACAAGGAGTTGGACATATATTTTGATTGGTTTCATTCAACGGGCTCCCTAAATATTTAGGGAAGACTATAATCTGGGTTGTTGTTGATCGACTCTTTGGAGCAACCGAATCCGGTTGTCTGTTAGTCGAATCCGACTATCATTGTAATAATGAATATGAATAGTAAATAATATATTAGATGATGGGTAAAATGTACAATGGACGCTCACCTTTATAGGCTTTGAGCATGAAGGGTCACACCCTTTCATAATTAACTACTCTATTTAATAATTTATTTTACATTCGTTACATTGGCACTCCCTTTAAGGAAGCTTTGTCCTCAAAGCTTAAGTTTTTTCCTAGTGTCGTTGTTCATTCTGACTCAGTGTCAGTATTAGAATCAGATGAGGTCTCTTGTGCAGAGAATTGCACTTCCTTTCCATTAATGATTTTGCACTGTATTGTCTCATTGTTCCTACATTTATGACTAGGGGTCCAATCATCACCGCATCGACGACATAAGTTTTTCTTCTTTTTCTTTTTATTTTCAGAGTAACCTTTAGATGACTTTGATCTATTTTCCATTTCGTAGGCGTATGATTGAGGTTTGTGGCATTGATGGCCAAGAGACCACGTATCTGCATAGTACCTACATTGTGTCTCTTTTTCTTGTCGATAATGGCTATCGTCTTTTGTTTTGGAAAATACCTTTTCTCCTCTCATTTGATCAAAGAGGTCATCAATTCTAGGAAAAGGGTATTTGTTCTTCATAGTGACTTTGTTCAACTGTCTGTAATCAATACACAACCTGAGTGTACCATCTTTGTTCTTCACAAACAGAACTGGTGCTCCCTAAGGAGACACACTTGGCCTGATATACTTCTTCTCCAGCAACTCTTGCAGTTCCATCTTAAGCTCTAGAATTTTTGGTGTACTCATTCTGTAGGGTGTCTTGGACACTGGTGTTGCTCCTAGCACACGCTCAATTGTGAAATCAATGTCTCTATTTGGAGGAAGCCCTAAAAATTCATCAAGAAAAACATCAGTGAATTCCAGCAACACTTGATAGTCCTCCCACCTAGGAGTTTCATTCTCTCATGCCTCCAAAATATGAGATGCATACAACTATCAACCTTTCCTACAGAACTTATTCAACTGCATTGTTGAAATCTGCCTCACATAAATCACCTTTTGAATGCCTCTTACAAGTATTGGTTTCCCTTCTTCATCCATGCATTTAAAAGTATTATTATAATAGCAAAGCTTTACCCTGTGAGCTTCTAACCAATCCATTCCAATGAGAACATCATAGGAACCAAGTGGTATAACATTCAGATATACACAAGTGACCAATCCATTCATAACCAATCGACATTTCTCTACCACTTCACTAACCTTTCTCTTAGTTCCAGTGGCTAGCTGAACTAACCAATATTTTTTATGCTTTACTTTCTTAAAAGCACAAATATCCACTACTCCAGGAGTAATGTAACTGTGAGTAGAACCAGGGTCAAGCAAAATAGAAACAGATTGCTCAATAATCTTACCTGCAACTTCAACCACAATTGACTGGTGATGTTCCTGGTGGTCCTCCAGCACTGCATAAATCCTAGGGATGGCTCTTAGCACTTGACCCATTGTCTCTGCTTCTTGAATGTTATAAGTTGGCCTTGCATTCCCATCCCTAAGTGGACAATTCCTGCGCATGTGGGGTCCTCCACACTTCCAACATTGGATAGGTTCCTTATTCTGTTGTGGATTCTTTGGCTTCTCTCCCATCACTTTAGTTGGCTTACTCACAGCTTGTGTTGGTTGCTTCTATTGATTCCTAAAGTTAGAAGGTTTGAAACCTTTCTTCCTTTGGTCAGAATTCTCATTCTTCCTGTCCTTCCATGTGTTTTGATAATTAGGTCTTCCCTTGCTTTTCTCATAGCAATACTTATCTTTCCTTATTTCTTCTTCAAGAATTCTAGGTTCATAAACTCAATTCTATCTTTGTAATACTGAGGCAACCCACTCAGGAAACGCTATATTTTCACCTTCTCATCTTTAATGTACCTGACATACCTCAACAACTCCAAAAACTTATTTGCATACTCTTCCATGGTCTGCAGTCCCAATCTTAGCTCATGGAATTCTTTGATCTTATCATCATAGTACCTTTTAGAGAGGTACTTCTGCTTAAAATACTTCTGGAACTATTTCCACAAAATCTTCCTTTCATTAATGTTATTCACTTGCCTGAAGTGCTCCCACCATATGGATGCTCTTCCAGTCAAATTGAATATGGCTACCGTAGCCTTCATATTTCCTGAATAGTCTTTGACTTGGAAATATTTTCTCATCCCAAGAAGCCAAGCTTCAACTTCTTGTCCATTCTTTACCTCACCATTGAAGGTAGGCGGCCTTACCTTCTTAAATTGATCACGTGAATGGTTCTGGTAATTCCTATTCCTCTCATTCTTGTGAGAAGAAGAACTTGAACCGCCAGTGGATCCTTCATAGTTAGATGACCCACTAGGAGATGTATTTCTTCTTCTAACAGTGCTGTTACTACCTTCTGGTCTTACTGCTCGGTCTCCAGATTTCATCTGCCTCTGGATGTCTATCAAACTTTCCAACGTGGATGCATTCAGTTGATTCTGCTCCTCCCGATCCTTAACTAATTTTTCATTATCTTCCCTGTAACTTTGCATCTCTGCCCTTAGGATTCTCATGGTGGCTGCAAAATCTGGGGTAGTGTCTTGAAATATTCTCCCATTAGACTCTGTCTTAGTATTCCCCACACATATGTTTTCTCCCATGACATCTTCCTCATGTTCATAGGGATCATGTACATCCTTCATGCTATAGGTTCTCATGGCTCAACCAAAACCCAACTTTAACGAACTGCACTATGTGGAATATTGCGTTTGAAGGTGACTATAATTTTGCAAAATCTGTTAATAAACAAAATTGTTAGTTGCATAACATTCACATGAATTTATACATTACTTACCTGCATTTCGAAAATTCATATATTGACAACTTTGTCAAAACACAGAATTTTCTTTTCACAAAGAACGATTGTATTAGGTGGCCGATGGGGGTCAAGGGGGCTTTCCCCCTTGTGGCTTCCCCATGCCATTGCAAGGCAGGTCGAGGGCAGCACCTTCATTTTTTTTTGTAAATCTTCCATTTTCACACAATCTGGCACACAACTCACTACCATTTTTCATCTTTCGAGGCCCTGCAATCCCATTGAAAAACCTGCTGAATTTCCCTGTTTCAGAGCAGCTTAGCCTTTCCACCTGATCGGTGAATTCACCCTTTTTCCCTAATGTGTCAAAAAAATTTGCCAATTTTTTCCAACTTGCATTGGAAAACTACGCCCGATTCCTTCCTATTGAACCTTTCGTTGCATCGAATTTTTTTTTTACTTTCATCCACTGCATCGAATTTTTTTTTTACTTTCATGCACTGCGTCAGGAAATTTTTTACTTTTCTTTCGATTGGAAACATGCCAAAACTGCCGCTGTTGCGGAAAACTTTCAATTTTTTTTTTTCTGATCGGCAACTTGCCAAAACTGTCGCCGTTGTGGAAATTTTTTTAAGTTTCTTCTGGTCAACGAACTTGCCAAGCCTTCTGCCGCGTCAGAAAAATTTTGACCTTCCACCCGATGCGTTGCAGCTGGAACTCCAAAATTTTTCCGATGTGCGTCAACGGAAATCAGCCAACGTATTGGTAAAATTCTCCAATTTCCGCCAATTTCAATACTTAGAAAAAAATTTCAATTTTTTTTCTTTTCTTCCCGTTGGCTCGACTCAATCGACACGCATTGGCTCACATATCCGTTCCCTGCCGACATGTATTGGCTCACTTCAACAAACTTAGCCGACATGCCCATTCATAGAAAAATATTGAAAAATTTTCCATCTTTTCTTCTGCTGTTAGTAGAAATCTCAGCTTCCACCCAACGTGTAGCGGCTTGCATCAGCTAACTCAACCAACATGCGTCGTCTCCACTTCAACTAACTGAGCTGACATAGGTAAATTCCACACTTAGAAAAAATTCTATTTTTTTTTTTTTGCTTCTTTTCCTTCTGCTGAACACAGACGTTGATTCCTCCTTTGTTAGTTGCTCTCCATGGCCCATTGAGGCCCAAAGCTACAAAATCACCTCTGATACCACACTGCCACGTCCCCACCCGTCTACAAGAGAGAGGACGCGACTATCGCTGCTATCTAATCTAGGAAATGTAAATTCCATGAACGTAAATATAAAAATGCATTAAACTTAAAGATACACAGATGCATAAATTATTAACATACAACAGAAGAAAAATTCATTCATTCACAACATTTAACATGTTCATATTAATTCATAAACACATATACAGCTGTAGAGATAAAATAGATAAGAATACTTATCTTGAAAGAATCTTGTCTCGCAACTAGCTACTTCGATGCAACGTTCCACCCAACCATAGACCCATGTGCTCATTAATCTCTCAGCAACACTGCTACTCCTGAGCTGGGCGTGTTTCCCACAGGGAATAAGGAAACACTAGCAGACTCACACATAGCCAATTATTTATCAAGATTCAGCCAAGACAACACAATTGGGTTTATCGAGATACAAATGTTAAGAACCTGTGTCAACCCTCCTCTTTATTTTATTAGTATATTTTATCGGACGCATATATTTTGTAAGTTGTCCCATCACTATGTTGTATTATCCCACATTCATGGGGAGTAAGTAATAGTTGTTAAGTTGTTAAGTTGTCTAGTTATTATGTTTCCTTATCCAACATTCATGGGGGGTGATAGTTGTTTAGATCAGACTTAGTATATAAGTATGTGTTGAGGCTAATGGAAGTATCGAAGAGTTATTTTGTATTGAGCTTGCTCAAAGGAGATTGCCCCTCGAAGTGGCCCATGATCAATAAAATCTCTTTTGTGCTCCAATATTTATGTTATATCGTGTATTTTGATTGTTCATTGCAGGAGGTTCTCCACATTTGGTATCAGAGCACTTTCCTTGGCACAAGTGGGATATTTTTTTTTTTTGGAAAAAAAAGGAAAAATTGGGCGGCGACTTTCACATCCATTTTTGAAACTTTCTATGCAGATTCAAGAAAAATAAGTTGAATATCTTAATTCCTTTTTCAAAAATACGTAGTTTCAAAAAAAAATCATCTCATTTGGAATTCTAAAAGTGGAGATATCGCGGATTTAAAATCAGCAATTTTTCAGAATTTCAGTGACGGCTGCAGAAATTGCAGAGCGAAAATGTTTTGATTAGGTGCCCAGATTTCTATTTCGAGGTCGTGGGTAAATGCAGAGTGGCTGTTCTAGTTCCAGAAATAGGCTATAATAGCGATTTTGAGCAATATAGATCGGGTTATTCTCATTTACGAGTTTTTTAGCATTGGGTGGAGTTTATGGCACTGTGATTATTGCAGTAGTTCTTCTTCTTGCAGCGGTGTTTTTCATTCGGATCAGGGAATAAAACCTATCCACTTAATTGTGGGAATTACTTGGGCATAGCCCTAAAACTCATTGTGAGGAGTACCACAAGAACCCCGAAGTAGCTGGCCATTGAGAGGACCTGCCAAACGAAAAGGGCAACGACCCCCACCTGATTGACTAGATTTCCATCCATGAGAAAAACCAAAGAGCTGTCGTTTTTGGCCAAGCGATTAGCAGTTTTACCTGCGCTGTGAAGTGAGGGATACTGCCCCAATACTCAAGCCTGAGACAACCTTGGTGGCCGAGTGAATACCTTTAAACCATTAGGAAGTCGAACATACATGGGGTCCATATCTATTTACAGTTGATAACACGCAGAATTCTAGAATTGTCACAGATCATTTACCCCAATTCAAGTTGATAAAGCATAGCTTTCTAGCACCGCCACATATCATTTCTTCAGCCAAAAAATAAATAAAAGTAAATTCTTCAGCCATATATTCCTTGATTTAGTTCCGTTTCCCTTGGAAATTCACTGTAACCCCTGTCATTCCATTCTACATATTTCATTCATTGAGGACCCTATCCCAATTCCACTTCCCGAAGCCCAAAATTCCATTTTCTTCTTTCAACCCGCTTTTGAAATTCACATTTTTTGTTTCCTTTGTCCCTCAGAAATTGTCCACAACCTAGTTACCCACTCACGTTTTTCCCAACTCAAAATTTTCCTTTTCTAAAACCCTTTCTGTTTTTGTTTTTCTGCCCATTTCCAATAAAAAACACAAAACAAAAAAACATTGAAAAAAAAAACTTGCTTATGGTTGTCCCCCACGTAGGAGCAAATAGACAAATGGAAGAAGAGCTTGTCATCCTCAAGACCAAACTCAAAGATCTGGATCCGAGATTTCTTGACCTCCATCTTTAGTATTTAGCCATGAGCAACCGGCAACAGCTTGAGTCTTCTGCAGGCACTGCGTTCTCTGCTTCCAACAACTTTTGTGGACTAAAGATTGAATTCCCTTTCTTCAATGGTGATGATCCAAGTGGATGGATACACAAAGCAGAACAATACTTTAATATGCATAACACTTTTGATGTCACCAAAGTCCCACTTGCATCATTCTGTTTGGAACGTGAAGCCCTTTTATGGTTCTGTTGGTACATCAACGATCACGAAGAGCCCCAATGGACAGATTTTTGCCAACTCCTTTTGCACCGATTTGGCCCTAGTGGTTTTGATGAATTCACAGGAGCACTCACCAAAATTCGCCAGACTTGCACTGTGAGAGAGTATCAGACAGAATTTGAGAGCTTATTCAAGTACATAGAAGGATTTTCTGATGCATTCTACAGGAGTTGTTTTATCAGTGGTCTTAAGGATACAATCCAATCTGACGTTACAATGTTCTTTCCCAACACAATGATGGAAATCCTAGGGTTGGCTAAGTTGGCAGAGGACAAGATTAGGGCTTAGCAATGCCGCAAATCCACTTTTGTTTCATTCAAAAATATGGTTCCCCAAAGACATCCAATCCCTTTGACTCCTAGAACCACTCCCATCAAGCATTTGTTTGAAGCTGAGATGCGGGAACATAGGGAAAAAGGACATTGTTATGATTGCGATGATAAATTCACCTGGGGACATCAATGTACTGAATACAAGCCCTATTTCTTGGATGTCACTTCTCCACCTGCACTTGAAATTTGTGACGCTGCTCAGGATCCAGTAGACGATCAGGTCGACATTCCGCAGCCACCTATTGACCCTCAGATTGCTAAACAAGTTGATTGTTTTGTCCATCCTTTCTCCAGCTTTAAAGTCATGGTTGCTAATGGGACCACCTTACCTTACAAAGCAAAGCGTCACAGTGTGTGTATCTCTATCGGAGATTATAACTTGCACTCTAACATGTTTTCCATACCCCTAGGAGGTTGTTCTGTGATTTAGAGCACTCAATGGTTATGCACACTTGGACCCATCTTATGGGATTTTGTTGAACTGTGGATGCATTTTTTAGTGAATGGGAAAAAACACACATTCAATGGCTTACAACTAGGGTCTCTCAACATCATTAGTTCACATTGCATGGAAACGATCCTTAAGCAGAATTCACATGGTGTCATCACTCAACTCCATTTCATTAAGATGCAACCTTCGGTAGTCTCAAATACTCCGTTGGATCTTTCATTTCGATGCACCCTTCAGATTCTTGATTTTTCCAAGCCCTTCACTCTTGAGAGTGATGCTTGCGACAATGGACTTGGTGTCATCCTCTTTCAAGATGAACATCCCATGGCATTCACCGGTAAAACCCTTCTTGGAAAGAATTTATCCACCTCCACATATGAGAAGGAAATGATGACTATTTTGCATGCAGTACAGAAGTGGTGGCCATATCTCTTAGGGAATCCTTGCTGCATCAAGACTAATCACCAAAGTTTGAAATATTTCCTAGAACAATAGGTCTCATCCCCAACACAATAGAAATGGGTTAGTAAACTCAGGGGTTATGACTATGAGATCAATTACAAGAAGGCTAAGGACAATATTGTGGTGGATACTCTTTCCCGCACATCTGATGCCCCTGTCTCTCTTTCAACTATTGCTATGCCTATTCCAACTTGGTTACACTCTATTCAGCAAGACTATGTCAATGACTCCTCATTATCTGAAATCATCGAATCGTTGGCCAGTAACCCTTCTGTGGTACTGCATTTCTCTTGGGATTGATTTTCTCTGAGATACAAGGGTCATCTGGTGCTTCCCCAAAGCACAGATATTAAACATGCAGTCTTATATGAACTCCATGCTTCTCCATCAGCAGGGCACTCTAGGTTCATGAAAACATATGAGAGGGCACGATGTCACTTCTTTTAGAAGGGAATGAAACGAGAAATTCAACAGATGGTTTCCGAATGCGCTCCTTGTCAGCGCCACCAAGGTGAAACTACACTCCTTTCCGGATTGCTCGAACCTTTTTCCATCCCTACAAGGATTTGGACATATATTTTGATGGGTTTCATTCAATGGGCTCCCTAAATATGAAGGGAAGACCATAATTTGGGTTGTTGTTGATCAGCTCTTTGGAGCAACCGAATCCGGTTGTCTATTGGTCGAATCCAACTATCATTCTAATAATGAATATGAATAGTAAATAATATATTAGATGATGAGTAAAATGTACAATGGAGGCTCACCTTTATAGGCTTTGAGCATGAAGGGTCACACCCTTTCATAATTAACAAATCTATTTAATAATTTATTTTATATTCGTTACATTGCCACTCCCTTTAAGGAAGGTTTGTCCTCAAAGCTTAAGTTTTTTCCTAGTGTCGTTCGTCATTCTGACTCAGTGTTGGTATTAGAATCAGATGAGGTCTCTTGTGCAGAGACTTGCACTTCCTTTCCATTCATGATTTTGCACTGTATTGTCTCATTGTTCCTACATTTATGACCAGGGGTCCAATCATCACCGCATCGACGACATACGTTTTTCTTCTTTTTATTTTTATTTTCAGAGTAACTTTTAGATGACTTTGATCTATTTTCCATTTCGTAGGCGTATGATTGAGGTTTGTGGCATTGATGGCCAGGAGACCACGTATCTGCACAGTACCTACATTATGTCTATTTTTCTTGTTGATAATGGATATCATCTTTTGTTTTTATTCCTTCCAATTTGTGTTCTACGGCTTTTGCTTTACGTGTTGCTACTTGTAAGTTAGGTATGTCATGTAACTTTAACTCTTTTTGGAGGTGTGGTTTAAGACCTCCTAAATAGGTTTCGAGTCTTTGCTTGTCAGATAACCCAAATACTCGTGTTGATAAGGATTCCCATTGATGAGTGAATTCCTCAACGTTTCTGACTTGCTGTAGTTTGGTAAGTTTACTTAAAAATTCATCTTCTTTGATTCCTTGAAACCTATTAAAAAAATTATTTTTGAACAAGTTCCAGGTGTAGGTAAAATTATCTCTCTTCCACCATAAGTACCAATTATAGGCGTACCCTTGCATATGCATTGATGCATATTTCACCTTCTCCTCATCAGATTGAATGTTGTAAATGTGGAAGTATTCTTCTGCTTTGTTTAGCCAAGCAACAGATTGGTCTTCACTCCCATTGTATTTTGACAACTCTATTTTTGCCTTAGGTGGGTGCACTTTGTAAGGGCAACGTTGATTTCCTTTTGCCTTATGGTTTGATGGTGGCTCAAAACTGCTGGACGATGAAAGTGACATATCTGAATTGCTTCGTTGTTGGCGATGATTTTTAGTTTTTCTTTTCTCTACTATCTTACTTATAGCATCTATTTTGTTGTTTAATCGTGCCTCCATATCTGGTAGTACTTGTGTTTCTATCTCTTGCGTAAGTGTTGCATTGTTAATCTTTATTTCTTTTTACAAATATTCTTGATTCTTTGCGAGTGTTTCCTAGATGGCAACATGAAATGATGCATCTAGCATATCTGGACTGCTAACGTGGCCTGGCCTGGGTATGAACCTTTGTAACATCTCGAATAATGTATTATGGTTCTGCGTCATGGTGGTCATGTTCAGTGTTATGGTGTTTATGTTTTGCATCACGGTACTCATTTTTTCATCCAAGTCTTTTTGTTTTTCGTTCAGGATGTCAAGTTTGTTGTCGAGACTCCTTTCTTGTACCACAAGAAGCTCATCTTTGAGTAATGTATTGTTATTTTGCATCTTTTCTTTCACGCATTTTAGGTCAGCGACAAGGGACTTTATGTCCTTCTCCATTTTTTCGATTTGCTCT
>LPNX010813435.1:355924-509276 GCA_001517045.1 Pseudotsuga menziesii | reverse complement strand
CCAGTTTATTTTTAGTTTAATCGAACTGCTACTAAGGATTCCAGATTCCTTAGTAGGTGCTCATCAGCACAAGCTAGGGTGAAAACCCTAGCTACAGGTACTAGAAATCATGCTTCAAAAGCATATGATTTCTCACATTTCATGCCTCCTTTAGAACCAGTTCACTCTTAGTAGCCACTTGCAAGGGAAGGTAAAATAATTGCACCTACTTCTTTTACAAATTCTATTAGTGTTGTAGATCCATCTTTATCAGTTTATGAGATTGAGATTCAGGGTGACTTAGATCTAGATTCAGTCCCTGCTTCCAAACTGGAAGCTAGGAAGATGATTGGAAACTCACCTGACACTCAGAAAGGAAAGACACTTGCGCTATTCCATGCAATCTTACTTCCTTCAGAGAGATGCAATAAACTCCTTGTAAGATTCTATATGGCAAGGACTCAGTCTCACTACATTCAAAAGAATGGATATGATCGTACAACTCTTCATTCAGCAAGAGACAAAGGTTACATTCCTCCTTCCTTCCATCATCATTTTTGGAGAAGAAGGAGAAGTCTACATGCCAAGCCCCAGAATACCTGTGCACAGCACACCATGCATGCTGCTTCACTACCTCATAGAGATGAATATTGCAGCAACATATTTTCAATTTTTTCAAACTTGAGACTTGATTCTACTTGCTTGGATAGAGGGGGGGATTTTTTCCCATGTGGTTTTTGCCCCGGCTCCTTGTATTAAGCAGTTACTTTATTTTACTTGATGTAATGGGTGACCTATGGTCTTAGTTACCAGGGCCCACAGTTTGTCCAAGTTAGCATTCAGGGGGGTGTTAGGATTATTAATCCTCCCTTGTCCAAATTTGGTCATATGTCTAAATCAGGAGTCATGTCTAAATCGGGAGTCTAGCCAGTCTATTTATACTCATTAGCACCATTGGGTGCACTTGTCCTAATTGGGGCACATGTTTCAGTTACTAAAGTGTGGGGAACACTAATTGAGGATTAATGCAATTTATTGCACTTAATTGCATCAGTTTAGGAGCCTCTTAGACCAATCCCACCAATTTAGGAGCCACTAGGAGTGCCGAAACCAGCCAAGGTCAGTTCAGTTCAGTTAATGACTAGTCAAGCTAAGTTAGGAGTCAGTTACATTCAGTTCTAGTCCTCTACATTCAGTTAGTGCTAGGTTTACTTGACTGAACTCAAGAGGGGTGCATTTCTCACCTACCACAGTCAGTTAACCTTAGTCAACACTGAATGTAACACTTGAGTTGTGTTTTAGAGCTCTGATGAACTCTGATTATGGTTTAGACACATTGCGTCAATTTAGGAGCCTCCTAGACAAATCCCTACAATTTAGTAGCCACTGGGAGTGCCGAAACCAACCAAGGTTAGTTCAGTTCAGTTAATGACTAGTCAAGCTAAGTTAGGAGTCAGTTACATTTAGTTCTAGTCCTCTGCATTCAGTTAGAGCTAGGTTTACTTGACTGCACTCATGAGGGGTGCATTTCTCACCTACCACAATCAATTAGCCTTATTCAACACTGAATGTAACACTTTATTTGTGTTTTAGAGCTTTGATGAACTCCAGTTATGGTTTAGACAAGGTCAGTTAACTACTGAGTCCTCCGATAGTGATTTAGACAAGGTCTTAGTTACCTACAGTCAAGTAGAGTCTATCAATTCGAATTTCCTCATGTGGATTCGAATTTCATGTGGCTATTAAATCCATTGTAATTCATTGTAATTATTATCCAGTTAATTTTTTATTAATGAAAGCATTCACAGATACAAGCCATTTTTGCATTGTTTCATTCTTCAATTACTGAGTAAATTGTGTGATCTATTTTGTGAGTTGTGTGTTTTTCCACAGATCTATGTGCTCAATTTAATACAATACACATTCCATTGATATGGATCAATTCATGTGAAGGGGAATAAATGACCCATGTAGCTAAGGCAAGATTAGGATACCATCTACTTGCTTCATCAATGAAACAATGTAACACAGAGAGGTAGGATCCATATGGAGAAACCAAGGAAACAAAATCTGAAACTTGTGGCAAAAACGATGTAAAAAAGAAAGGAAAAACTATGACACAAGGGTACTCATGGTGAGTGACTTTAGGCATAGAACCTCTTGAGGTATAGCCCACTGTAGGGATTCTTCAAGAGGTGTCCATTAGAGTCAAGAAGGATATATTCCCCCTTGCCAAGGAATCTATGGATGACATAAGGGCCATACCACATGGATTCAAACTTTCCTTTCCCTATCTTATGAATATCTTGGTCATAAACCAGGACTAGGTACCCTTGACTAAAGGTGCAAGGGTGGACTTGGGAGTCATAGTGGGACTTCAACCGAGTCTTATCCACTTAGATCATTTAGATAGCACTACGATGTCCCTCTTTGGTTTGTTCAAGTATAAGTAGGAATTGTTCTAATGGTGAAGTATTGTTAAGTTTTATGTTTATATCAGATCTTATAACATTTAGCACCATAACAGTATAACCATAAGAAAAATATCATTGAAAGATAGACAAGCACAGCCACAAAAAGAACACAAATATTTATCCTAGGAAACCCTCATGGGGAAGAAACCTAGCAAAAATTCCTCTATATAATATGTATAAAACAAAACCAAATACAGTTGTTCTCCTCCTTTTTTTTTATCTCTCTCTCTCTCTCCCATGCACTACACAAGTGAGTGAGTGTATTCAAATAAGAATCATAGCTCCTCTATTTATACACATGTGTCAAATTGACTTTTGCTCTAGACAAGTCATCCCCAATAAAATGTCTTGACTGAATTCACTTAGGAATACTCAAAAAAAAAATCTATTATTTATTAGGGTACTAAATACTCAACACAAGTGGAGGCTTTACCTTATGACTCTATGATGACCAAATACAATAGTAACACCCCATTGGAGGAATAATAACATCTCCCTTGGGTTACATCAGTAAAATATATTTGGAATATCCTTTGAAGTTACAATATTTCAACACTCCCCCTTAATAAGAAGGTTATTCTACTGAAACCATCATCACAGATTATAGGAGAGCAGAGAGACAATTTACAACAATAAATTGAGGAGATACATCTATACATCACAAGAAGTTTTTCACAATTAGTAACTTGGAACGGTTACTCTTCATCTTCTACATCATATGATCACTTGATCCTTTCTTTGCAGCAACGCATCGATCTTTTGATCCTTTGTAGCAGCAATTTGATCTTATGATATTTTGCAATAGTACGTAGATATTCTAATCCTTTGCAGCAGTACTTCGATCTTTTGATCCTTTGCAGCAGTACTTCGATCTTCTCGATCCTTTGCAGGGGAACTTTGATCTTCTCGATCATTTGTAGCAACACTTTTATCTTCTTGATCCTTTGCAATAGCACTTAAATCTTCTTGATCCTTTGCAGTAGCACTTCGATCCTTTTGATCCTTTGTGGAAACACTTCGATCCTTTCGATCCTTTGTGGTAGAACTTCGATCCTTCTATATCCTTTGCAGCCACACTTCAATCTACTTGACCCTTTGCTGATGTAATTCGATCTACTTGATCCTTTACCACCATTCTACCTGCACTACACATGATCTATTTGTGGGATGATCAATCCCTATCACTTTAGGACATAATCCCAAGGACAATGAAGTCCACACATGATCCAATAACAAGATGATCAATCCCTATCACTTTAGGACATAAGTCCAAGGATGATGCAATCTTGTTCCAATTGTGAGATGATCAATCCCTCTTTCTTTAGGACATAAGTTTAAGGATGATCCAATTGTGGGACGATCAATCCCTCTCGCTTTAGGACATAAGTCCAAGGCTGATGCAATCCTAATCCAATTACAGGATGATCAATCCCTCTCGCTTTAGGACATAATTCCAAGGATGATGCAATCCTGATCCAATTGCAAGATGATCAATCCCTATCACTTTAGGACATAAGTCCAAGGATTACGTATTCCTGATCCAATTGTGGGATGATAAATCCCTCTTACTTTAGGACATAATTCCAAGGATGATGCAATCCTAATCCAATTGCGAGAAGATCAATCCCTCTCTCTTTAGGACATAAGTCCAAGGATGATGCGATCCTCCATCAGCATGATCCATGAAATTGATCAGCTGAATCATCTACAACTAAATGTAGACCTTGACCGCACCAAGTTTTGGTCCTATCGTCCGTGAGGACTCATTGTAGACCATCCGTACCACATAGGTTAGGACCACTCACAATTAAGTGTTATACTTTGGTATCTACACTTACGTGTAGGCATACTCTTCCAACTAAGAGTATATTCTGCAAGGCAGATCTTGACTGCATATACAATGTCAGTCCCAGCATCCACAAGGACTCATCATAGAGCATCCAGACCATTGAGGTTAGGATCACTCCTGAGTGAGTGTTCAATCTACGGTTTCCACAAATGAATGTGGGTACTCTCCATGATAGTAACATCTTGCAGGTCCATCCTTACTTAGTAAGGACCACTCTCATGAACAAATTGTTATACCTGCTATCCTAGAGAGAGGATACTATCGTCCACAAGTGAATGTGAGTAATCTCCATGAGAGAGTAGCATCTACAGGACCTGCATCCTTAGCTAGTAAGGACCACTCTCATTACTAGAGTGTTATACCTTCCATCCTCAAGAGAGGATATTATCATCCACAAACAAATGTCAAACCATCATCATTGTCATCCATCATTAATGTTAGTCTCATCATCACTCCCCATTTTTCGGAAGTATTCATATTATCAATGTGCTCCCCCTTTGTCCGAGGAGGTTTCATAGTGTCGACTTGTTCTTCTTTTTCGAGGATAGTCCATATATTTGACTTGTTCCTCCTTTCTGAAGAAAGTTTATATCTTCAACTCGTTCTTCCTTTCTGAAGAAAGTCCATATATTCGACTTGTTCTTCCTTTCTAAAGAAATTCCATATCTTTGAATTATTTCTCCTTTTCGAGAAGGGTCCATATAACCATTTTTCCTCCCTGTGAGGAAGGTATGCAGTATCATCATCACTATTCCTCTTGTAAGGAAAGTATGTAGTATCGTCACTATTCCTCCTTGCAAGGAAAGTCTTTTCGAACTACATAAAGCTTGTCATGGAAGCGTGGTCACCACATCAGCAACTTGATCATCGGTACTCACATACTGGAGTTTTATATCTTCCTTCGATACCATATTCCACAAGATTCTTTGTCATATTTATGTAAATCTGGTTGTCACAAAGAATCACTATGGTATCCAACTCCATGCTAAATAGTCCTGACATCATCTTTCCGAAGCCCTATGGCTTCCCAACTAGCGGAGCAAGTTTCCATGTACTCTGCTTCAGTTTTACTGAGAGAAACACTGGACTAAAATATGAGATCATGGAGGACCCCAGACCATAACATCCATATGAGGTGTTCTTCCTATCCACTGAACTTCCTGCCCATGCTGAATATGTATATCCATATAATATGTATTCATGGTCTCTACCATAATAAAGTCCCAAGTTTGTCATACCATTATGGTACCTCGTCACATGCCTTGCAGCTATCAGGTGAACACATCTAGGGCTAAATAGATACCGACTCAAGGTGTTCATAGCAAACCATATATCTGACCTTGTGTTTGTTAGATATATCAACGACTCAATAATATGTATGTACTGAGTCATATCCACTAATTCTAATGTCTCATTAGAAAAAAAATTCATGTTGGTATCCATGGGTGTGGCCATGGATTTACCATCTAACATATCAAATCTTCTTGAAGATTTCCACAACATACTTTCCTTGGTTCATAAATATTCCTTCTGATATCTTCCACACTTCTAGCCTAAGGGAATAATGCCTCAATCCAAGATCTTTTCATCTAGAATTCTTCAGCTAGGTTCTTCTTTCAATCTGTGATCTGTTTCTCATTTCCATTCAGATTTAGATCACCCACATACAACAATAGTATGTCAGGTTCATCTCCCATAAACTTAAGGTAAATTTTAGGATCAACTTTACTCTTATTAAATTCCATGCTTGCCAAGAAGCTATCTATTCTTCCATACCAAGCTCTAGGAGCTTGCTTCAGTCCATACAGAGTCGTTTTTTTTTCAACTAACATACATGAGTCACTATGTTTTCAACTTCAAATCCTTATGGTTGTTCGATGTAAACCTCTTCCTCAATCACATCATTAAGGAAGGCTTGTCTTTACATCCATCTGGTGTATATCCCACTTCATCATGGAAGTAAGTGACATGATAGTTATGTTGGAAGTGTACCTTGATTCCTGGAGCAATTGTCTCTTCATAATCAATTCCCTCTCTCTGAGAGAATCCTTTAACCACAAATATTTCCTTCCATAATTGCATCTATCATGAGTTCAATCTGTCAGGCCATTGACATATCCTAGTCTTCCGCATTCAACCTTGAAGGTTGGAACCTACTTTACTCTTGGTAAAGTCTTGGGTCTGTTGTAATCTCACAGATCACATAAGGTTACCAATAATACATACTAAAACATAACTATAAATCAGAGACAAGAGACAAGAACAGATAGGATAACAGATTATATTAATGCAATGAGTTCATACAAGACAGAGAACTGAACTGAGTTCTTGTTTGGATCAACAGCCTAATATATACAATGTACAGACAATTACAAAATAACTACATGTCGGTTCGGTGAACCGACATGACTTTTAGTTAACCGACTAATCTTCTAGTTTAGTCGGCCGACCGACTTCGTCGGCTGATCGACTAAGTCAGCCCATCGACTTAGTCGGCTGATCGACTAAGTCGGTCTTCATTTAAGTCGACTTCGTCGACTTGCTCCTTCTACATCTCCCCCACGAACAAAACATTTCTTCGTCCCGAAGAAACAAGGAGGTACAAAATTGATGATTGTGACAGAGCTCTCAAAACTGCTTACTGTTGTGGACTGTGTAGACGGATGGTCAGTCTCTTTTGGACGCATATTTTGACAAACGTTGGAGCTGTGATGGCAAGGTGATGCTGAAAGTCGGTCCAACTCTGCAATGCCTTCTGGATATCAATCGTTAAGGTAGTGAGACTTGAAAGGATCGACATCTTTTCTGACATGGGCATTTCTGCAATATTCTCCATGTTGGGACCCAAAAACTGGTTTTGCTCATCTGCAGCATTGATGAGTCATTTCATCTATGGGAAAATAATGTCGACTTTCTCCAGTTTGAGAAGAGCCTGTTGAACCCATTGATGTACTTCCCTTTCCAACTTCTATAGTTTGTTTGTCTCCATCACAATCTGGTCTTCAATTGTCTGCCTCATTTCTGCCTCTGTCGACTTCCGACCTTCCAAAGCTTGGATGCCCTGCCGTGTCTACCATGTCTGGTGGTAGACCTACCCATAGTGAGTCGGCCAGTCTCTTAAGACTTCCTCGGTGACAAGGGATTCTTCCGTATGATATTGTAGAACCTTGTATGCCTCCGAGAATGCAGTGTGTTGGGCCAGGAGTAGTCGGGCTGTCTCCTCCTTCTATTCTGCCTTAGTCTCTTGGAGATGAGCCTGTATGGTCGACACCATGTTCTCAAAAAACTGGCATGCCCTTTCAATAGTTCGATCTGTGCCAACTTCGACAGGTCCTGGAACGACAGTCTGAGTGAGATCCCTGCATTTTCCAAGAAACTCGACCTGTTCTGCATCTTTGTCGGTGAGCTCCTTACTTCGTCTGACCGTCCTTTTCTTTGATTCTTTGGCCAAGGTTTTGAGTAGTTGGCCGACCTATGTGTTGGTTAACGAACTTGCATCTCTGAGGCTGATCCACAGGTTGGATGTTTTTGTATGATGCTTCTGTTTTTGTCTGTCTGTCTCTGTCTCCTAGGTACCTGCAGTAGTGGAGGTTGGGTCTGTGGTTGGTGGAATGGAGGTCGAGGGTTTTTCTGGTTGGTTAGGTGGTATAGAGGTCGAGGGTTTTTCTATTTGAGAAGGTGGTATGACCACTTCCGGCTGTGAAGATGACGGTGGTTGTGAAGGGTTTGGCTGTAATTCTAGTGGTGGGGATTTTGACGGTGGTGGGGATTTTGACGGTGGTGATGGTGGTGATGGTGGTGATGGAGGTTGTGATGATGGTGGTGTTGGTGACGGAGTGGAGGTATGGACATGGGTCGAAGGGTTGGCTGGAGTGTGTTGTGAACTTTGGTCGGAAGAGATACCTGCTTCCGAAGGTGTAGTGGGTAGGTCATCCTGGGCGTCGATGTTTATTGGCTCTGTGACAGACTGTGATGCTCCAATTACATCGCCTTGTCGGTCTCGGGTGAATGTCATCGTAATGTGTGCATAGGGATTCTTGCTTGCATAGAGAGGGGCTGTTGTTCGTATTTTCTGTGCCGACTGGAACAGTGCAGGAAGCGTCTTGAAGAATGCTTTAAGCTCGGCATATTTGTCGACCTTGGCTCTGACTGCGTCCGGGATTGCTTTTTGATATACGTCATTGGGGTTGTCCGACTGTTGTGCTGGTGCTTGCTCCTCGACTATTTTGGTTGGTGATGGGGATGGTGGGGTCCACACAAGGTCGACTATGTCTTCGGGTGTCGACGTTATTTTTGTTTTTTTCAGTTGACCTTCCGGGGCCCCTACTGCCAGAAATCGTTGAAACTGGGTTTCAACTGGGACTTTGTTTGTGTTGGCATCTTCGATAATGTCGACAGCCGTAGCTAGGAGTTCCTCCTCATTGTCGGACGACTCAGCAAGGATAAGCTTGTGCTTACCCTTGCCTTGTTGTAATTTTTGAGCTCTGAGTCTTTTTCTGGCGATCGATATCTCCTTGGCCAAGTTCTTAATGACGCTTTGAGATAAAGCATATTCAGGGCCATATGTTTGTACTTCGCCTATCGGCATCCGAATTGGGTCGACAACTGTTGGATCCGGTGGAGTGGTTTGATGTAGTGGTTGTGCTTGTGTTTGTTGTTGGTCTGCCGGCTGTGGGTCGACTACGTTTGCAGTCGGGGGTTTGATAGTGATGTGAACCCAACTAGTGGTCTCGACCGGGGTGTCCTCCAACATAAACGTGCTTATATATAGATTGAGTTCGTAATCTTCCTCTTTTTCCTGGTCGGTGAGTGGCTCCTATATGGAAAAGTCAACCTGTTTTGTAGCCTCTGGTACTGGTACTTTAGCCTTTGCCTGTTGGGATAGTTCCCAAAAGATCTGGTGAACAGTCGAATAGTAGTCGAGGGGAGTAGCCTTGGGATCCTCACCTTGCATATACCACACTGCTGTATGGTCGCTCTCCAGCTGGATGTGGGAATTCATCGGTAGATTGTGTTGGATGTTTTGAGGCACCCGCCATCTAGTCGTGTGAACTTTTAACTGTTGGAACTAGTTTTCCAAGAATACCTTCCCCTGTGACAGTTCATAGTCGGTGCCCTTTTGTGAGAAGGGTTTAAATCTGTACATTTCGAACTTTGATGCCGACCAAAAGACTGGGCTGCCTTCGGGACAGATATGGTACATGACTATCCACAAGATGAGAGATGGAAATTTGATGATTCCTTCCATCTCTTGGCATCTCTCATAGATGGTTTTGATCAAGTCGGTGACATAATCACCCCATCTGTAGATGCGACCGTCGGTAGCAATCGTGTCGATGGCCTCCAGCATTTCTAGTTTCAGGTCGCTGCCTCGACCGGCCAAGGTAAGGGTGATTGTAATGATTTTAGCCACAATCTATGGTGTACGACCTGTGATTTGTTTGATCATTAAGCCTTTGGAGTTCTTTCCTGATGACGAGCCTGTAAGCCTCTCGACCAGCCCTTCCTTGATCCCAATTGGTACAGGGTCACCTTTGTTCGACAGGCCGATGAGTTTAGAGATGACATCCCCGGTAATGTCGATTGGCTCTTCGAAATAGAATCGACCATTGTGGTAACGGCTGATAATGAATTTGACGGTCGCTTCCTTCGTCCCTCCAAAGTTGGCCATTAGAGGTGCATTGGCATAGCCATAGAGAGTGCTATGTCGGATTTTCTCAGTGGCCTCGATCATTCTTTTATCTTCGAAGGCCCAGTCTTGAATTTCGACCCATAGTTTCTGCCATGGACCTTCTTGGACTTTTGCATTTTTGATGTTCTTTAAACGGCGGACCAAGGGTGTATCCTCTACCTGCAGCTCTTTTGCCTTAGCTGCTGCTTGGGTTAGTTTGGGGGCCATTGTTTCAGTCTGGTCGGGGTTATTGCATTGTTCGTGGATTTTGGTCGACGGAGGATGCGAGTGCTATGTGTGTAAGGGATTTGGTGAATGAACCTTCGATGGTCCATTATTTATAGGCATGGGTGTGTTTTTGTGGCGGAATGGGTGTATTAATGGCGGACTTGACAGTCCAGCTGCTATACTCGAGTGTGACTTAATGGAGGATTTGTTTCGATGCTCGAGGCCATCAATGCGTGATGGGACATTCGAGGTCGATGGTCGGTGTTGGTGGTGAAAGTGGCCAACTGGACTGGTCGATGAAGATGGTTGATGATAATGATGTCAGTTGTCGAAGTAGTGAGTGGCTGTCATAGTTTGTTGTGTCGAGTGCATTGTTTTATTTTGAAAAAAAAATTGTGCTTTTTATGGGTTTTGGGTGCCGGTTACGGTTGTTATATGATTTTTTTATTTTTTATTTTTTAAGCTTTGTAACGTTTAAGTCGGGCTCCATTAACGAGCTTCCGAAATACTAGGCCCTGTAATGTCTTTAGTCGGACAGAGCCATTGGGGTGTACTTCTTCAACAAGGTAAGGTCCCATCCATTCAGTGTGCATTTTCTTGGGTTTCCCTTTGACTCGACTATTATAAAGTAAAGCAAGGTCGCCGACCGACAGGTTTTTGTTTTTGATGTTACGGTCGTGCCATGCTTTCTGCTGTCATTTGTGGATTTCCTGATGCTGGATAGCCATGAGTCTATGTTCTTCTAGCTTACTGAGTTGGAATAATCAGTCATTTCTTGCCTGTTCGACATCGACATGTAGTAGCTGTGCAATAATAGGTGTCTGCTGTCAGAAATGTAGGGGGACGACTGCTTCTTGCCTGTAGACTAGTCGGAAGGGGGTTTGGTCAGTCGACCATTTGTATGATGTCCTGTATGCGCAGAGGACAGCAGGGATTTTCTCATCCCAGTCATCTTTGTCGGTGCTGCATATTTTGGTTAACCCTTTTGTCAATGTTTTGTTGAAAGCTTCAATCGCGCCGTTCGACTGAGGATGATATGCAGTGCTTCATCGGTGGTCGATATGAAACTGGTCGGTCAAATTTTTGATGGTTTGGTTGATAAAGTGTGATCCTTGGTCGCTGATCAATGTGAGTGGGCATCCGAATCTAGTGATAATGTTTTCATAGATAAACTTAGCAGCTACCTCACTTGAACATGTATCGACGGGTTCAGCTTCTACCCATTTAGTGACATATTCCACTGCCATGATAATATATCTTGCACTTGATCATTTGGCAGGGATAGGAAAAGGTCCTATGAAGTCTATAGCCCAAATTTCGAATGTGAGGCTAGGGTTTACAGATATCAAGGGAATTTATGTGCTTGGCAGAGGTTGACCAAGTCATTGGCATCTATCACATCGGCTAACAAAGTTTTTGCAATCTTTGTGGATTGTCGGCCACCATAATCCTGACTGTTGGATTTTCTTTGCAGTGGTGTCTGCTTGGAAATGTCCTCCTGCAGGGCCATAGTGTGCTTCATGCATGATTTGTTCTCTCTCGTGGTCGAGAACACACCTTCTGAGAATGTCATCTAACCCTATTTTGTACAAAAATCCATTAATGAGGCTGTAGGGTGCAGCCTTCATAGCTAAGATTTGTTTCTTATCGGTGTTCAGACCTTCCGGTGCCTGACCTGTCTCTAAGAACTGAGCTATTTCTTCTAGTTCTTTGGGTACTACTTCTATGCAAAAGACATGTGCATCCAAAAATTCATCATCGACTCCGATCGGTTCCTCCCCTGTGTCGATATGGGATAGGTGGTTGGGCCCGACATTTAACTTTCCGGGTCGGACCACTACTTCAAACTCAAATTCCTGAAACAGAAGTAGCCAGCGAAAATTTTTTCCATGATGCAGGGGTTTATTAACAAGGTACTTCAAAGCTTGATGGTTAGTATAAAATGTGAAAGGGTTGGCCAATAGGTAATGTCGATACTTTTGGAGGGAAAAGACCATACCTAGGGCTTCTCTTTCAGTGGTCGAATAGTTCCTTTCAGCCTTATTTAATTTTCGACTGCCGTACACTATAGGGTAATCCATCCCATCATCCCCTGGTTGAGTCAGGATTGTTCCGATTGTTATTCTTGAGGCATCAATATGCACATGAAATTTTGTCAACCTGTTTGGAAATTTAAGTATGGGGGCTTCGACCAGTTTTCTTTTCAATTTGTCGAAGGAGATCTGGCATTCTTCTGTCCACTTAAATTCTTGGTATTCCTTTAGTAATTCTTCTAAAGGATAGGTCATGTCTGAATAGTGTCTTATGAACTTCCTATAATATCCTATATGTCCAAGTAACACCTGAACTTGTTTAGGATTTATTGGGGGCTTTAGGTCAAGGATGATTTTAATCTTGGCAAAATCGACTTTGATACCATCTTTACAGACAATATGCCCTGAGAGTATTCCTATAGGGGTCATAAAGATACACTTCATGATGTTCAGGGAGAGTTGAATCTGTCGACATCTCTCCAGCATAAGTCGAAGCCATGTGCAGTGATCTTTTAAGGTGGAGTATATAGTCCAATAGTCGAAGTATGCTGCCATGATCTTATAGATATATTCTTGGAAGGTCTTGATAACAATTCGGGAAAACACTGCAGGTGCATTCTTTAGCCCAAAAGGCATAACTCTGTAAGCAAAAGAGCCAAATTCATAGACAAATTTTGTCTTCTTTTGATCTTCTTTTTCTATTGGTACTTGGTTATACCCTGAGAATCCATCTGTGAAGGAATAGCATTCATGTCCTGCCACTTCATTTAAGATTTCATTAGCATAGGGGGTTGGAAATGGATCCATCAATGTGACTTTGTTAAGCTCCCTAAAGTCTACAAAAATTCTCAACCTTGTCAGGTCATGTTTCTTTGGCTGGACAACCATGGGACAGGCCCATTCGGACTGGTCGATAGGGTAAATGATCCCTGCTGCTAACATGTTGTCGATTTCCTTTTTAACTATTTATTTGTACTTATGAGCTAGTTTATAAGGTCTTTTATTGACAGGTCGAACATCAGGTTTAGTATCTATTTTCATTTCTCCCATCTCTTGTACTAAGCCTTTTAAGTCTTTACAGTCCCTTACAAAGACATCTTGGAACTCTCTAAGTAAGTTCACTATTTCAGTGGTCTGTTGGTCATTCCAGTAGTCATCAATCTTGGCTATTTTCAGTCGGTCGTCGTTGGAAATGTCGACCTCCTTAGTTTTCACTTTGGCATCTAGCCACTCTGGTGCTTTAGCTTCATTGATCGGCCGACTTCCTTCTGTGAACTGTGAGAATGTGGCAGGGAATTCGGCTGTAGTCATTCTGTCAAGATCGGGTTTGTCGGTGGTCTTGACTTTCAAGATTGAGTAGATCGGTTTGGTTGTTTCAATGTGGTCGGTCTTCCATTTGAAGCTTTTACCTTCGGTGTGTTCATTTTATAAGTGTAAAAGTGTCGATTGTGATTTTGATTCAGTTTGTATCTTGTTACAGTCCTTGATTTGTCAATGGTCTTGGGAGGGTTGTTTTTCTGTCGGTTAGAGAAACTATTTGATTTGGTGTGTTGTCTCAGCCAATTTTTCGTTTTGAGGTATGAACTAGAAGTCCTTAATAAAATTTTCTTTAAGTTCATGCCAAAATAAGGTTTCACCTCTAGCTTCCTCCATCTTATACCATTTATTGGGTAAGTCAGCTAGGGTTGAAGGAAGCAAATGTGGCCAGGCGCGCTCATCTTTGTATCCAAGCCTTCTCCACTCCTTTTCACAAAGCTTGATGTGTTCTTCTGGGTTTTGTCCTTGGCCAAAGATAGGGATTTGAGCTTCTTGGGTTAAATTTTTTCCACCAAATTGTTCAACAAATAAAGTTGAAGCAGTGGTCCAGGTCTGCAATTTTGATTGATGGGTATCCCACCACCTAGCTGCTTGACCTGTAAATGTTTCCACTAAGCTTTGAAGTTTGCCATGTTCTCCAATATTTTTAGATACTTGTTCAACATGCATGATTGGGGATTCCCTTTCCTTATACCTGGGTAGTTGAGTAGTGTGTAGGTTGGTTGGTTGTAAGGTAGGTCGGTCTCTGACTTTCTTTTCAAATAATTTGGGGATAATTGATACAATGAAGCACTTTCAGGTGGGTTTTTTCTGTACTTGTTGTATAGTCCAGCACCCTCTTGCTTGTGTTTCATAATTCTCCATTTCCCAGTCATATAATTCAGCATCGTAATTGTAACCAATTGAGTCTTGGTTACCTAAGTGAAGTTCCCCATAGATGTTTGGCTCTGTATAGTCCGTATTGTTTTGGATCTGATACAGTTGTCGGACATCGACTTCCTCATCAATCGGTTCGATCCAAGGTGCACCTTGGGAAGGATTAATGGGTACAATGAGTTTTTGACCATTTCCTTTTAAATTAATTCATTCTTTGTCTAAGGATATGGAGGCTTTCATCTTTCGTCCCCAAGGTCGACCAACTAGTGCTGGGAAGGAGCTAGATCCTTCTTTTGGGTCGATGATTTCAAAATCAACCTTAGTCGAGATTCCTTTGATGGTTGTGTCGACGTCTTTCCAAACCCCAATGGGTTCAATGAGACCTTGGTCGGCGAGTTTTAGGTATATGCCTGACTCATAGAGTCAAGGTCTTCCCATCTTTTCCCATGTATCCCGGGTCATGATATTTACCAGAGACCCAAAATCGAGCACCACTTGTTGGACGTGATAACCTTCGATTTCCAGGTCGACAAGTGGGTCGACATCATTTTTGTCTTTTTGATTTAGGCTGCAAATGTTCTTAGTTTGTTTTCCAAAGTTAGTACTTTTTATTTCATGTAATAAATCAATGAATTGGGCTACGGATGTCTCTGTTTGGATGAGATGAGTTAATTGTTGTGTCGTGCTAAGTCGACTGTTAATAATGTCTTCTTGATGTGCAATGTTTTGAAATATGTGGGTGGCTTCTTGATAGGTTTGTTTTTCATTCATAGGATTCGGATACCCATTTGTGTTTTTAATTTTACTAATTTGAGGATTATCAGGGCCTGTTTTTGTGCCTTGTCGAGTAACGATATGTAGATTCTTAGTAGTTAGCACATCATGCTTTTGTACACAAGACAAGACATTAACATTTTTCTTATTATTGATTTTCTTTAACATGGTAGGACAATCCTCTAGAGAGTGATCGCCTACTCCACAATGGTTACAGAATTTCAGATCAGTCATGTCCTTGTATGGACAGTCGACGTATCGGTACCCTTCTTTATGACATATAAAGCACTGGTTAGATCGATGCGGTCATATGTCGTGATTCCCAACGAATCCACCTCTTCCTCCAAACCCTTCTTGTCTATTGTCGTACCGGCGCTCATATCGTCGGCCTTCGTATCTTTGCCCGTTCTGGTCATTGGTATTATTTTGTGCATTGCTTTACGCTACTGCATTCGTCTGGTAGACCGCCTGATAGTTCTGTCTGTTTTTCAGGTTTAATTGACAGTCGGCCGTATTGTGACTTTTTGTCTCACAGATGGCGCACCAGGAAGCTTTTGTGTTCTTCATGTTAAACGGACATTCTTTCGTAGAATGATCTCCGGCCTCCTCGCAAATGTCGTAAAATACTTTATTTTGCACAAAGCGGACGTCTTGTCGGCTATATTTGTGTAGACAATTATCTTTCAAGTGTCCTGCCGTCGAACATTTAGTACACCAGATTTCTTAATTCTTGAGGGTCAGTTCTTTCAAAGACTTCTGCACATTCTCAAGATGTTCTTATAACATATGGTCCGTCGGATATGCAGGTATATCTTCGTACATTTCCACCTGCAGAGCTTTGGTAAGCGCATCTTCATATGTCTTGAACATTTCCAGACTGATATGTCGTCGAACTTTCTATGATAATCCTGCAAGGAACCATTGAATTAGTAGTTGCTCATCAATAACATAATCTAATTGGCTTAATAGGTCCTTCCAGCATTTGTCATAGTCGCGGACTGTCTCCCCTGCCTTTTGCTGCGTTGTTTTAAGCTTTTTGGCGGCCAGGTGCTTGGCGTCTTGGGTTTTAAAAAATGATAAGAACTGTGCTTTAATCTCAGCTTTCATTGCTCTGGGTTTCCTTTCTGAAAATTTCATGTACTAGGTCAAGGCCCTTTTTCGTAAGGCTCCCGCGAACTGAGCCATCTATCGGTCTTCATCCACCACTTGGTTTGCTTCCCAAGTCGACTCGCAGACGAACCAATGTCATCTGGGGTCTTCATCCCCCTCATAGAGAGGAATGTGAGCTGATCCGTGACCCATGTCTGAATCACTTTCACTGCTCTTAGAATTTGGCGGGGTCGGAGGTGTGGGTGGTGGGGTTGTTGATGTAGTCGCTCCTACGGAATTTTGGTCGACAGAACTTGTGCCTCCGTCGGTGGTTGATTCTTCTTTGACGTACAGTGGGTTGTTGTGGATTTCTACTGTCGATGGTCCACTAAAACTTTGTGTGTGCAGGGCTGCGTGTTCAATTCTTCAAAAGCTGTACTTGGCGGGGGGGGTGCTCCTTCATGTGTCGGTAAGAGAAAGTGGATACTTCGGAGGGAGGGTTCCGCTTGAATCGTCACCCAGTTCCCTTCGAATGGTCGGCGTATGAAAATATGTCGTCCGATGTACGTTTCGTCTCCTAGTTGACTCCAGATACTATAGTCACCAGCTCGTAGTCGGAGGTCGTCTTCGACAATAGTCTGTATTCTGGTATGTGGATTTAATGGAGAAAGGGTCGTTCCTTCACCGGGAGCTGTTAATTGGAGAGCTTCTGGCTACTCTATCCATACTTCTTCCTCTGTAGGGGACACCTCTTATTCTACGCCCTCTTGCTGTCGGTCATGACCTGACTCTAGCGGATTCTCTTCACGGTCGGTCTCCCTAGGGTTTTTTTCACTACGTATCCCATCGGATCTTTCGCATCTTGCTTCCCTTCTCTGCTGTCTTTCATCCCTTTCTTGTTTCTGAATGTCCGACATACTTTCATACAATACTATTTTCTTCAAGTCTTCTACGGTCGAATTTTCATCACTGGTGACATCTATCCTCCTTAGGTCGACTAAGATCTACTATACTCTACCTCCGACACAAGACCAACTACCCCCCCATAGCCTACCCGACGCTTTTAGAAAGCCTATATAGTTTGAATTACTTGCTCAGGAAGTATTCCCACTCCCTTTCTGCAATAAATTTCTCCCACTTCCTCTGCTTTTTCTCCTAGTTGGTGTTTGGTGGCTGTTCACACAGTGGTGGTCTAGGTTCGACGATGTGGCCTACTACGTTCTCTATCAAGAATTTGAACAGCAAGGTCGGCAAGGAGCACAAGAATTGTTCGGTGAAATCTGTGTAGAATTTCACTTTGACAGCTTCCACCGACGTTCGGTCTTCGACTGCTTGCTCCTCACAGTAGTCGTCGGCAATTTTCTCAAACCACTCCGACAGATTCGTTCATCCCCCTTGGAACAGTTTATCTAGCAACTATTGTTCTTTAGTCGCGTCTGGTATTCTCATCCAGAAGCTGCTTCAACAGTTGTGGCACTGATTCGACGAATTTTTCATGTGTCTCTGTGAAAAATATGGCTCTAGCTTCAGCGACTGTTAATCTGTTTTGTCTTGCATAATTTTGCAAGTAGTTCACAACTTTACGGTCCCACCAGTCCTTGATCTCCTACTCTGGTATCATATGTGAGCATATATTTTAGACATGTACTACCGGCAATAGAACCAATGTTGTAATCTCACAGATCACATAAGGTTACCAATAATACATACTAAAACATAACTATAAATCAGAGACAAGAGACAAGAACAGATAGGATAACAGATTATATTAATGCAATGAGTTCATACAAGACAGAGAACTGAACTAAGTTCTCGTTTGGCTCAACAGCCTAATATATACAATGTACAAATAGTTACAAAATAACTACCTATCGGTTCGGTGAACCGACATGACTTTTAGTTAACCGACTAATCTTCTAGTTTAGTCGGCCGACCGACTTAGTCGGTTGATCGACTAAGTCGGCCCATCGACTTAGTCGGCTGATCGACTAAGTCGGTCTTCATTTAAGTCGACTTCGTCGACTTGCTCCTTCTACAGGGTCCATCATGAAGTTTTCCATCATGTCATACCATGTCGAACTCAGATATCTTCTGTAGTCATTATTATAGCTAATATTGGCCAAAAACCTGTGTATACAGAGAAGAAAGTGGTAAAAAGTAGGCCAAGGGTCAAACCAATAAAGGGGAGTGTCAATGGATGAACATACTATAAAATGCAACATAGAAACAAGGAGAAATAAAGAGGAAGTCAATAATATCAAGCACATTGTGCCCACAAACCCCAAAGAAAAACAAAGAACGTCCCCAGTATGATCGCCAATTCTGTGTAGGATAACGACACTTGGGGGAAAGTCCTCTCCTGGTAAAAAATGGGGAATCAAGCATATACATGCAGCGTTTTGGCCAAAAGTCACGTATATATGCAGTTGTTCTTTAAACAGTCACGTACATCCTCCCTTTTGGTGAGTTTGATGTTGTGGGAAGTTGTTGGGTGGGTTGTGAGTGTGGTTGGGTCTTCTTTGGGTCTGATGTTGTCTGTTGGATGCTTCTTTTGTGACCAGAGACCACTTTTTCATTGATTTTTATTTGAAAGTAGTTTTAGTCATTTATCCTTTTTGTTTTGTCATTAGTGCATTACTCTTTTTGTCTCGGTGTCTTGCTGGGATTGTGTTTTATACTTGCTGTAGAGACTGAGAGTTTTAGATGACTTTTATTGCATTTTTCATTCTTTTATATTGAAAAATACAAGGCAGTTGAATTTTTTGCATATGGATTTGAGGAGGTACTTTCATTGGATTGCTTGGATGAGAGTTTTATTTAGGCTTTCATATAGGAAGGATTGCATTGACATTCAAAAAGAAATATATATTTATGCATCTCATGTAGTGGCATACCTTATTTTTCATTTGACAAAGATTACACTTAGCATTGTTTGTTATGGTGTGCATATTTACTTCACTGTTGATTCATAACTTCATTAGTTGCACGCTCATTTCCCTTTGAGTAATTATAGCCAATTAAAATCAACACATAATAAAATGAATTACACTCTTTTATTTTATAGGGTGCATCAACAAGATTAGGTTTTAGGGTCTTGGAATATTTCATTGTGAGTAAATTCTCCAAAACCACTAAATGAAACATGTATGTGTCTGTCCAGGTGAGAGTGTGAAATTCCTTGGTATAATTAGTCTTTCTCATGATCCTCCTCTTACAAGGGATTTAAGCACGAGGTAGTGTGAGAGGTTAATGATTGGGATGATCCCTGGTCATAACTGAGTAGCACCAGAGATATTTCCAGGATTGTATTCATATATGGGGGAATATTTCGATAGTTTCAAGATTTTCTACCCTACCCATACGGTCAATACCTCCTGAGCATTGATTATATTGAGGTAACCTTAGTTGCCTTTCCTAGGTTATCAAGGGGGTACTTCGCAGAGGTTATTCTGTGGGTGTCCTGGCCAGGTAGGGGTCAGACAGTATAGTCGCGATATGCATTGAAGCTGAGGGACACTATAATTGGTTACATACCTCCACTTGTTTTGTATGGGAGTCTCAAGCCTCCCCTAGGAGAGACATACCTACTTCATTCAGGAGCTCACATATCCTCCCCTTGGTTTTCTTGTATTTTGGCTGTAGATTTTCTTAAGAGTGTGCTCTTTGTGCACTAGTTGGCCTTTGGGATCGTGGTTAATTGAGTATATTTATGCTCTCTTGAGTTTGGGTCCTTTTATTTTCGGCATTCCTGGTATCCAATCACCCATCCTTGGTCCTAGTGCAGACCCTGGTGTCATACTTGGGGGCATCACAACCCCTTACCCTGCTCATAGATTTGGGAGTGGTCACATTCTACCCTCTACTCCATTTGTGGAGGATGTTGACTCCCTTCTCTAAGTCTTTACATCGGTGGTCACCCTCACGGGGGTGGTAGTGGATGCGTGAACGTTGGGTCTACACCTTACTTTCCTTTTTTATGTCCCATCACTCACGCATTGTTTCCTTTGGGAGCAGTTGTCATGATCATTCCTCCCCGTATCCTATAGTTTGGATTCTTTATTAACTATTTTGGGTTGTTTTGGACTTATATTGTCGTCAGGTAGGATCCAGTTTTTGTACACTCTCTCCGAGGTTTCGACCTGTTCATGCCTAGCATAGGTATTATGTCTAAACTGTCATATAGGTTAGGATATCACATCCGCTTGCACTTATGCATTTCCTTATGACCGTTCCATCTTAACCTTAGGTACGAACCCATTCCATGGTATCATAGAACCTTCATGTTGTTGTTAGAAGTGGTACTATGTGAATGGTAGATCTTTTCTATACATGGGTGTCCTAGTTAGCCCCCTTTTTCATTTGGTACCCATGTTGTGAGTCCTCTCTTAGGTCTAGGAGTCCCTTTTAGTCTCATCATGACTTTAAGCAAGAGCTTCATACTCCTCTTGACCTTTATGATGGTGATTTCACTAGGACTCCCTTGTATATGTCAAGTTGTAATTGCATTATCATGAGTTTTTCTTGCCTTATTGAGCCTTATGATGGCTTCCTTGACTTTGATTATCAGCCATATAGCCCAATCTTGTATCATGTCTAGCCAAGCAGAGCCATTTTATATATCTTTTGCAGCTTTATTCCCCATTTTATATCGAAAGGGGACTTTCCCCCGAGTGTCGTTATCCTACACATGTGTCCTTGCATTGAGCATAGGTATGTCCTGCTACTTGGAACTAGTTTGTTTGCCCCTTGACACTCGTCTTCTCCTAGTATGTAACTATAAAGCACTTTTATTCTTTTTCAAGCTTTTCAAAATATTTAAAAAAGTCCAAAAATAAAAATAAAAAAATGAAAAAGATGGACAAGAAAAGATGTTATCTTTGGCAGCAGTCGATTTGTGTTTCCTTCAAACAGAGCACTGTATATCACATTCGTTGGTTGGGTTAATAGTTTGACTTTAGGATCTGTACTTGTTTCTCTGAGTTTATCTCCACCGACTGGTTAAGCATCTAGTCACTATGGAGCCTTTGTCGATGCCTCCTGTGTCACAGAGATGTCATAATTTTGTACATCGAGTCTATGCTACCTACATTCAATCACCATTCACATTTATGCTCTTGTTCGAAGTAATTTGAAACTTGAGTTGGCCATTCCTCAGTTCTCTTGACTTTGCATGTCAGCCATTCCTGGTACTGATACCGGTTCATGCACATTATGATTGAGTCCTTCCACATTATACATCCTTTCTCAGTACCTCATGCTAAATGATGAGGGATGCATTAATTCCCTCCTTCCAGTGGATTTCATCCCATCGACTTCAAATCATTTATTCTGGGATAGGAGTCTAGAGTCATTTTTTAGTGCCTTGAGACTTGCAGCCGTCAGTGGCAGGTTCTCTCGCCATTGGTAGTTTTGGGAATACATCAATGTCCCCTGATCGATGAATCCTCTCAAGTGTTCGACCTCAACACATTTATTCACACTTGTTAGTTTGCACTCTAGTACCTTGATTCCCATTTTCATTATCGGTGGGTGATCTCACATCTATTAACGGTATACATCAATGATCGGTAATCAGATGATGGACTACTATGTTTGAAATCAACACATCTATTCACATAGTAGGACATGTACTCGTATCGGGTTGTGTAGAGGACCTTCCAGATTGGTTGCATTTCATATATTCTACCTCCTTGATCATGCCAGTGTTCATGAGATTTCACCTCTTATGACTTGATTCCAGTATATGTCAAATATTTCCAGCCATTATGGAGATCTTGATCCATTATATATCTTCAGCTTTCATGGAGATCATGATCCTTTGTATATCTTCATCATGGAGATTCTGATCTATCTATATTGTATATGGTGATGACCACACATGTCATATTTTGTATCATGCCTATTCATGGCCATTGTACTCTTATGTATCTGGAACTGCTATATCTACTTGTAGTTATGTGCAAAGTTTGATCATTGCATTATACTATTGGATGGATAGTTCTTCCACCTAGTTCTTCATCACTCCACTTCTGGGATGTACTTATAATGTATTTCAGTCGTCGTATCACCCCTCTGACCTCACACATCAGGGGGAATCTGTTATAGTTGATTTTACCACACATGGTGGATCACACCTTTATGGCCTTCCCTGTCCCTCTACAGACTCTTTAGACCCCATGGACCATTTTTCTACCTTTGATGTTTCCACTATCATCCCTAAAAACATGCATTATTTTCCATATACGACTTTTAAACCTACTCTCATGTATGTACGCAAATATGACCCTAAAACTCGCGTACATCGGGATGTGTGCAAAAGGCCAAATAGTTTTGGAGTTTTCCTTCATGTGGATCTGAGTCACTTGTCTCTTGGCCTTCCATATGCCTTCAAATCGCTCGGATTTGACCTTCCATTATCCCATTGAAGCACTATATAAGGAACCCTTTGGATACATTGAAAGACAGGAATTGAAGAGCAAGAAAACTATAGTCCATTGTTGCCAGAGCTTATACTTGAGTCTGCATCCCTTTGTCCCTTGGAGCACTTTGTGTTCTTCCCAATATTTCCTTGGTTGTGAGCTTGCTATCGAGAGATGGAGGATTGAAGTGGTGGAGGCCCAGGTGGAGGACTCAGTTTCTCTGGTTCACAGACGTGCCAACAGAGGTCGTCACTATTGTAATCTCTGATTTATATTAATAGAAATATCTTTTCCTATCCAATAATGTGTATTTAAATGAGTATTGAATCCATGGATGATTTTAAATGCTTATATGTTATTAATTATATATGCTAGAGTAGGTCTAACACAATTATATAGCATGCTTGTCTTGTTTGCTGAATGTTGAGAGAGAAAATTGCTAATACAAGTGAGAGTGGGAAAGCTCAATAGGGATCTACATCAACCATCTGAAATAAGGTATGTTTCGAGATCCTTTAGTGTTATATGTTTGGTTTCTCTTGCATATGGGAAATTATTGATTTCTGCAGTTACTCTATCTATTGTGGTACCCCAATCCATAGGATTTTTTCTCGGTAACAGTCACTCCCCCTGAATCGAAGCATCATCCTCCCTTTCATTATGTACTCTATGTATCGAAATATTTTGTATTGGAGTGACAGGTAGCATCCTCTGCTACTATGTATCCATCTCAGGTTATTGGATACCAAAATCCTTTTATCTTGAACTTTGTCGAAAAGTTCCTCTTGCACCCATATGTGAGCTTGTTGTCTTCTATAGGTTTCCATCTTCAACCTTGTAGAAAAGATTAAGATATTCATCACTCTAGGTGATTTGTCAAGCTCTTGGATATGCTTATCTATGGGTTCCTTCTGAGCTCGTACAAAGCATATTCTGTACAGATGGTTCTTTGCTTGATATATACTTCTACTGAAGAAGTGTGTCTGGTCAATAGAGAATGTCATGCCATAGTCTATTCTTTCTTAGAAAAACCATGAACCTTTATTTTTACACTTGTTCTTGTATATCAATATGGAAGACACTACGAACTTCCCTTCAAGTCTCGGAACCATATTCTAGACATCATTCCCCATGAACAACTGTTATTATTTAATCATGGATTATTCCATAGCTGGAAGGGTTTGCATCAATGATGTCACCCAACTGTGTCGCACAACTAGAGTGTGTATGAGGCCTCTTACTTTGGTTTAGAAGTCTCATCATATTTTTCTTCATCTTGTAATATCTCTCATGCAAAAGATGGTCTTCATCTCTCGAGGTGGATCTACCGCTCTCTAAAGCTCTTTCTTTCGTCACAATGTCCCTGACCTTGGAAGATTCAGGTTCATGTTTATTGGAGCGAATATTGAATTGTCATCACTTGTTATTTAGAACAAGTCTCATTGTCCTTTTCTTGTACGCAGTTGTACAAGACCTTTCCTACAAGTCAAATGCACTAGTTTCATGGTTAGAACCATTTCATAGAACATATGCCTAACGCAAAATTCTTATGCATCATGCAACTATTTAGACAATACAACATTCATCCATATCTCACGAAAAATTTCTAGATTCCTTCCATATCTACCATGACATCATTGATATTGTGCACTAATCCAATATGTCAGCAAAGAGGTTTCATTCTAGATAAGTAGCAATGAAGAGTTGTATAGCACCATGGGCTACTTACCCATCACATGCATATTAGTAGTATACTATCATTAATGCAAACATTATATCATGCATAATACACAACATATACAAGAAAGACAATTCAAATACTTATGTTTGTTTGTTTGTTGTCATCTTCTTCTGGATCAACAACTTCTTCTTTGACCAGTGAGACTGCTTCAATCTCATGCTTGCTTGAAAGCTTTTCTGGAATCCTGCTTCTGGTAGACCTAGGGTTTGACAGAGAAACACTAATTTTTCAATTGAAGTATCTTTTAGATATTATTGGATAGAAATATTCACCTCCTCAAGGCAAGCTAAGTAGTATACTCATTTTCCCAAAACTGTGATCAGAACTGCAAAATATCTGATGCCCTAGTTTTCTTCAGTTTCTTCTCCAGAAATTCCTAACATTGTTTCTGAGGTATCTCTGAAATTACTTCTCCTCTATGTATAAAATTTTGCATTATGGTAGACTTTTCTGTCCTCTTTCTAACACCTCGGTTTATAGCAGAATTTGTTTCACCAATTGGGACTTATACGCGTTTTCCCAAGGTGACTTATTTCAGGATTATTCAGAAGAGTGGATTTGTATTGACTTCCATGTGTCATTATTTCCCACTCAGGGTATGAAATTTTTACCACCGAAAGTAAAGCTCGTTTCCTTTCTGGAACATCTTGCAAAATTGCATTTGGATCTTCGTAGCCCTAGATATAGTAATTCTCCCTAGGTCACATGTTTAATTCTGAATCCTACGAGAGGTTGGAACCCTAACTTGGAGGAATCATATCTCCCAGAATATAGCGAATATGAGGCTGAAAATTTTACACAATGAACATCAGGAATTTATATTTTTCTTGAAAAAGTTTCATATCCTGAGCCTTCTCCAATATATAGATATAGAGAAAGTACCAAAACTACTATTTTTAGTATTTTAGGGTTATCAAGCATGAAACCCTAATCTTCAATAGTTGTAGTTGTAGCACTGTTTTGGATGCACAATGACTTATTGCAGGGTGGCTCTGATACCATGTTAAGTCTTATAGTTATATCAGATCTTATAACATTTAGCATCATAATAGCATAACCATAAGCAAAATATCACTAAAAGATAGACAAGCACAACCACAAAAAGAACACAAAGATTTATCCTGGGAAACCCTCATGGGCCAGAAAACCCAGCAAAACTTCCTCTATATAAGATGTATAAAAGACAACAAAAAACACTTGTTCTCCTCCTCTTTTATATCTCTCTCTCTCCTGTGCACTACACAAGTGTATGCGTGTGTTCAAATAAGAACCATAGCTCCTCTATTTATACACATGTGTCAACTTGACTTTTGCACTAGACAAATTGGCCCCAATAAACTATCTGGGCCAAATTCACCTAGGAATACTCAAAAACAATATTTTATATTATTTATTATGGTACTAAAGACCTAACACAAGTGGAGGCTTTACCTCATGTCTCTATGATGACCATATACAATAGTAACACCCCATCGGAGGAATAATAACATCTCCCTTGGGTTACATCAGTAAAATACATTTGGAATATCATTTGAAGTTACAATATTTCAACAAGTATCATGTAGAAGTTCAACGGCAAGGAAGAGTGACAAAATCTGGCATTCAATGGGAAGAACTAATTCCACACCATGGACTAAGTGAAATGGGGTAAAACTTGTGGTGGTTTTAGTCAAGTTCTGGTAGGATCAGAGAGTGGAAAAGAGCAAGTGGTGCCAGTTGGTTCTATGTTTTTCCACCATTCGTTGGAGCATGGTTTTGAGGATATTGTTAACAACCTAAAATTGGCCATTTCCCTGAGGGTAATAAGTGGAGGAATACTGGTGTTTAAACTTCAACGTGGTAGAGAGCTTCATCCAAACAATGCCCTCAAAATTAGAACCATGGTATGATACTAATTGTTGGGGTACACCAAAATGAGTGATAACATGGTTAAAAATAACCATGTCAAAGTATCTGCCTTATAGTTGAAAGTATGCATGGCCTTAGCCCACTTGGTAAAGTAATCAACAGCCAAAATTATTTATTTATGGCTATCGGTCGAAGGATGGTTATGAGTCATGAAGTTGATCTCCCATTTGTAGAAGGGACTGCTTGTGACAATAGGATATAGTGGCGTAGGGGTGTCCTTGCTTTTGGAGTAAAGAGATGAAAATTGTGGCAATGTTTAATTTCATGGATGCAATTGGCAAAGATGGAAGGCCAGAAATAACAGCGCAGAGTATCTTTTGAGTGGTAGCCAAACTAGAGAGGTGGCCACCACATGCTCCACTATGACAGTCATTAAGGACTTTTTCAACTTCATCATAGGTGAGACAACGACGCAGTATGGTATTGACACCATGATGGTAGAAGACGTCACCAATAAGGAGATATCAAGAAATTTGGGGCCGGATGCGATGATGATCTTCATGGATTACATGGGGGCCAAATTTCTGTGTGTGCAAGTACAAAAGGATTCCCCCATACCATGGATCTTCAATAGAGATGACAAGTAAGAATTCGTCAGGAATATTGATTGTGATAGGTCGTGAAGTAAACGACAAATGGAAGTCTTTTATCAAGGAAGATAACACCAAAGCTTTGGTTCTTTTTGGTGTGATGAATACCAAGTCGTACTCTTGCAGAATGACAATCCACTTGGAAGCACGACCTTGGACAAGGTGGTGTCTCAAGAGATAATGAATGGGGTTGGAAATGTACATGTCTCGAGTTTGGCTCAAGAGAATATAGTAACATAGGTTTTGTACCGAAAAGACAATGAAGAGTGCCATCTTCTCTTTGTGTGAGTAACGTAAAGGGGGTTTGGAAAGTTTATGAATTACGTAATAAATCATGTGCTCTTGAAAGTATCATCTTATTGATCCAAGACTCCAGCGATATCATTTTTAGATGCTGACACATAGAGGATAAACTCCTTAGTGAAGGAAAGAGGAGACGACAAAGGAGTGGAAGTCAAAGATTGTTTCAACGCATCAAAAGAGCCTTGCACATGCTCATCCTAGACAAAAGGAATGTTGGTACGAAGAAAGCATAATATCCCATGGAATTTCATCGCATAGTCTTGAATAAATTGGCAAAGGAAATTGGCCTTGACTTGGAGGCTTTGCAATTGGCAAAGGAAATTGGCCTTGACTTGGAGGCTCTGCAATTGGCTTAGAGTATGTTGGGCAGGGGGGGGATTCATAATGGTTTGAACCTTTAAGGATCCATGACAATACCTTTGTGAGACATTATGAATCCTAGTAAGCAATAGGATGGGAAACAAAACACACACTTGAAGGGGTTCAATTAGATGTTATATTTGCAACATCGCAGGAAGACTTGTCGTAAGTCGTCCAATTGTTGAGAATGCTTCCGAGAGCGAGCCAAGAGGTCATATAAATAGACCAAGATAATGTGAATGAGGTCATGGAAGAAAAGGTCATGGCCTACTGAAAAGTGGCACTAGAATTTTTCAGGGAAAACAGCATGACACAATATGCAAACGTGCCCCAAGGGGTAGTGAAAGCGGTTTTGTACTGATTCTCTTTGCGGATATGAATTTGATTATAACCGAAAAACCCATCCATGAAGGAAAAGACTTCATGGAAGGCACAAGAATCGATGATATGGTCAATGAAAAAAGTGGGGAGGTTGTCTTTGGGACATGCCAAATTCAATTCATGAAAGTCAGCACATACACGAATGGTACCTTGTTTTATTTTGGTGGGAACAGGATTGGAAACCCAAGTGGTATATGCTATGGGGTATATGAAAATTGCTTTCCACAGTTTCTCGATATCATCTTTGATAGCAGGGGCCTTTGATGGATGAATGAGTCATTGATTTTGGAGAAAAGGGGAAACATCAGGCCATGTGTCAAAATGATGCTCAGCAATAGATGGATCAAGACCGGGCATCTCGGTATAGGACCAAGCAAAGATAACAAAAAATTCCTGAAAAAGTGCTTTGTAGGATGTGATTTCTTCTGGGGTGCAAAAAAGCACCAATTGTAATGTAATCAACTATCCTAGTGATTTGGATTTATGCAGGAACGCAAAAAAATACACAAATAACCATAGAAACAAATATGCAGTGGAAATAACACTTAATTTCATTAATCAAAGAACTGAAACTTGTTTACATACATAATGGAAATAAACTAGCTAGAGTGTTGGTAGCTTATCTCTGAGAAGAGATGTGGTGGCTACATGCATCTAAACTCTATGTTACAATGAGGCTTGAAGGCCTATATATTATTGAGAAACAATAGAAACCCTACACATCCAAAAACCTAACCCTAGGAGGTGAAACGCCAGAATGTGGGCCCCGTTGGGTAACTTGGTACATCAATTTCCCGGGGTCATAACTTTGGCATACTGTTATACACCTGAATGGCACCTCTCCGTCCGAGGGCTAATATCCCTCATGTCGGCACACAAAAGGACATCTATGGATTGAGGTTTCCTGTTTTCATTATACCTTGGTTAATGATGAAATACATTGCCTAGATGCCTAGCTGATTACTTTGCCATTTTAGGATTTTGAGTAGCATGCGCGACTATTCCTATTGACATCTCGCGCATCATGCACGAGTCTTATGTTCAGCATGTCGCGCATACATGTATGCGCGGGTTGCATTTGTATGGAGTCGCGTATCATGCGCGGGTTGCATTTGTATGGAGTCGCGTATCATGCGCGGGTTGCTCTACTACAGACCCGCGCATGGCTTCCTCAAAATTAATTTTTAAAAATACGAGTTAATGGGAGATTAGTTTACTCATTTACCTTAATCCCATTAACTGCTGCAACCTCCCTAACCTTCGAGAACTGCCTCATTTCATCCATATAAATAGAGGCCTTGGGGAGGGGGTTGGATATATATACTGGGAGAGCAAAGTTATGCTGGTGGATTGTCTACAAAATCTTTGGAGCAGAGAAACTCAGAGTCCTTTGGTGACAGAGGAGTCCTTTTTCAGACATTGGGTTGTAACCTAAACTCTTTCTATTATTGTTAATAAAGATATTACTTCTTCCATATGTGTTTCATATCTTGTGGATTGGTAAATGTTTACATTTCAATACAATATATGATTTTCCTAACCTGCATCTATATATATGAATTGCTTTGTATCTGGAAGAGTGTTTATTAACAGGTGAAGGAGGAACTATCCTGGAGACTTTGGAAGTGGATCAGAGAGGGAGAAGCTAGCTTGGACCAACCTTCATATTTTACAAGTAAGTTCCTGCTACTTTCCTATTTCCTATTCTGTGCTTTTAAAGTCAAACTATCTACAAGTCATGAGTATGTTGGTAACCCCCCAGACCTAGGTTATTAGGTGAATTATCCATTACAACACATACTACCTCCGTTTGACACGCATGATACATCGTTAGAAATATCTATTGAATACCTACATTGATAATCAAAAAGTATCCAATACAAAATGGTCTCATGTTTTCCCAACCATTCGATGCCAAAAAAACACCGTTTAGGGCCTCAAAACGGCTCTGGAAGTTTAGGAATCGAAAACTACCAAAAATAGTAAATTTTGCTACAGTTAAGGAAACTAGAAGACTGAAAGAAACAATGGTACGGGTCCAAATGGAATAGGTGGGTGGCCACCAATATCCTCCTGGATCATTCCTCCCCCCTTAGGAAGTAGTGGTCCCCATTGCGTTGAGTTCCTTTGAACTTGGTCTCTGCTGAGCCACTTTCCCTGGTGAAGGAGTTGGCCTGCTTTGACAACTTGATATAGCTGGATCTTCTACTGGTGGGTGTTCTTGATATGTGTGTCCATAATCTAATCAGTTGCGGCTTGTTCCATGTAGTCAGGATTTAACTATGTTGGTGTGAGTTGTTCTACCATGTCTGATGTGTCCATTAGAGGTGGAAAGTAGGGCCGAAGGTAGTCCACATTGAACACCGGGTGCATACCAAGGAATGGTGGAATATTGAGCTCAAAGGAATTATCCTCGATAGCCTTGGTGATGGTGTATGGCCCATATCAAAGCAGGAGAATCTTGTAGTGGGGTCCAGCGAGGCACTCCTTCTGCAAATGTAGCCACACTTTGTCACCCACCTGGAAGTTGTGTTGCACCCGATGCTTATCATGCCGCTGCTTGTACTTAACATTGGATCTGTCCAATATGTCATGAACCTATTGGTGAATGTGCTAAATGTGCTCAATGAAGCTGTTCACCTTGGAAACTTCAGACTGGACATGATCTGAATCAGCCTGAGTAGCTGCAAATGGCATGGCTACATCAATGGGACATAGTGGCTAGAATCCCAAGCCCACTTGAAAGGGGTTATGGTTGGTTCAGCTGTTGAGGGCCCATTTATAGCTATGTTGTACATAGGGGAGGCTCTCATCCCATGTGCATGGATGCTTTGAGTTGTACATGCGCAAAATGTGTACGATCATCCGGTTGACAAACTCTGTATGGCCATCAGTTTGGGGATGGAAAGCTGTGGACATTGTGAGCTTGGTGTCTAGCATTGAACATAGGATAGACCAAAATGTACTAAAAAACCTTCTGTCCCAATCTAAGATTATAGACTGTGGGATTCCAAAGTGTACCCACACTCATTCAAAGAAGAGTTTAGCAGTGGCTTCTGTTGTGATATTCTTCTTGCAGGCTGCCATTATGGCCATCTTTGAGAATCTGTCGATGACCAAAAACACATAGTCATTGTTGTGCTTAGTAAAAGGAAGGCTCAACATGTAATCCATGTAGATGTATTCCCAGGGTCGACTAGGGGTAGGAAACAGAGTATAGAGGCCTTACTTCTTGATGGATGGTTTGGAAATGGCGCAGGAAGTGTAGGATCAGATGTACTTCACGACGTCCTGTCGAAGTTTCGGCTAATAGAAATACTTCTGCAATACTACCACCATTTTCTCGACCCCAAAATTCCCAGGGACCCAACTATAGTGCACTTCCCAAATCATCTTGGCACACTCACTTGAAGGAACACAAAGGTGTCCCATGTGACATAGTAGTGCATCCTGGAGGTGAAAATTTGGAACTTGGTTTCCCTCCAAGAGCGTCCTGTATTTGTGGCTGAATTATGGATCGCTCTTATAGAGAAGTGGCCAATTAGAGGTCTCGTGCCCACAATAGTTGAGCACGGTGGTTATCGCCACAATCGGTGGTCGGCTGAGGTGGTCTGCAACATTATTGGTGCTTCCCTTCTTGTACTTGATATTCAAATGAAACTTTTGTAGATATGTGGACCACTTGTGATGGCAATAATTCTGTAACTTCCCTTGTATCTGTATGAACTACAGGGGTTGGTGGTCTGTGTGGATGATCATTTCCTTCCCCAAAATGTAATGCTTCCATTGTTAGTAAGCCTATACAATGGGATACATCTCTTTTTCATAAGTGGGATATTTGTGGACTGTGTCAGATAGTGTCTCACTATGATATGCCAATGGATGCCCTTGTTGAGTAAGGACATCCCCAATAGCATAGTCAGAGGAGTCTGTCTCGATCTCAAATGGTTGTTGCAAGTCTGTTAATGTGAGCAATGGGGCACAGCAGAGGCAATGTTTCAATTCTACAAATGCCTTCTGTTGAGTTTTCGACCAAAAAAAAATTTATTTTTCTCCTCCCTTGGTGACTTGACTCAAGGGCCAAGTGATATGAGAGAATCCCAACATGAACCTACAGTAGAAATTAGCAAGACCCAGAAAGCTGCGAAGCTCTATTAGAGGAGTTGGGACTGGTCAGTCCCGAAGGAATTGGATCTTGGTTGGATCCACATGTACCCCATACTCATCAATAATTTATCCCAGAAACTAAACCTGGGTCATGCAAAAAGTGCACTTTTCTAAATTGGCACACAACTTATTTTGCTGCAACGTTTGGAGGACCTGTCGGATGTGGTGGAGGTGATCTTCCCAAGTCTAGCTAAATATCAGGATGTCATCCAAGTACACTACTACAAATGAGTTGGTGAATGGCCAAAAGATGTCATACATCAGTCTCATGAAGGTTGCGGGAGCATTCATCAGGCCAAAAGGCATGACCAACCATTCGAAAAGGCCCTCCTTGGATTTGAAGGTAGTCTTCCACACATAGGTCGGTTCGATCGGTACCTGGTGATACCTAGAATTTAAGTCGATCTTGCTAAAATATTTCACCCTTTTAAGCTGGTCCAAGAGGTCATCAATCCATGGGATCGGGTACCTATTCTAGACAGTGATCTTGTTCAGTGCCTGATAGTCAATACAGAGCCTCCAAGTCCCATCCTTCTTCTATACCAACATGATCGGGCTCCCACAGGGTGATGAAATTGGTCGGATGTGACCCTTCTACAGCAGCTCCTGAATTTGCCTCTTGATTTCATCATTCTCTAGAATAGATCATCGATATATCATTCCATTGGGCAGCGATGCACCTGGGGTCAAATCAATGGGGTGCTTGACTTGAAAATGTAGAGGCACCCCCGTGGGTGAGGTGAATATGTCCCAGTACTCCTCCATGACCTTGTCCATTTTTTGTTGTCATGCGAATGGGCCCTGTCTGGACGTCATGGCCACGATATTCTTCTTTCTCTGAGGGTAGATCATCAAGAAAAAAAATTTCCCGATTTTGGAAACGAGCTTACTACATTGTTTTGCAGTAACCAAAGAGATAGCGGAAGGAGGTGGTACCTCTGGTATCCTGTACGAATTATTTCCCAACATAATAATAACAGCACGATGTCGAGACTCATACACAGCATGTCGCTTCCATAATTATGGTTGACCTAATAATACATCACAAAAATCAAGAGGATCAATATCACATAATACCTCATCGGTGAAGGGCTTGATGCTGCAGGGAAGGCGGCAATGCTGGCTGACGCGGAGATCCTGTACTTGGTGAAGCAACCCGATGGTGTACGACTGTGGGTTTGTTGTGGTCAGCAAGCCCAACCACTTCATTACCTCTGCTGAAATGAGGTTATTTTGGCTCCCACTGTCGATAATGAACTGTAGCGAGGAACCCTTTACCCACATCTAGGAGTGGAAAATATGCTCCTCCTCCTTTGAGTCTTCTGGTTCTTCCTTTTGGATCTTCGTGGTGGAAATGGTGGCATTGGTATCTGCATCGATAATATTCTTCCCTTTATCATTATCCTTCTTGGGTTCTGATTCAATGTCAGAGTATGCATCTGATTCGGAATCCTTTATCTCGGCCACTAGTGACTACTTGGCCCGTGTTGTGAGTGGGGATCTTATGGAAGTCACACCACTTTCCCGCATCCTTCTTAGGCTTCGTAGTGTTTCCATTTGCTTGCATATTTTGCAAGTTGTCTTGAGCCACCATGCCTTGGTTGTGTCCTTGGTTCTGCGATTTGGGGGCACCTTTTTGTTGCTTACGATTTGTAGATCCAAAGTCTTTCTTTTTCTGTTTGAATTTTTGCTCAATTTTAGTAGCATACCGGTATGTCGTACCAAGCAACGAGATGTCGAGGAACTCCATTTCCTCCTAAATGTATCTATGCAGACAACTATGGTACTTCACCACCAAATGTTTCTCTGAATGTTTGATACCTAACTTGGTGCACAGGGTATGGAACAGATTCCTCAGCTCATGCACATAGGGATCTACATCAACCATCTGAAATAAGGTATGTTTTGAGATCCTTTAGTGTTATATGTTTGGTTTCTCTTGCATATGGGAAATGATTGATTTCTGCAGTTACTCTATCTGTTGTGGTACCCCAATCCATAGGAATTTTTCTCGGTAACAGTCACTCCCCCTAAATCGGAGCATCATCCTCCCTTTCATTATGTACTCTATGTATCGAAACATTCTATATTGGAGTGACAGGTAGCATCCTCTACTGCTATGTATCCATATCAGGTTATTGGATACCAAAATCCTTTTATCTTGAACTTTGTCGAAAAGTTCCTCTTGCACCCATATGTGAGCTTGTTGTCTTCTATAGGTTTCCATCTTCAACCTTGTAGAAAAGGTTAAGATATTCATCACTCTAGGTGATTTGTCAAGCTCTTGGATATGCTTATCTATGGGTTCCTTCTGAGCTCGTACAAAGCATATTCTATACAAATGGTTCTTTGCTTGATATATACTTCTACTGAAGAAGTGTGTCTGGTCAATAGAGAATGTCATGCCATAGTCTATTCTTTCTTAGAAAAACCATGAACCTTTATTTTTACACTTGTTCTTGTATATCCATATGGAAGACACTACGAACTTCCCTTCAAGTCTCGGAACCATATTCTAGACATCATTCCCCATGAACAACTGTTATTCTTTAATCATGGATTCTTCCATAGCTGGAAGGGTTTGCATCAATGATGTCACCCAACTGTGTCGCACAACTAGAGTGTGTCTGAGGCCTCTTAATTTGGTTTAGAAGTCTCATCATATTTTTCTTCATCTTTTAATATCTCTCATGCAAAATATGGTCTTCATCTCTTGAGGTGGATCTACCGCTCTCTAAAGCTCTTTCTTTCGTCACAATGTCCCTGACCTCTAAAGATTCAGGTTCATGTTTATTGGAGTGAATCTTGAATTGTCATCACTTGTTATTTAGAACAAGTCTCATTGTCCTTTTCTTGTATGCAGTTGTACAAGACCTTTCCTACAAGTCAAATGCACTAGTTGCATGGTTAGAACCATTTCATAGAACATATGCCATACGAAAAATTCTTATGCATCATGCAACTATTTAGACAATACAACATTCATCCATATCTCACGAAAAATTTCCAGATTCCTTCCATATCTACCATGACATCATTGATATTGTGCACTAATCCAATATGTCAGCAAAGAGGTTTCATTCTAGATAAATAGCAATGAAGAGTTGTATAGCACCATGGGCTACTTACCCATCACATGCATATTAGTAGTATACTATCATTAATGCAAACATTATATCATGCATAATCCACAACATATACAAGAAAGACAATTCAAATACTTATGTTTGTTTGTTTGTTGTCATCTTCTTCTGGATCAACAACTTCTTCTTTGACCAATGAGACTGCTTCAATCTCATGCTTGCTTGAAAGCTTTTATGGAATCCTGCTTCTGGTAGACCTAGGGTTTGACAGAGAAACACTAATTTTTCAATTGAAGTATCTTTTAGATATTATTGGATAGAAATATTCACCTCCTCAAGCCAAGCTAAGTAGTATACTCATTTTCCCAAAACTGTGATCAGAACTGCAAAATATCTGATGCCCTAGTTTTCTTCAGTTTCTTCTCTAGAAATTCCTAACATTGTTTCTGAGGTATCTCTGAAATTACTTCTTCTCTATGTATAAAATTTTGCATTATGGTGGAATTTTCTGTCCTCTTTCTAACACCTCAGTTTATAGTAGAATTGGTTTCACCAATTGGGACTTATATGCGTTTTCCCAAGGTGACTTATTTCAGGATTGTTCAGAAGAGTGGATTTGTATTGACTTCCATGTGTCATTATTTCCCACTCAGGGTATGAACTTTTTACCACCAAAATTAAAGCTCGTTGCCTTTCTGCAACATCTTGCAAAATTGCATTTGGACCTTCGTATCCCTAGATATAGTAATTCTCCCTAGGTCACATGTTTAAGTCTAAATCCTACGAGAGGTTGGAACCCTAACTTGGAGGAATCATATCTCCCAGAATATAGCGAATATGAGGCTGAACATTTTACACAATGAACATCAGGAATTTATCTTTTTCTTTTAAAAGTTTCATATCCTGATCCTTCTCCAATATATAGATATAGAGAAAGTACCAAAACTACTATTTTTAGTATTTTAGGGTTATCAAGCATGAAACCCTAATCTTCAATAGTTGTAGTTGTAGCACTGTTTTGGATGCACAACGACTTATTGCAGGGTGGCTCTGATACCATGTTAAGTCTTATGGTTATATCAGATCTTATAACATTTAGCATCATAATAGCATAACCATAAGCAAAATATCACTAAAAGATAGACAAGCACAACCACAAAAAGAACACAAAGATTTATCCTCGGAAACCCTCATGGGCCAGAAAACCCAGCAAAACTTCCTCTATATAAGATGTATAAAAGACAACCAAAAACACTTGTTCTCCTCCTATTTTCTATCTCTCTCTCTCCTGTGCAGTACACAAGTGTATGCGTGTGTTCAAATAAGAACCATAGCTCCTCTATTTATACACATGTGTCAACTTGACTTTTGCACTAGACAAATTGGCCCCAATAAACTATCTGGGCCAAATTCACCTAGGAATACTCAAAAACAATATTTTATATTATTTATTATGGTACTAAAGACCTAACACAAGTGGAGCCTTTACCGCATGTCTCTATGATGACCATATACAATAGTAACACCCCATCGGAGGAATAATAACATCTCCCTTGGGTTACATCAGTAAAATACATTTGGAATATCATTTGAAGTTACAATATTTCAACAAGTATCATGTAGAAGTTCAACAGCAAGGAAGAGTGACAAAATATGGCATTCAATGGGAAGAACTAATTCCACACCATGGACTAAGTGAAATGGGGTAAAACTGGTGGTGGTTTTAGTCAAGTTTTGGTAGGATCAGAGAGTGGAAAAGAGAAAGTGGTGCCAGTTGGTTCTATGTTTGTCCACCATTCGTTGGAGCATGGTTTTGAGGATCTTGTTAACAACCTAAAATTGGCCATTTCCCTGAGGGTAATAAGTGGACGAATACTGGTGTTTAAACTTCAACATGGTAGAGAGCTTCATCCAAACAATGCCCTCAAAATGAGAACCATGGTATGATACTAATTGTTGGGGTACACCAAAATGAGTGATAACATGGTTAAAAATAACCATGTCAAAGTATCTGCCTTATAGTTGAAAGTATGCATGGCCTTAGCCCACTTGGTAAAGTAATCAACAGCCAAAATTATTTATTTATGGCTATCGGTCGAAGGATGGTTATGAGTCATGAAGTTGATCTCCCATTTGTAGAAGGGACTGCTTGTGACAATAGGATATAGTGGCATAGGGGTGTCCTTGCTTTTGGAGTAAAGAGATGAAAATTGTGGCAATGTTTAACTGCATGGATGCAATTGGCAAAGATGGAAGGCCAGAAATAACAGCGCAGAGTATCTTTTGAGTGGTAGCCAAAATAGAGAGTTGGCCACCACATGCTCCACTATGACAGTCATTAAGGACTTTTTCAACTTCATCATAGGTGAGACAATGACGCAGTATGGTATCGACACCATGATGGTACAAGACATCACCAATAAGGAGATATCAAGAAATTTGGGGCCGGATGCGATGATGATCTTCATGGATTACATGGGGGCCAAATTTCTGTGTGTGCAAGTACAAAAGGATTCCCCCATACCATGGATCTTCAATAGAGATGACAAGTAAGAATTCATCAGGAATATTGATTGTGATAGGTCGTGAAGTAGATGACAAATGGAAGTCTTTTATCAAGGAAGATAACACCAAAGCTTTGGTTCTTTTTGGTGTGATGAATACCAAGTCGTACTCTTGCAGAACGACAATCCACTTGGAAGCACGACCTTGGACAAGGTGGTGTCTCAAGATATAATGAATGGGGTTGGAAATGTACATGACTCGAGTTTGGCTCAAGAGAATATAGTAACATAGGTTTTGTACCGAAAAGACAATGAAGAGTGCCATCTTCTCTTTGTGTGAGTAACGTAAAGGGGGTTTGGAAAGTTTATGAATTATGTAATAAATCATGTGCTCTTGAAAAGTATCATCTTCTTGATCCAAGACTCCAGGGATATCATTTTTAGATGCTGACACATAGAGGATAAACTCCTTAGTGAAGGCAAGAGGAGACGACAAAGGAGTGGAAGTCAAATATTGTTTCAACGCATCAAAAGAGCCTTGCACATGCTCATCCTAGACAAAAGGAATGTTGGTACGAAGCAAGCATAATATCCCATGGAATTTCATCGCATAGTCTGGAATAAATTGGCAAAGGAAATTGGCCTTGACTTGGAGACTTTGCAATTGGCAAAGGAAATTGGCCTTGACTTGGATACTTTGCAATTGGCAAAGGAAATTGGCCTTGACTTGGAGGCTCTACAATTGGCTTAGAGTATGTTGGGCGGGGGGGTGATTCATAATGGTTTGAACCTTTAAGGATCCACGACAATACCTTTGTGAGACATTATGAATCCTAGTAAGCGATAGGATGGGAAACAAAACACACACTTGAAGGGGTTCAAGTAGATGTTATATTTGCAACATCGCAGGAAGACTTGTCGTAAGTCGTCCAATTGTTGAGAATGCTTCCGAGAGCGAGCCAAGAGGTCATCTAAATAGACCAAGATAATGTGAATGAGGTCGTGGAAGCAAAATTTCATGGCCTACTGAAAAGTGGCACTAGAATTTTTCAGGGAAAACAACATGACACAATATGCAAATGTGCCCCAAGGGGTAGTGAAAGAGGTTTTGTACTGATTCTCTTTGCGGATATGAATTTGATTATAACCGAAAAACCCATCCATGAAGGAAAAGACTTCATGGACGGCACAAGAATCGATGATATGGTCAATGAACAAAGTGGGGAGGTTGTCTTTGGGACATGCCAAATTCAATTCATGAAAGTCAGCACATACACGAATGGTACCTTGTTTTATTTTGGTGGGAACAGGATTGGAAACCCAAGTGGTATACGCTATGGGGTATATGAAAATTGATTTCCACAGTTTCTCGATATCATCTTTGATAGCAGGGGCCTTTGATGGATGAATGAGTCATTGATTTTGGAGAAAAGGGGAAACATCAGGCCATGTGTCAAAATGATCCTCAGCAATAGATGGATCAAGACCGGGCATCTCGGTATAGGACCAAGCAAAGATAACAAAAACTTCCTAAAAAGTGCTTTGTAGGATGTGATTTCTTCTGGGGTGCAAAAAGCACCAATTGTAATGTAATCAACTATCCTAGTGATTTGGATTTATGCAGGAACGAAAAAAAATACACAAATAACCATAGAAACAAATATGCAGTGGAAATAACACTTAATTTCATTAATCAAAGAACTGAAACTTGTTTACATACATAATGGAAATAAACTAGCTAGAGTGTTGGTAGCTTATCTCTGAGAAGAGATGTGGTGGCTACATGCATCTGAACTCTATGTTAAAATGAGGCTTGAAGGCCTATATATTATTGAGAAACAATGGAAACCCTACACATCCAAAAAACCTAACCCTAGGAGGTGAAACGCCAAAATGTGGGCCCCGTTGGGTAACTTGGTACCTCAATTTCCCGGGGTCATAACTTTGGCATACTGTTATACACCTGAATGGCACCTCTCCGTCCGAGGGCTGATATCCCTCATGTCGGCACACAAAAGGACATCTATGGATTGAGGTTGCCTATTTTAATTATACCTTGGTTGATGATGAAATACATTGCCTAGATGCCTAGCTGATTACTTTGCCATTTTAGGATTTTGAGTAGCATGCGCGACTATTCCTATTGACATCTCGCGCATCATGTGCGAGTCTTATGTTCAGCATGTCATGCATACATGTATGCGCGGGTTGCATTTGTATGGAGTCGTGTATCATGCGTGGGTTTCTCTACTACAGACCCGCGCATGGCTTCCTCAAAATTAATTTTTAAAAATACAAGTTAATGGGAGATTAGTTTACTCATTTACCTTAATCCCATTAACTACTGCAACCTCCCTAACCTTCGAGAACTGCCTCATTTCATCCATATAAATAGAGGCCTTGCGGAGGGGGTTGGATATATATACTGGGAGATGCTCTATCCATATAGTGGGTACCCGCTCGATAAGCCTAGTCAGCTTTGCCTCGAGTACCGTAACCAATCCAGGATCTCCTCCTGCTACAGGACGTACGAAGATACGTGGGTGCCCTACTGGGCGGACTGGTCCAATATCTGCATTTTGACACATGATTAGGGTTAGAATTGTGCATATGTATATATCCTATCATTAGACAATCCATAAAAATTTGATAATGATAAAAAATAAAAATGACTTACCCATCTCTCCCCATGCTCCTCCTGGAGGGAGGACTAGGTCTGGATCACCTCAAAAATCTAATCCGGCATATGGGAACTGCTTTAATGCTGGCACCTGCCGTTCCCACCATGAATAGAAATCGTCGTCATACATACTCTGTACCACATCTCCTCCTCTGTGACGAAGGAAGATATCACCCCACCGGCTCAGCCTCGGCTGACGTGGATGTCTGATCTCTAAGGGGATCGCAGGGCTCATAGCAGGCACCCTCTCAAAGAAGAACGCAACTAGTATACTAGCATACCCAAAGTTCTTCCGTCTCCCCCTCCTGCAATCGGATAATTGCCTCTTCATAAGATGGGAAATTCCCGAGCACCAGTCATATAGAGTGCCTCTGAAACAGTCAACCGCCACTCTCATCTGAGTCCTGGTGGCATGATGTAGTCTTGCCGATCCTGACAGTCTAACAACGGTACTAGTCAATACCTGCAATGTAAAATCCTGTATGTCTGTGATGAGAATGCTACTGCCCTTCTTTGGAGTACCGAACCTGCAGAATACATCCACATAGTTCTGGACACTCAAGGGGTCTCCACCCCTGCCAGTGCCCTCTAGGTTCACCGGTGCTCCCCGATGTGATAATCCTGAGATGAAATAGATATCCTGTAAGGTAAGCTCCAAAGTCTCACCTTGGATGTTGAACATCCCCAGGTCATGGTCCCAATAACTAACCAAGAACTCCAATATGCGGACATTGTCCCGCATGGGTGATGTGCAGAAAAACTTGAATAGCCCACTATTCCGCAATGCTTGGATAGTAGGCGGGCTTTGGAGAGCCGCTTGGTCCATCATCTCGTGTTCCCACTCCCTCCACTCCAGCACCATATTTTCCTGACAAAAACACATAGTGTGATTCAGTAATTCATCACAGAAATTTAAAAAATTTTGAACATTTTCAAAGATTTTATCTTTCGCGCGGTATGCGCGACTGTCCATTGGGACATGTCACGAGCCATGCGCGGCTTCCCTATATAGCAACTTGCGCATCAAACGCGTATGCGCGGTTCTCCTATGCAGCAACCCGCGCATACATTTTACCATTTTTATATTGATGAATTAAATTGAATGGACCATTAATTCTAAAATTTGTTTGGATGAAATTAAAGAGCACAGGGTGTAGATTTACCTGACACTGATGGATCTGAATTCCACAGGTCCAATTGTCCACAACGAGAAATCAAAGATAGAGGGTAAAATGCTCCTTTTTGGTCCAAAAATTACAATGGTGAGAAATGTTTTGTTTTTCAAACTATTTATAGAAAAATTATTTGGTAAAGTGGGTTTTTTCTATAGTTTGAAATGTAATTGATTAATACCATACCTTTTTGGTGCTTTGGAACAGGTTTACTAATTATTTCAAAGTGTTGATGCTTCTATAGGGTGGTTTTTGCTCTTCCCAACACATGTTGGCAACTTATCACTCCACATTAACCTTAGTGTTCAACATTTTGCCACGGACTATGGTATTTTAAGCCATTAGTCCCTTGTCTCTACCATTGTTCTTCCGTGGCTAGGATCCCCATTTCATGAGTATCATTCTTATATGCCATTGCCATCCTTTGATACTCATTTTCGTCACTGTTTTAGGCCCAGGGGTTTCCTCATAGCTACTTTTCACGACAAATAGAGCTTCTTATGAATCTCTCTTTACAAGCTATCCCTTTATAGGACTCCCCGCCCTTATGGAGTTTCTTTAGGCCCAGGTCTGACTCCTTAAAAATAGACTTGACTGCCGAGTTATCTCGTCCGTTCAAGCTCGTTAAGAATATGTGAACGGGCATCCACATTGGTGGTAGGTTATCTCTTTCTCGGACCATGCGGAATAATACGAGAAAGGATCACTCTCTTTTCTTCGGAATTGAGAAGATTATTCTCAGGTATAGGTTTATCACTTTTCCGGACCTGAGCGACTAAATTTACGGAAAAGGAACACCCGGTTTGAGCTTAGTTTTCTCTTTTTTGTGCTCTGGAACTAAACATGAAAAAGATTCCGAGTGTACTTTGTGTCTTTGTCATGCTCGTTAAACACTAAAGAACAAAGCAACGAGTTTATTGTTGTAAGCCCCATTTCTTGTAACCAAATGGATCTTTCCGAGTGATCTTGCTTTCCTTCACACTCATAAAACTCAAGCTATTTTATGCTGTTATGGAAGGAGCATTGGGTAGGTGGTAATTTAACCTTTTTCGGACCTCCCCGACTAAGTACAAAAAAGGTTCACCTTTTCTTCTTCGGAAGTTAAGAGATTTCTTTTGAGGTTTGTTTTATACTTTTTTGGCCTTAAGAGACTAAATTGGACGAAAAGGGACCCCCCTGGAGTCTTCTTGGCATTTTCAGACTCTCTAAATATGAAAATACCACATGAGCATGTACTAGTTCGGGCTCATTAAATCCACGGATCAGTGTATCAAGCATTATTTTCCCATCTCTTCAAGCTTGTTAAAAAATGAAGAGGGAACCGAGTTGGCTTTCCTAGACTCGTTAAAACTTAACAGGGAAGGTAAGGAAGAAGTTTTATCTTGTTTTCAGTCATGGCAGCATGTCATCCTTGAACATAGCACTTTTTGCTTTCCGATATCCATGTTTCAGTATACACTTGTTTTCAGCTATCACTTTGAGTTTTTGACTCCTCCTCTTGTCCATTATTCCTGGGGAATCTGCTCATGTCTTCTACATGACAGATAAGTCTAGTTGTTCTATCTATCCGTTGTATGCTGCCTTGGGTCATCTCTGTGTCGTGCTCACTTTTCAAGGATTATACCCAATGTTTGATTTATCACCTGATCCCATCATTGTTATATCTGTTATCCATTTACTTGTGTCTCCCTTCTTTTGCCCAGTTCCTAGTCACTCTTGTGATCCATTGGAGGATCTATTGCCTTCCCTATCACAGTATGGTTCCATTACAGTGTCTCCTGATGATGATGACCTAGAGCTTTGACGATGGTACCTCTGGTTTCACTTTCATCATTGGTGAACTCCTTTGCTTCAGTTGTCAATTATCATCTATTGGTTGACAAACTGTTGAATCCTTTCCATGTTCGACTTCAGATTACCCTTATTCACATGGCTTGGATTGTACTAGTTCTTTGGGATCTTTTATGAAGACCTTAGTCCCTTATTCATGAACTAAGTTGCGCAAGACTATGTTCCATTTCTATATCCGGCTTCCAGATCTTTGAAGACTCATCATTATTGTATTGTGGCTTTGCTCCACCTTTATACATACGTGGTCTTTACCTGTATCATATGATGTACTCAAATATTGTAAAGGAGCTAGTGTTCCAGTAAATTGAACATAGCTTCCTCAGATGTAACCTTGTATTTGACATTACTATGTATTTGTTTCAGGTACTCCTTCTGCTCCACTGGATTTCTGAGTTCTCTGCAGAGTTGATTATTATAATGTATTTCGGCCATGGTTCCCCTCTGACCTCACACATTAGGGGGCATCTGTTATACACCTGAATGGCACCTCTCCGTCCGAGTGCTGATATCCCTCATGTCAGCACACAAAAGGACATCTATGGATTGAGGTTTCCTGTTTTCATTATACCTTGGTTGATGATGAAATACATTGCCTAGATGCCTAGCTGATTACTTTGCCATTTTAGGATTTTGAGTAGCATGCACGACTATTCCTATTGACATCTTGCGCATCATGCACGAGTCTTATGTTCAGCATGTCGCGCATACATGTATGCGTGGGTTTCATTTGTATGGAGTCGCGTATCATGCGCGGGTTTCTCTACTACAGACCCGCGCATGGCTTCCTCAAAATTAATTTTTAAAAATATGAGTTAATGGGAGATTAGTTTACTCATTTACCTTAATCCCATTAACTGCTGCAACCTCCCTAACCTTCGAGAACTGCCTCATTTCATCCATATAAATAGAGGCCTTGGGGAGGGGGTTGGATATATATACTGGGAGGGCAAAGTTATGCTGGTGGATTGTCTACAGAATCTTTGGAGCAGAGAAACTCAGAGTCCTTTGGTGACAGAGGAGTCCTTGTTCAGACATTGGGTTGTAACCTAAACTCTTTCTATTATTGTTAATAAAGATATTACTTCTTCCATATGTGTTCATATCTTGTGGATTGGTAAATGTTTACATTTCAATACAATATATGATTTGCCTAACCTGCATCTATATATATGAATTTCTTTGTATCTGGAAGAGTGTTTATTAACAGGTGAAGGAGGAACTATCCTTGAGACTTTGGAAGTGGATCAGAGAGGGAGAAGCTAGCTTGGACCAACCTTTGTATTTTACAAGTAAGTTCCTGCTACTTTCCTATTTCCTATTCTGTGCTTTTAAAGTCAAACTGTCTGCAAGTCATGAGTATGTTGGTAACCCCCCAGACCTAGGTTATTAGGTGAATTATCCATTACAACACATACTACTTCCGTTTGACATGCATGATACATCATTAGAAATATCTATTGAATACCTACATTGATAATCAAAAAATATCCAATACAAAATGGTCTCATGTTTTCCCAACCATTCGATGCCAAAAAAACACCGTTTAGGGCCTCAAAACGGCTCTGGAAGTTTAGGAATCGAAAACTACCAAAAATAGTAAATTTTGCTACAGTTAAGGAAATTAGAAGACTGAAAGAAAAAATGGTATGGGTCCAAATGGAATAGGTGGGTGGCCACCAATATCCTCCTGGATCATTCCTCCCCCCTTAGGAAGTAGTGGTCCCCATTGCGTTGAGTTCCTTTGAACTTGGTCTCTGCTAAGCCACTTTCCCTGGTGAAGGAGTTGGCCTGCTTTGACAACTTGATATAGCTGGATCTTCTACTGGTGGGTGTTCTTGATATGTGTGTCCATAATCTAATCAGTTGTGGCTTGTTCCATGTAGTCAGGATTTAACTATGTTGGTGTGAGTTGTTCTACCACGTCTGATGTGTCCATTAGAGGTGGAAAGTAGGACCGAAGGTAGTCCACATTGAACACCGGGTGCATACCAAGGAATGGTGGAATATTGAGCTCAAAGGAATTATCCTCGATAGCCTTGGTGATGGTGTATGGCCCATATCAAAGCAGGAGAAGCTTGCGGTGGGGTCCAGTGAGGCACTCCTTCTACAAATGTAGCCACACTTTGTCACCCACCTGGAAGTTGTGTTGCACCCAATGCTTATCATGCCGCTGCCTGTACTTAACATTGGATCTGTCCAATATGTCATGAACCTATTGGTGAATCTGCTAAATGCGCTCAATGAAGCTGTTCACCTTGGAAACTTCAGACTGGACATGATCTGAATCAGCCTGAGTAGCTGCAAATGGCATGGCTACATCAATGGGACATAGTGGCTGGAATCCCAAGCCCACTTCAAAGGGGTTGTGGTTGGTTCAGCTTTTGAGGGCCCATTTATAGCTATGTTGTACATAGGGGAGGCTCTCATCCCATGTGCGTGGATGCTTTGAGTTGTACATGCGCAAAATGTGTACGATCATCCGATTGACAAACTCTGTATGGCCATCAGTTTGGGGATGGAAAGCTGTGGACATTGTGAGCATGGTGTCTAGCATTGAACATAGGATAGACCAAAATGTACTAAAAAACCTTCTGTCCCAATCTAAGATTATAGACTGTGGGATTCCAAAGTGTACCCACACTCATTCAAAGAAGAGTTTAGCAGTGGCTTCTGTTGTGATATTCTTCTTGCAGGCTGCCATTATGGCCATCTTTGAGAATCTGTCGATGACCAAAAACACATAGTCATTGTCGTGCTTAGTAAAAGGAAGGCTCAACATGTAATCCATGTAGATGTATTCCCAAGGTCGACTAGGGGTAGGAAACAGAGTATAGAGGCCTTACTTCTCGATGGATGGTTTGGAAATGGCACAGGAAGTGCAGGATCAGATGTACTTCCCGACGTCCTGTCGAAGTTTCGGCCAATAGAAATACTTCTGCAATACTACCACCATTTTCTCGACCCCAAAATTCCCAGCGACTCAACTGTAGTGCACTTCCCAAATCATCTTGGCACACTCACTTGAAGGAACACAAAGGTGTCCCATGTGACATAGTAGTGCATCCTGGAGGTGAAAATTTGGAACTTGGTTTCCCTCCAAGAGCGTCCTGTATTTGTGGCTGAATTATGGGTCACTCTTATAGAGAAGTGGCCAATTAGAGGTCTCGTGCCCACAAGAGTTGAGCATGGTTGTTATCGCCACAATCGGTGGTCGGCTGAGGTGGTCTGCAACATTATTGGTGCTTCCCTTCTTGTACTTGATATTCAAATGAAACTTTTGTAGATATGTGGACCACTTGTGATGGCAATAATTCTGTAACTTCCCTTGTATCTGTATGAACTACAGGGGTTGGTGGTCTGTGTGGATGATCATTTCCTTCCCCAAAATGTTATGCTTCCATTTTCAGTAAGCCTATACAATGGGATACATCTCTTTTTCATAAGTGGGATATTTGTGGACTGTGTCAGATAGTGTCTCACTATGATATGCCAATGGATGCCCTTGTTGAGTAAGGACATCCCCAATACCATAGTCAGAGGAGTCTATCTAGATCTCAAATGGTTGTTGCAAGTCTGTTAATGTGAGCAATGGGGCATAGCAGAGGCAATGTTTCAATTCTACAAATGCCTTCTGTTGAGTTTTCGACCAAAAAAAAATTTCTTTTTCTCCTCCCTTGGTGACTTGACTCAAGGGCCAAGTGATATGAGAGAATCCCAACACAAACCTACAGTCGAAATTAGCAAGACCCAGAAAGCTGCGAAGCTCTATTAGAGGAGTTGGGGCTGGTCAGTCCCGAATGACTTGGATCTTGGTTGGATCCACATGTACCCCATACTCATCAATAATTTATCCCAAAAACTAAATCTGGGTCATGCAAAAAGTGCACTTGTCTAAATTGGCACACAACTTATGTTGCTGCAACGTTTGGAGGACCTGTCGGATGTGGTGGAGGTGATCTTCCCAAGTCTAGCTAAATATCAGGATGTCATCCAATTACACTACTACAAATGAGTTGGTGAATGGCCGAAAGATGTCATACATCAGTCTCATGAAGGTTGCGGGAGCATTCATCAGCCCAAAAGGCATGACCAACCATTCGAAAAGGCCCTCCTTGGATTTGAAGGTAGTCTTCCACACATCGGTCGGTTCGATCGGTACCTGGTGATACCTAGAATTTAAGTCGATCTTGCTAAAATATTTCACCCCTTTAAGCTGGTCCAAGAGGTCATCAATCCATGGGATCGGGTACCTATTCTAGACAGTGATCTTGTTCAGTTCCTGATAGTCAATAGAGAGTCTCCAAGTCCCATCCTTATTCTATACCAACATGATCGGGCTCCCACAGGGTGATGAAATTGGTCGGATGTGACCCTTCTACAGCAACTCCTAAATTTGCCTCTTGATTTCATCATTCTCCAGAATAGATCATCGATATATCATTCCATTAGGAAGCGATGCACCTGGGGTCAAATCAATGGGGTGCTTGACCTGAAAATGTATAGGCACCCCCGTGGGTGAGGTGAATATGTCCCAGTACTCCTCCATGACCTTGTCCATTTTTTGTTGTCATGCGAATGGGCCCTGTCTGGAGGTCATGGCCAAAATCTTCTTCTTTCTCTGAGGGCAGATCATCAAGAAAAAAAATTTCCCGATTTTGGAAACGAGCTTACTACATTGTTTTGCAGTAACCACAGAGATAGCAGAAGGAGGTGGTACCTTTGGTATCCTGTACGACTTATTTCCCAACATAATAATAACAGCACGAGGTCGAGACTCATACACAGCATGTCGCTTCCATAATTATGGTTGACCTAATAATACATCACAAACATCAAGAGGATCAATATCACATAATACCTCATCGGTGAAGGGCTTGATGCTGCAGGGAAGGCGGCAATGCTGGCTGACGCGGAGATCCCGTACTTGGTGAAGCAACCCGATGGTGTACGACTGTGGGTGTGTTGTGGTCAGCAAGCCCAACCACTTCATTACCTCTACTGAAATGAGGTTATTTTGGCTCCCACTGTCGACAATGAACTGTAGCGGGGAACCCTTTACCCACATCTATGATTGGAAAAGATGCTCCTCCTCCTTTGAGTCTTCTGGTTCTTCCTTTTGGATCTTTGTGGTGGAAATGGTGGCATTGGTATCTGCATCGATAATATTCTTCCCTTTATCATTCCCGTTCTTGGGTTCTGATTCAATGTCAGAGTATGCATCTTATTCGGAATCCTTTATCTCGGCCACTAGTGACTACTTGGCCCGTGTTGTGAGTGGGGCTCTTATGGAAGTCACACCACTTTCCCGCATCCTTCTTAGGCTTCGCAGTGTTTCCATTTGCTTGCATATTTGGCAAGTTGTCTTGAGTCACCATGCCTTGGTTTTGTCCTTGGTTCTGCAATTTGGGGGCACCTTTTTCTTGCTTATGATTTGTAGATCCAAAGTCTTTCTTTTTCTGTTTGAATTTTTGCTCAATTTTAGTAGCATACCGGTATGTCGTACCAAGCAACGAGATGTCGAGGAACTCCATTTCCTCCTAAATGTATCTATGCAGACAACTATGGTACTTCAGCACCAAATGTTTCTCTGAATGTTTGATACCCAACTTGGTGCACAGGGTATGGAACAGATTCGTCAGCTCATGCACATCTTGATCTCTTTGTTTCCACAGCGTAGTCCATTGTATGTACTTGTCCTTATAGCTCCCCATGGGATAATATTGTCCCTTTATGGAATCTAGAAATGAATTCCAAGTGGGTACAACTAAGAACGAATAGGGTCCCTCCTCATCCTTTCTCTCACAGTAGGTTTCCCACCAATCCTTGACATGGGGGGCGGCTTTGAGTAGTGTAAAAGTAATATTTTCCCGATCAGAAAAGTCCTTAACTAAGAAATATACTTCTAATATATTCAACCATCTATCTATAGTTTCTGCATCTATTCGTCCATCAAATATGGGAATGTTGAAGTTTACTTGTACCTTAAAAGGGGTTGCGCCTCCAAAGTGGCTGCTAGATGCAGATGCACTGCCAGTGGGAAGTCGTTGAAGGATCTGGGCGAAGTTATCCATCATCGCGTTCCTTTTTTTCAAGGGCCTCCTTAAGGAAAATTTTGATAAGATATTCTGCTCCCTCATCTTTCTTTTCATCCCCCATGGGAGGTCATCAGGATTTGCGAGGCTGATCTTGCAAAGGTTCAACCAGATCAATCCCTAACTCTTTATACCCCACCCTCGTTGGGGACATGCAAAGAAGATAGAGAAAGAGCAAATTGCTCTGATACCACTGATCCAGATTTATGTAGGAATGCAAAAAAATACACAAATAACCATAGAAACAAATATGCAGTGGAAATAACACTTCATTTGATTAATCAAAGAAATGAAACTTGTTTACATATAGAATGGAAATAAACTAGCTAGAGTTTTGGTAGCATATCTCTGAGAAACGATGTGGCAGCTACATGCATCTGAACTCTGTGTTACAATGAGGCTCGAAGCCCTATATATTATTGAGAAACAATGGAAACCCTACACATCCAAAAACCTGACCCTAGGAGGTGAAACGGCAGAATGTGGGCCCCGTTGGGTAACTTTGTACATCAATTTCTCGGAGTCGTAACTTTGGCATACTACCTCCGTTTGACATGCATGATACATTGTTAGAAATATATATTCAAGGAATACATTTTTTAGGGCCTCAAAATGGCTCCGGAAGTTTAGGACTCAAAAACTACCAAAAATAGTAAATTTTGCTACAATTAAGGAAACTTGAAAACTGAAAGAAACGATGGTGGGGGTCCAAGTGGAATAGGTGGGTGGCACCAATATCCTCCTGGATCACCTAGGTTTGGTTGAAATATCGACTTTAATGGTTGGTGAAATATTTTTTGTTTTACCCTCTTCAAAGGAATTAGGTACCAGAATCGGGTTTTTAAACCATTATACACTTCCACAGATGAAATATTTCTCTTCAATAGAGAATCGGTTCGACTATGAAGAAGGTTCTTTAGGGATGAAAAAGGAGTGATGGTGCATATCATCCTAAGGATATTTAGTATTCAAAAGAGCTTCAAGAATCTCCTTGTCATTGTGAAAGGAGCACATGGATAGACCAGATGGATCTTCTATGGCTAAGGATACAGAAGGGATGTTGGATCTAGAGACCATGTGAATGATGGTAGTGGTGTTTGAGGAAGAGGTTGGAGGGTGGATCTTCTCGAGGATAGTGATTTTGGATTCATGTGAGTGCTTGCAAAGGTCACTAAGGAGCAACCGATACTCTGGAAAGTTTGGGAAATGGTGTGAATAATGACCATGTAGGACACAAACCACACATTTGGGGTTGGTTTTGAGTGATTTGTTCTTAACCATAGGTAAGGCTAGAACATTGAAAACTAGAGTGTCAGAAGTCTCAAATACATTGTGCATGTCATTGCTAAGGATAGGAAAATAAGAACAATTTTGTGTCTCATGGACTTGGACATTGCATAAATCACATGTAAGAGGAGGACGTGGTTCTTTTGGTGCTTTGGGCGTCTTACTCCCAATATTCTTGGGAGGGGGGGAAAGAGTGGAGACAGAAGTAGTCATTGGTGTACCAGAAGGTGGGTGTGACATCGTCTCAATAGGTTTTATGGGAGTCAACATGATATAAGGAGTCAGGGGAGGGGTTGGTGGGTCTAGGTACCACACAGGAATACCCAAAGTGAAACCAGGAAGGTTAGGAGTATCCATGACAGACTTACTCATGATGCTGGAAGGTGGAAAGAGGAAGGGAATCATGTGAACAAGGAATGAACCCCAATAATTCCCCAAAGTTTTCAGTTGAGGTTGTGACTGAGGTTGCGAGGAGGTTACAACACTACCATATGTGATTGTGCATAAATATGATATATCAGTCGGCGAAGGGGAAGGTTTTAAGGAAAAAAAGGTGTTTGTCATAGGAGCATTGGAAAATAATCATGGGCCAACAACATACAAGGAAGGTATGGACATGTTGTTGATGGTAATGTTGATAGTAGGAAGGACATGTTTCGGTGTGGCCGCTCCCTTTGGATCATAGTATGTCAGGTTATTCGAAGGACATGATCTTCCCATCATGGGGGAACATAAAGAGTCGAAAGACAATAGAGGAAATCACTCACATTGCATACATATAACTATGTCCTAGGAGGAGGTTGTAATTGAGTTGGGTGCTAACAACCTTAATTTCAATCAACACTATTTTTCTGGCTAACTCAATAGGGACATTTGTGAGGATTCCATAGGGTTGGGCAGCATGACCATCATAGGCGCAAAGAGCATTGGAAGAATGTTGAAGGTTTGGGGATCCAATTTTATGCCAAACAAAGGTGGACATAACATAGGTGGATGCCTCCTCATCAATGATGTAATGATGAATAACCAAATTTCGAATCATGACTGGAACTTGGAAGGAACAGATGATGGAATCCAGAGTTCTCCTTTATCTAGGTCGAAGTTGATCAACCTAGAGTCAGAGGGATTAACAACACCTAACATGGATAATAACACTTTGTGTTGTGAAGAACAAGTTTTGAGAATTTCTAGAGCATACATGGCTAAGAGAGACTGCACCAAGTCGTCGACTATACTGTAGTTGAGCGCAGCTCTAGCAGTGGCGTTGTTCATGACGCAACACAAAGGGAACCATGGGACTTTGGCAGTCCCATCCATGGAGGGTCTCAGCAAATGCAAAGACATATCAGGAGTGGTGGAGGTAGATTCCACAAAGGGGTTAATGTTTTCCGTGGTGGAGCCATACTAGTTTTGTCGAGTCTTTAGGTTGACATCATATGATGACATCATAAGGAGATGGACACTAGGATTAATGGGTTGACCCGTAGTAGTGGGTGTGGGGTTTGCTGGGACAAGGGTTGTGTTTCAACCATTCCTTAATTTAGTAGGGTATTTTACAACACCATAGGTGGGGGAAACCATGGTGTGGGGGGTATGGTTGAGCTGAAGCAGCCCCATTAGGGTCACATTGATTATTAGCTTGGAGTAAATGGAGAATGTAGTTCATATGAAGAAACTAATGTGTGTGATGTCCATAAGTGCTGCAAATGGCACACAAATGGTTACTCCAAAACTGTGGGCTCTTCCCAGGCCTAGGGGTATGCTGAGGATTCTGTGTAGGGGGGTTGGATCTGTTATTATTTGGAGGTTTGGGTTATTTTCCACCTCCTAGAGGTTGTTTTTTTCCCTGATTCCTACCTCTCTTATTTCGTCCCTTCCCTTGTTGTTTTAGGGGTGGGTTGATAAGGGAGGTTTTGTTATGCATAGACCTATCCTTGAGGAGCAGCAAGAGTTGGGGTCGAAGCAGGAGTAGGTAACACATGTGGTGGGTAATATGAAGAAGTAGCTAGAGGGGCTACAAATCCTACCGTCTATCCATTACATGAGTGTGTCGATCAATGTGGTTTGTGAATGTAAGGAATTTGTGTAGGAGACGCATAAGAAGGTGTGGCTTCAGACATGAAAAATTAGGGGCGTAACCTAGTTGGGAAAGACTAGGGGTGTTACCAGAATGGGTTGGAATCGAAGGAGAGGTTGTGTGAAAGTATGGATGATGAGTAACAGAGCTAATGAATCCATTAGTGGCATGGGATTCCCTCTACATATCTCGATGTGAGGAGCCAACATGGGGAGCATCAGGTATAATGGTATACAAATAACTCGATTGGGCATAAATAAGATCAAAATGTTGTGCCTTTAGGATGGATTCCTCCTCAATTTTTGGGTGCTCATATGCAAAGTCCTTATCTATGGGGGGAAGTAAGGTTTTGAGAAAACAATCTAGGAAAATTCTATCATCTGATTGGATCTTACATAAGCTACCATGACGTCACCATTCATGGATATGATCCGTGATATGGGTAATCATGTTTTTTCTACATGATAATAAAATTTCCACACCCTCATCATATTGAACAAGTAACTGGAAATAATGTATACCCGTAATTATGGGTGGAACATACACATTCCCACTATCAACCACCCCCCCTAAAAGGGGTTAGGAGGTGCACCATCCATGGGGCTAAATGGGGTGGTGAACAACGTAGGTTTAGATTGATAGGAATAAAAATCAAAATTAGAGGTTGTATATGGCTCTGAAGGTGGTGAATGACGTTGAACATGGATCTAATGGTGACGGTTCAAGGAACCAAACTAAGGGGTATTCCCCCTAAGCCTATGTGAGTAGCGTGTTCGAGTAATGGTGACATGATGGTGTGTTGTATGATGATTATAGGCATAAGAGTGTCAAACGTAGGCTCAAAAACCCAACTACAATCGAGTGTGCAGAAGGATAGCATACAAATGGTGTCTCATAGACCGAAAAGCAATCTCTAAAAATGAACTGCAACAACATGTTATAGTAGGTGAATCTACAACAAAATGGCCAAAAAGAAAATAAAAAGAACTACCTAGAAACAAAATTGACTCACTAACCTATGGGGTACGAGTGTAAGCAAACTCCTAGCTACAAGATGGAAGCCCCTCACAAATTGTATCCTATGTAGGGTGATGAAATCCTAGTCAAACAATACAAAATGGAAGAAAAATAGGCTAAGAGAATCCCAATACCAAAATGGAAATCGATTAAAATATCCCTAGATAGAATGGTCAATAGGCTACCTCGTTCATGACACGTCTAGAGTGGTTTACCAACACTTCAACCCTTTATCCCTCGACACCCAGTATACTCTGGCATACACAAGGAGGACTATGAAGGGCTATCCTTTGGTGCAGAATGGAGTGTGTTAATCCACCCCGACTTCTGAAACCCCTTCTTGTGGCTTACTCCCACAGAGAAGCGGGGCCTCCGACAAACTGGTCATGACCGTGTCAACAAGTACAAGAGCATTTTGGTCCCCTAATGGACAACAGCTATGTATCAAATGTAAGTGACATAGGGGTGTTTTTTGAATTCCTATCCCCAATTTCCTAACTTAGCTACAAGATTGTTTTGTTCCTCAAATGAGGTTACAATGTTGTTTATATTAAGTTAATTTTTAAGGCTCTCTTGCGATCATGAACCAAGTGTTTTTTATTTAAGTTGTGAGATGTGTGCAAGTGATGTGTAAAATAGAAACCCCGACAATCTCATGGCAGAGACACAAAAAATTCATATAAATAATAGTAAATGATAGTAAATATCATGCAAAATCACAACTAACTCTACCAAAAAATAAAATATACACAAGTAAATGAACACATACAGAACTGATCAGCATGTAGGAAACACACAGGGGGTCTCAACTACTAATCACAACTCAAAGGGATCACATACAAGGAAAATAGGAACACAAAATGAACCAAGGGGCTGTAATGGATCAGATCTGGACAAAATATGTCAGGAAGGGGTAAAACCTAGACAAGGGGTCTGGAACAAGGATCTCAAACACCAAAAAGGACTAAAAAACTGTAGGTCAAACCCATTAATAGAACACGCACAATTGGGGTCGCACAGAACTATGAAACAGTAACAATTGGGGTCGCACAGAACTGTGAAAAATAGTCGAAAGACTCAGGTCGCATAAAATAGGGGTTTGTGCACAACAGGTTGCACAAAAATTGGTCACAGTAGCAACCGGGGTTGCTCCGAGATATTGGACAAGTGAAATCTAGATTTTTGGTCCAGGTCACACTTATCATGGGAAAAGGCATGACCTAGGTCATGTTTGTCAGGAAAAAAGGTGCGACCTGGTCGCAATTTTCTGTCGAATAAGTGAGATCCAGCCGGAATTGAAAGTTTTTTGGAAAAAAGGTTGTCAGCTTGGGACAAGGGGTAGGCACTAAGGAAAGACTGGTTCAGATCTACTATGAGGGGGCCATATATGTGACAGATAAAGGTAGAAAAGGATGACAAACTAGTAGGAACACATGAGAAACAAATATCTGAAAGGATCGACCGAGTGGAGTCGCTAAAACAATAGTGGGTATTTCTCCCCTACTACATGCAAAATCACCTACCCTAAATCGTCCAGATCATAGGGTAAAGTTCAATCATGCAAAGGATTACTCGAATTTGACTAACAACAAGAAATGACCATACTAAAAAATAATAAAAAATCCATATATATCCAACTAACTAATGCAAAACAAGAACAAAAAGTACCTTTCTTTTGAATTTGGGCCACCGTAGTCGTCCACAGAAATGGTCCTGTAGGTCCACAGTTTTGGTCTCCGGTCTACTCACTAGTGGTTTTTAGGTAGGGAAATGGATCCAAATGGGTATGGAGCAAACTCAACATACACCGTGAGAAATGACATGGAAAAATATGGGGATAATGGTGAAAGGTTTGAGAGTGAATGAATGAATGACAAAAAGTTGGACTAAACGTGTTTTTGGGGATACCTTCACAACGTATTTATAGGATATTCCAAGGTTTCTTTACCCATGGTATTTTATTTTGCATAGTATTTATCTATGGTATTTTGACCCATTCTCATTTTTATAGTTTTTTGGTCCTTTTTGGATAGAGCGGAGATAAATCACAATAAATGCTCAACTTCCCTTCATTTATGGGGAAGGAATAATAATGTTTTGGACCATAGTTGGTGGGATTTTAGTTGTGAAAGTCAAAATGGAGGAAATAATGTTGGGAATATGATGTATGACTATGGTTTAGACCATGGAGAGCTAGGTGAACATTTTTTGGTGTTAACATAGGTTTAGTGTGTTGTTGGACTAGAGGTCTTGAGGAAGGACAAAGAAATGGGTAATAAGAATTATGGGTTGGTGAAGCCACAAATTTAGTAGAATTTCTACCACACACATCTCCATTACATGTAGGGTTGTGAACATTGAGAGTATTAAAAGGGAAAAAGTAGGAGGTAATTTTCCCTACATGTGTGGATGAGCATTAGGGATAAAGAGGGTAGTAGGAAATATGAGGTGGCATATTAGAATGCTCACCATAAGAGGTAATAGCATACAAATAATTTCTTGTAGAGGGGAATAGTTTATTGTATGGTTTTGAAGTCATTATGTCATTGTACCAATCACACCATCTGTAGAGTGATATGCCCCCAGCTGATCGTGGTGCAAGGAGACACTATGGGGTGTTTATGGGATGATAGAATACAAATAGATGTATTAATAATAGATCAAGAATACTTTTGAGCCTTTAATATTCCTTCCTCTTCCATGTTTAGTTGCTTACAAGTGACATCCTTAGCTATGGTAGGTAATAGATATTTAAAGAACCAATAGAAATATATATATATAATCATGTAGTTTGATCTTGTGAAGGCTCTTTCATCTTCACAATTCATGGATATGGTCTATGATATGGGTATCCATAGCCTAAAACAAAAGACAAAATAATATCTAAACCCTCATTGTATTGGATGACTAATTGTATTGTGTGGGTAAATATAAAAAGGTGAAAAATGTAGAGGCCAATGACACAAAGTCGAGATGCAGTGTCGTGGAGTGTTGTTCAATGTACCATTTAACTACTACTCTAGTAAGGTGTGAAATGTGGAGGCAATGACACAAATTCGGGATGTGTCATAGATTATTGTTCAATGTACCACTTTGTTGCTACTCTAGTAAGGGTTTGTAATAATCACAAATAGTTCATGTATGATACGATCGGAGGATCAACATAGATTAAATGACATGATATAGTTGGTGGGGTCCTCTCTTTGGTTTTCTTCAAACTAAGATATGCATGAGGGTAATTTGGTGGGAATTGAGGTCCATGTGAGATCATGTCTAATAATATCATTGGTTAGTGTATCCAAATATGGTAGTTTTATAATATCCATACAAGGGAGACTTGATGTTAAAACTGCGGGTGTGTTTGTATTTACATTGGCATTTGTGTTAGATTTCTTAACATGGTCAAAGTGAGGGGGAGTAACACTAGACATATTGGTTTTTGGGTTCCTTAACGGTTAGAAGAACTAACTTAAGGTAGTCATCTAGGCTATGAGGATATTGAATCCAATCATCCCAAATGGGAACTAGGGGAGGGGGGAGTATTTTTTTATTCTCGCGTGTTGAGGTGGGATGATAACCTTGCTAAGATTCCAAAAAATGGGATAGTCTTTGAAGTAATCTAGAATTACTAGGAGGAGAAATATTGACATGGGGAAATAAAATCTGCCTCAAATAATATCTCAGTGCAAGACTAATGAGAGGGGGGTCAAATAAACCAACATTAATTCTAAATATTAAATAATTAAATGCAAAGTGCAACATGGGTGCAACCAATGAGCCAATTAAGTAAATAACTAATGTAATAGTGAACACCCTAAAATTAAAAATCTCAATATCCCTAGGAGATTAACTATAAAAAATATTAATGTGAAAATAAAAACTATTCCAAATATTCATCAACAAGTGGTCGAGAAGGGTCCATCACTAGGAACAAGTAGAAAGAAAAATGAAGTACTTCCAAAAGCTTTACTTAATGGGATATCAACTCCACCAAGAAAGTGAGTGAAGGTATGAATTCAATAATTATAGAGTGGGAAAATGGGATAAACTCTAGTTTTCCCACATTTATCTATCTCAGGTGCCCTCCCTCCTACAAGAGACAACTAGGAATGTACCTACAAGATCAGCCACTAAGCTACATCTTTATGGGTATGTAAATCATGTTACTTTTACTTTAAGAAAAAATAAAATGAATCGGGGATATTCAATATTGAAATATCTATGAGACTCAATAAAACATCTATCCCCAACGTTGGATTTATCCACTCCAAAGAGCATGCCTATTGTTGGACAGGTTTTCAACTACACTTGATAAATTATTTTAAAGTTCCCTAAAATACAACCTCTAATTATAATATGCAAAATGATTGAGGAGATTTAGCTGGATGCATATCCCCACAATCCTAACCTAACTAAAAAAATTGGCCCTTAAGTGGGGGATTTTAATGTGTTAGATTAGGGGTTAATTTTAGGCTCCACTTAGGGTCATGAACCAAGTGATGTTAAATTTTGGGTGTGTAACAAGAATTTAAATTGAAAATGAAAAGTAAATGCTTGTAAATAAAAATTGTAAATAAAGAGGGATAATAATCAATACTAAAAAGGAAATGTTTCTTTCTTGAAATAAAATCAACTTCTCTTTCTAACTTTTAATCAAATAACCATTCACAATGGAAATTATTATAGAATAGTAGAATCTAAAAAATTCAACTAAAGAAATACTAATAACTGGTACTAATAAAAATAACGATTATCCTAAAAAAAATATTATAAAAAAATAACGATGTGAAGCCAAAACATTAAATATTATAAAAAAATATTCTTGCAACCACAACAAAAACTTGGGGTTTTCACCTTTATTACCTACATGTGAAAATATAATAGCAAACAACAAGCAAAAACAAGGAAGATACACTAATCACCTATGGGTGGGGATGGAAATGGCCCTAAAGTGACCAATGATGATTCAAAAGATTCATCCCTAGTGAACTCACCAAAAGAAATGTTGGTTTTTCACCACCAACATGTACCAAATGTACCTACTTGAGGGTTGTGTAATATCAAGTATAAAAATCAAATGGAAAATGAAGTAAACTAAAAATATTATTTAATATGCATGCAATTTAAATGAGTAAACTATATAAAAACATGACAAAGTAATAAATATAAACAATGATTATTTATATTAACACAAAGAATAGATTGAGAAAAAGACACCTTGGTGTTAGTTGTAGAAGGTATGGACCTCTGCAACTGACCCAAAGGAGAGATATTCTTCTCCTTTATGTCCAAATTATATCCAAGTAATGTAGAAGGTGGATTCCAAATGATGAAAGAAAAAAAGGATGAAGGCTCTCTCTCACTTTCAATAGGAAATATAAAAGTTTACCTAGTAATTGTGGATGGATGGATGGCGTGATCTTGAGTGTTGTATTTATATTGAATAATGTGGACAATTATTAGATCTAGCTCCATTGTGAATGATTTGTTATTCATTGATGATTTAGTGTGGAAAAAAGGTTTTGGACACCAAATAAAGTGCTATTTTTGGTAAAAACCATTAGGGGTGTCCACTTTTAGGCACTAAACCCTTTTGGGAGGCACACAAAAATGAAGAGTAACTAAATTGTGGTTTTGAGGACTCGTCACAGTAATCAATATTTTTAGTGTGACACATCATCGCAGAATTCAATGGAAAATACATGCAATGATAGTTAAGGTCAAGATTTGTATTTCCTTCAATTTTTTGTCACATTGTTGACGTCATGTATTGATGGAAGTGATGGCAATCAGGATAACATAGTTGTAAATTATGGATAAGGGTGGTGATACTCATGACAAGGTAAGTGGGAAAAAATTGTTTGTTAACACATACAAATCAGTTATTGATTATTTCTTATTTCTAATCCCTTAACAATTGAAGTGAATATTTGAAATTTCCTCTTTGTAATATTTCTAAGAAGTTGTGAGATAATGCCAATGAAATGGGCCCTCTATAACCCTACAATTTCTCAAAATATTCCATTCAACTTGCTTCTTGAAAAAATAGTAGGCCCTCAAGATTATTTCCTAGAAACTAAGTATTAATTCTCTCTCCTATTTAATCCTCCACTCATTTGGTTCCACAATTGATTTTTTGCAGTGAGCACTCTTTCTATCTCAGTGTTGCCACAAATTCAATGATTTAGAATAATTGAACAATTTCTTACAGTATTCCTCCTTTAGTATCATGACATGCAAAATTGAAATAAGAATGTGTCTAGTGATGGTTCTAGTAAACACAATAGAAAATTATATCAAAATCCTTTATGCATCACCTTAGATTTGTCACTCTTTCTCAAGATAGTCAAAAACATGAATCATAAACATAATCACTATGATAATATCATGTGAGATGAATGCAAAATATATACAACAATGGAACTATGTTGAAACCAATTTCTTATTTTATTTTTATTGGTTTCTTAATAAAAAAACCTCCAAAGAACTAATTTTCAAGTTATTTATTCTTTTGTGGTGCACCAAAGTGGTTTTCACCACAAAATTATTAATTTTACAAAATATAATTTTCCAGCAAGCTTGTTTTCAAGGATTCATATATTATATGATGCCCCAAAGGGATTTTATTATCCTTTTCTTTTCTTTTCTTTCGATGTGGAGAACAAAATCATTACTTTGGATTGAAAAGAAACATTGCTTTTATTCAAAATCAAGTATTATGTTTTTGTTTTAAATATTAAAACAAACTCCTCCTTAGATAATAATTTCTTATGAGGATTCAATTCATGACAATATGCAATGAGTGGAGTTAGGTCTTCATCCATTGTTGAAATCGTAATTGAACATTTGCAAAAAATCACATCAATCACATAAGTACTTAACCATTTGGTTCTCATATTTCCTATAAATTCCTTTCTATGCCTTATATATTTTGTGGCATTACATTTCTATTATTATATTAGAATTGTCTTTATTGGTAGGATAGGACCTTTATTGTAATTGTATGGTCGATTAAGACCTTAATTGTAACTGTACAATTTTCCTCATGTGTGTGTGTGTGTGTGTGTGTGTGTGAGAGAGAGAGAGAGAGAGAGAGGGAGAGAGAGGGACTGAGTGGGAGAGACCTATTTTTAGAAGCATCTCATCTTGTCTTGTGCATTTGATACATTGTATAAGAATCTTGCCACTTCAAAGAGTGTTCTTTGTCATCTCTTTATTTCATTCACAAGGTGTTGGGTTCCTCTTTATTTATAATTTTATTTTATTTTTGGAATTTGCTATGTAACATTTAGGTTTTGTTTCATTATAATTTTGGAGTTATGGTTTATGGTAGTTAGGGTTTTTAGGCTAGTCCAATAACTAGTCTCAAACATTCGTTCTAGGTAAAATTATTATGTTTGAAGCTTGAAGGATCCAAATGACTAAAACATTTTACATAATATAGAATATGGGTAATTTTATTTGTGGTAAAAATTTTGGAATTAGAGAAGGAAATTTAGACACATGGAAAGACATGCAATTTTGATTTCCTGAAAGGTACAAAACAACAAGTTTTGGGAAATCTACCATGAATTTCCCTTACCACAATAGAAGTTGGTAAATCTTGTGGAATTGCACAGAATACATACCAAGCTACTACAAGACAAAATTTTAGACTCAAAGGAGTTGAAATATCAGAGACAATTCAGGAACAAGGTTGGCTACTAACATGGCCTATAAACTAGGGTTTCTAAAGGTATGTTAACTTGAAACTTGGATAAATTTTAACTGGAATATTTATTTTATGTGATTAAATTGGTGTTATAAAGAGCCAATATAGGAGAAATATATGTAAATATTATTTTGGCTCACATGGAAAGGGATTCTGCAAAAATTATTTTACCAATTACAAATCCAGAGAGATCATCCATGACTTATGGAGAAAATGAATAAATGTATAACCAAATATCCAATTTGGAGGACAAAGTTAATAAATTAAATTATATGTTAGTGACACATGTTCAATTGGAAAACCACAAAAGCTATTATGGAAAGTGAGTTGAATAAAATAGTTGATAAAGAGGATATTGAAAACATGGCCAATAAAAAAGAATCTTGAAAAGATGACAAGCAAAATGGATTTTGAAGTTATGAAGATGGTAATTATGACCGATATGAGGCATAATTTTCTTCATAACTCATCTCTTCAAGAATACGAAAAGGATAACAAGTGGGAATTGTCCTAGTCACATATTCAGGAAATTGGAAAAAGTTGGAGAACAAGAGGTTTGACTCCCAAACACTTGATCATTCATTACTATGTAATCCACATCATCGTGGGTTCAACTTGGCGACAAGGAATTACTTGATTCCCAAAATTGATATGAGAAATTTTGATGGAAATAATCAAATAATGTGTATATTCTATATGGTACAATTCTTTGATCTACACCAAGTGTCAACTTTACGAAAGGTAACTATTGCATCCTTGTATTTAGAACCTGATCAATTTGTATGGTACCAATGGCTTTGTGACCATAAAAAATACACTATTGTCTCTTGGTATATATTTATGGATGAATTGATATCACATTATGAGGATATTAAGAGAAATGCCTCAGTCTTTATCTAATTAATAAATATTAAGATTAAAGTCCTAGTTTCAGAGAACATTAAAAAGTTTTAGAAATTGAGTCCTAGAGTGAAAAACATTTCAAAGGATAATTTGTTGGATATATTTATGGCCACTTTAAAGGAGATAGTTCAACATGAGGTACTTGTATCTCTTTGACCCAAAAATCATTGCATAATTCCTTTAGTTTGGAAAAGGAAAGTAAAAAGTAAAAATGTTTCTACTATAAGGGTTTCTACCAACAACTATAGAGAGGGAAATGATTCCTTTCACAACCTCACTTAGCCTATAAGGTTGAAACATTAGTAAATGGAGGAAATAAGAGAAAAGGGACTATGTTTCAGTTGTGACAACAAGTACAATAAAGGCCATATGTGTAGTGAGAATAAATTATTTTACATAGATTGTAAGAGAAAGAATATCCAAAACCAAAATAGCCTCAAGATATAGAGCTAAAATATACTACACCAACCATATATTTCCATGCATTGGTAATAATTAGCACTCCTCAAACTCTTAGGATAGAAGGATATATCAAAAAGAAAAAATGTAGCATTGTCGATTGATTCTAATAGTACACATAACTTCATCAATTGAAAATTAGCCAAATTTCTCAACTATGTATACTTTACATACTCAACTCTAGAATTTCAAGTAATGATTGTAGATGGAGGTATAATAAATTATTTATGGAAGTGTCGTAGTATTAATCTTACTATAGGAGGGTATTTATTGGATACTCTAATGATTACAATCCAAATTTGTGGTTTTTATGTTGTACTAGGGTTCCAATGGATACATTAATTTGGAAACCCTCTAAGGTGATAAGCTCTAACATCACGACAAAGTTGCTAAGAAAGGGACACCATGGTGCAATTGCACAATTGTGCTCACTATATGTTCAAGCATATATATTCTTTATTCAAATGGATCTCCAATAATTTTATTGACAACCATTCTAAGGTATTTGGATAGTTTCCTAAAGGTCTTCCACCTACTCGATATCATTACCATTTTATTCACTTCCAACTAATAAATGTACCACCTAACATAAGACACTCCATATACCCATATGCATGAAAGAGTGAAATTAAAAATATGGTTCATGAAATGTTACATGCATCATTAAACCTATCTAAATTGATTTTTCTACACAAATGGTGATGGTTCACAAGAAGGAATAAGATGGCAATTAAAGAAAATTTTCTTATTCCTATCACTGATAAATTATTAGATGAATTACAAGGAGAATTTGTATTTACCAAGTTGGATCGCCATTCTAGATATCATCAAATCAAAATGAGAAAAAAATAAATTCTAAAAACATCCATCAGAATAGACAAATATTGTATGCACCTTCCACATTTCAAAACTTGATGAATTTTATTTGTAAACCATTCCTGAGAAAAACTGTGTTAGTATTTTTTATGATATATTTATCTATAAACAATATTGGGAAGAGCATGTACACCATGTCAACATGATCTTAAAACTATTGTAGTGTTATGAAAATTTTCCCCATAGATGGGTGAAAACCCCCTTGAATCAAGACCCTTTGATTCAATATAGAAGGAAAACAAATGGTGTACAACTTTCCCCCTAGATCTACTTTACAAGCTCACAACCAAATAATAAGAGAAGATAACAGAATAAGGTAGATGACCTACCTCTTGCCAATTATTTTTCCTTGTTGATCCAACCCCTAGCCTTGATGTCCAACCCATTGGTACACTATATATCATGCAAAGAGCACAACAACACTTCCTTCTTCCACAAAGAACTATCAAGTAAAATATATCTATATATATTGAATTCCAGAACAAAAGGCATGTGCATGATAAATAACATAGACATGAGGTGAATATGCCATGTTTTATTAATGGAAATTAGTAAATAATAGCATTTACAATCTAAGAATTGATGTAGCAACACCTCCTCTAAGATATCGTTTGGTTTCCCCATAGGTGTCTTAAGATCTGTTGTAGCTGCAATGTTTTCCCAAATTTTTAAAAATTTTGGACCCTCCTTTAATTTTACTTTGCCTGGATTTGTTTGGGATTGTTGTACTACCTTGTTTCTGCTGCAATTTTCGATCTTTGAGGTTAAATTAAGTTAAATTGTTGAATGACTATCTTTGTTTGCGGATGTTGTGGATTTGAACTTGATGCTTTGAAGTTTTGATAATTTCCTTTTTCACTATTGGAATTCTTTTGAACTATGATTCGGGGTTGTAGTCATCTACACAACTGTCGTTGTGGAAGCCTACTTATGAACGTCCCAATGGAAAGTTATGATGTTCGCCGATGCGCTTTATTGCATTTGTTTCTTTAGACTGTCGACGTTTTTATTTTATCGCTGCTGGGGCATCAGTCTTTTGTATCGCTGCCATTTCGGAAGATGGATAAAATGGGCCGACGAATAGTTGTTTCTTTTGCCGATATCATGGTTTTATTGTTTCAACTTTTTGCTTTGCGATGATTTTTCAGAATGTTTTGACTTTGATCGAAGGCTGTAGTCTAATTTTGTTCCGTCGTTGCGGCTCCGAAGCGGACTAACTATCCACCATATAGATTTTCCTTTCACCGATGTTTTCTTTCTGATTTTAACCAATGGTTCACTTAATTTTTTCCAACAATTTGTTCTAGTTTTATCTAATGTTGACTGGTCTGCGAAAATTTTTGTCCATGTAACGCCCACCATTGCAGCTTCCAATTGAACTAGTCATCCAATGCTATAGTGGTTCCGAGGTCCGAAGCTGCAGTTTAGCGTTATCTCGTCGACGTTTTTATTGTGCCATGGAACCCATAGTATGTCCGTCACCCACTGTTGTGGCTCTCTGATCAATTAACCACCCGATGCCTTAGTTGTTTCGTCGTCCGCCAGAAGCTTTTTCCCGCCGGCTTTTTTTTCACTAAGAGCTATATATATGGGACAGTTATTATTTTATTGTTTATCTTTATGAATTCACGTCTTCCTTCATCCTCACTGTCGAACTGTGCATCCATACTTAGCTGTCGGGATGTCATGCATTCAGGGTGCTGCCGTGGATTTTTCAGACCATCACATTGAATGTAGTTTGTTTGCCAGGTAGGCCAACTGTGGTTTCTCCTTCCTTTGATTTTATTGATCATTTTTGGAACTAGGGTTTTTTCCTCTAGATAGGCATTCCTGCCATTTGTATTTGGTCGTCTAAGTCGGATTTTGAATCCTTACGGCATAGCGTATTGGTTAGCTTCGCAACATTTACGGTGGGGGTTTTTGTTTCTTTAGCTTGTATGAGCCATTATGAAGTTTCGACCCCGGTTTGATGCACTAGGAGTTTGGTGCAGACAAGCATTACGCTATCTGCACCATTTTTTGTGGGATTGCTTATGGCCATCTGGGGTGAAGTTTTTCAATTTTCTTCCCGTCATAGACAGTTGCCCTATTTTCTTGGACACTGGAGGGTTTGTTTCACGCGTTTCAATTACTGTATGGGGATTTTCATTATGGTGAGAAATTGGATTGCAAATTTTTTTTAGGTGATGTATTGTCAATCATGATTATTGCTAGTTGCAGACGGACTTAGGATTTCTCAGACTTAGCAATTTTTAGAATTTTTCTTGCTACTTATTCTCGATTTTGCATTTTCACTCCAATAGGTTTAGCTATTGCAAATATTGAAGAGGTAAATGTTATACAGTTTTTATTTATTCTTCAAATACTGATTAAAATCTCAAATAGACTAAATGCATTTTGGTTTGTGGCAGGGAAACTTCTTCAAAGGCGACATATCTAAGAGACAAAAGAAGAAGGCCCCTATTGTTGAAGGAGAACCTGAGGTGGAAATCGTTACCAAGGTAGAATATATCTATGAAGACACTAGAGCTACCACCGGGGTAGATCCTGATTATAAGTGGGGTGTGTTGGAGACATTTACCATCATACACACTCTTTTTGGTCAAATTGGCCTAGTTAAACCACTATACTAAGTATAATTGACATTAATTGACATCAGTGGAGCATTAATTACCATCATCTAGTCACACCCACACCTACCTACAATCAAGGAGGCTAAATTATCCTTCTCCTACAATCAAGGAGGCTAACTAGAGCACTCTGGGGGTGATCTAAGTGATATTAATGCACCTAATTGCTAACTGGTGGTTACAATCAGTTCAACCAGTCAGTTAATGTCCCTCCTCTCATTAAATATATTATTTAATGATTATTTATTATTATTTAATGATCTGGAGTCAACAAGGTGCCTCCACCAACTTCGGATGGTCAGTTCAGCTTCAGTTAGCCTCATCAGAGTTCATTGAAGTCATGGAGCACTTGCACTTAATGGTAGGCTTGCTATGACATGTGTTTGATCTCCTTCAGTTGAGATTCAGTCATTTATTGCACTCTGACTTCAGTTAGGGTTTGGTGAGTCAATTAGGGTTTTGGTCAAGTGGTTAACTAAGTGTGAACCAATGGTTGAGAGCCAGTTAAGCTAGACTCACTCACTGAATTCGAATTGTCTCCTTAGGTATTCGAATTCTTCATGGACTCAAGCTATTGCTTGACATTGGAATTGTAACCATTCATTGTTTATTAAATATACAGAAAGGAAACCAATTCCGGTTCCGATTAACACCATTTCATGAGTATTTGTTGATTATTATTTCATGAGATTGATTATTAGTTCCTAGATCAATGTGCAATAATTAATATGGTATCAGAGCATACGGCGGGATGAAGATCTATCTCTCAAAAACAAGCTTTTTGACAGATTTCTCCATGAAAAGTGAGCAATAGCTCAAAATTCCAGCATTGCACCAGAAGCCAAGGCTTACCACTCAATATCCCAAGTAAAGAACTTGTTGATCAAGCTTTCTTGATTGAATATACTGGGTGTGATGAAATCCTAGAATGTGCAGGCTATCCGACCTTATTTTTCCCTTTCTGTTTTGATTTTCAGGTTTCTACAGGTGAAGCATTTGCTACAGCATATCCAAATGGCCTCCTCAGTACCTCTCTTGACTCCATACAATTTCCACACATGGAAAAAAAATGTAGCTTCAGTTGCTCTCCAAAGGACTCCATAGAGTCACCATGGACACTGAAGTTGAGCTTGGATCTGCCATAGAAAAATCAATATTCTTGAACAAGAAAGATGAAGCCTTCAGTTTCTTGTGCCTCTCTATTTTCGAAGACCTTCTCTTCCATCTTACGGATTTGAAGACACCGAAAGAAATATGGGACCAATTGGAATCTCTATACAGAAAGCATGACGACTTGAGAGTTTACCAACTCAAAAATGAACTCATGTCTCTCCAACCTTCCAATTTTGAGACTCTGAATGATTTCTTTACAAAGTTCAAGCATATTGTTTTCCTCTTGAAGCAATGCAAAGTGGAGAAGGAGGATGACCAGCTCATCCTATCCATCCTCTCCAAAATCGGGGCTGATTATTCAATTTTTGTTTCTACAATCCGTGTGGGGAAGCTCACAACCCCCGGATGGAAGATGCCTACACTCAATGCCTTCATTGAGTCCCTAACTAATGAACATGACAATCTTGTCCAGATGGGGATCATCCGATATTCCCGTGATCAAGCCCTCCATGTCTCAGGACCCAAAGATCTAAAGGGTAAAGGAAAGCAGTAGAAAAATCAGAAAACTAAATTTGATGCTCCCAAGCCTAGAGTTGAAAATCAGCAGCATGATGAATCTTTCGGCTCAAGGAAGAACAAAGGAAAAGGGCACAATGGGAAGGAAAAAATTAGGTGTTATTACTGTGGGAAGGGTTTTCACCCTAAACATGCCTGCATGAAGAAAAAACTTGATGAAGAAACCTCTCTCCTTGAGAGGAATCACATCAATCTTCTGGAGAGCTTTCGGAGGAGAGATCACCAAGATCGGGAACCACAGCATGAGAAAAGTCATGCCCTCATGGCAAGCACTTCGAAGTCCAAAGCACTACTAATTGACAGTGGAGCTTTGAATCACATGATGGCTAAAAAATATTCATTTTCATCCTTGGAGACCAGCAAATCCATCCCCATCCACATGGGAGATGACTCCACAATCATTTCCGAAGGACAAGGTACTGTAGATCTGGAAAATGTTTTTTTCTAATGTTTTGTTTGTACCGTATCTAGCAGCAAATCTCCTTAGTGTCTATCATATGACACATATAGGAATTACTAAGAGAGTCTCTTTCATCCCAAATGATGTTGAGATAACAGAAATTGCATCCGGGAAACTCATTGCAAAAGGCCTTGCAAATCATCATGCAAAATCCTATGAGTTCTCTCACTTTGTTGCGGATGTAAAGCCCACCGCTCTGCTAACTCATGGAAATGAGGTTAGTAGGCTGTGGGATGAGAGGTTTGGCCATATTAATTTTAAATATTTGCATAAATTACAAAAAAACTCCATGGTTGAAGGCCTCCCGGTCATCAAGGTAACCACGGAAGTGTGCAAGGGCTGTGTGATAGGAAAACACCCTGAGCACAAGTTCGATTGGGGGAAGGCAAACCGAGCTACAAGCATATTGGGGATGATACATTCTGATATCAGTGGTCCAATTCCTGTCACATATATGAATGGATCAAGGTACCTCCTTACTTTTATTGATGATTTTTCAAGGTATACATGGGTTTTCTTTCTCAAAAAGAAATCAGAAGTATGTGAAAATTTTTATGAATTGAAGGCCTTGATCGAAAATGCCTCTGGAATTAAGATCAAGATATTGAGATATGATAATGGAGGGGAGTATGTTAGTAATGAGTTTCTGTACATTTTCTCCCAAAGTGGTATTCAGTTCCAACATTCATTTCCCTACACTCCCCAACAGAACGGAGTAGCGGAAAGGAAGAACGGGTCTCTCAAAGAGATGACCACCTATATGTTGGAGTCAAAGAAGCTTGCTGCAAAGTTGTGGGCTGAAGCCATGCATGCTGTAGAATACATTCAGAACAGGGTGTCACATTCATCAATGAAAGGAAATACTCCTTTCGAATCATACTTCGTACACAAGCCAAATGTGTCGAACCTACGGGTGTTTGGGTCCACTACATGGGCTTGGATTCCGCTTGATAAAAGAAGGGCTTTGCAACCGCATAGCATAGAATGTCTGTTTATTGGGTATCCTGATGAATATAAAGGATTCAAGCTGCTGTATATCAAGACCAAACAGACCATCATCGAGAGAAATGTCAAGTTCGATGAGCCTCTTCAGGAAGTGGAACTAGTGAAGGAGAAAACTGTTGAATTTCCTTCCTATTCCACTCAATATTTGGATGATGAAATTGGGGGTGATGACCCTGATTTGGATCCTATGATTTATGATATCAGTGTGCATCAATCATTAGATACTAAATTAGAACCTGAAGTGCAAAATCATCCTCCTACATGGGCCCAACAGACACTCTCCTCCGCAGGAGACAACATTGGAAATCCGGATGATCCAAGGACAACCCGGTCTGATTTCCAAAGAGCAGGTATTGTACTCTCTTGTTATGATAATTTGCTGTCTGAAAAATTATATTTGATTATTAGTTCAGATCCAAAATCCTACTACCATGCTCGGAATGATCCGATATGGCAAGTTGCCATGGATGAAGAGATGAATTCTCTTCAGAAAAACACTACTTGGGAGCTAGTTTCTCTTCCTCCGGGAAGGAAATTAGTTCAATGCAAGTAGGTGTTTCAGACAAAGGTTGCTGCTGATGGAGGCACATGAAAATATAAGGCAAGTCTGGTAACAAAATGTTTATCTCAGGTCCAAGGAGTGGACTACCATGAGACCTTTGCACCGGTTGCAAAAATGGACTCCATCCGCCTTGTTTTGGCTATTTCCGCATCCAAGCACTGGGAGGTGCATCACATGGATGTTAAGTAAGCCTTTATGCATGGAGATATTCATGAGGAAAAATACATGAAACATCCTGAGAGCTACATCACTGATCCATATTTTGTTTGCAAGCTAAAGAAGTCACTATACGGGTTAAAACGGGCCCCAAGAGAGTGGTATTCCAAGATGGATGCCTTCCTTCTCTCAAAAAACTTTCAGAGATGTATATCAGATCCAAATGTGTATTTATAGCAGCATGATGGTCATCTGATTATCATTTTTTTATCTGTTGATGACCTACTGATCACAGGTAGCACAACTGCCTCCATTTCAGCCATCAAAACTGCTCTCCATAATGCCTTTGAAATGAGTGACTTGGGGCTTCTAAAAAAAAATTTGGGGCTCGAAATCGAGCAAAATTATGATGGGATTATGGTCACTCAGTCCAAATACATTTCAGAATTTTTAGTCAAGTTTAACATGGCTGAATGTAGGCCTGCACCATTCCCTTTCCTTTCAGGGATCAGCCTTGAAGAAGGAAAACACACACCACCCATGGACTGCACTATCTATTGAGACCCGATTGGTAGCTTGTTGTACTTGACACATTATAGGCCTGATATTTGTTATGATGTGAATTCTATATCAAGATACATGCAGAATCCTTATGATCTTCATTGGAAGGAATCCAATAGGATCCTCCAGTACATTCAGGGAACCAGGACCTATGCCATTCACTATGCTGCAGACTCCGAGTTAGAGCTGGTTGGATACACAGATTTCGATTGGGCGAGTGATTCTATTGATCAAAAGTATACTTCTGGATATGTATTCATGCTTGGTGGTGGCCCTATTTGCTGTTCAAGAAAAAATCAGGCTTCCATAGCACTATCTTCGGCAGAGACCGAGTATCGAGGAGCAGTGAATGCTTGCATCCAAGCAGTTTGGTTGCAAGGAATTCTTTCAGAGTTTGATATTAGTAGTACCTTGTCCAATATCCTCTTTTGTGACAACCAGAGTGCTATTAAGATATCCACAGATCCAGTTACCAGGTAGAGGACCAAGCATGTAGAGATTCACATGCACTACATCAGGGAGCTAGTGCATGACAGGACCATCATTCTACAATACTGCCCGACTGATGAGCAGATTGCAGACATCTTGACCAAGAGATTTTTAGAAAAGAAGTTCACTTACTTCCGTTCACTATTGGGAGTGAGTTCATCAGGATGGTCCAGACTGCTTTCAGTGTTCAGCTTGAGGGGGTGTTTTTCCCACTGGGTTTTCCCTCTTTTCCTCACTTAGTTTGTTTTCAGCATTGTTTCAGTTTCAACATTGTATAGGGTGACCTATGTCCTTAGTTTTTGTGGCCCTAGCATTTTTATGCATCTATTTTTTCTAAATCTTCCTGAGTATAGCTTAAGGGGGGGTGTTGGAGACATTTACCATCATACACACTCTTTTTGGTCAAATTGGCCTAGTTAAACCACTATCCTAAGTATAATTGACATTAATTGACATCAGTGGAGCATTAATTACCATCATCTAGTCACGCCCATGCCTACCTACAGTCAAGGAGGCTAACATAGCCTTCTCCTACAGTCAAGGAGGCTAACTGGAGCACTCTGGGGGTGATCTGAGTGATATTAATGCACCTAATTGCTAACTGGTGGTTACAATCAGTTCAACCAGTCAGTTAAGGTGCCTCCTCTCATTAAATATATTATTTAATGATTATTTATTATTATGTAATGATATGGAGTCAACAGGGCACCTCCACCAACTTCTGATGGTCAGTTTAGCTTCAGTTAACCTCATCGGGGTTCATTGAAGTCATGGAGCACTAGCACTTGATGGTTGGCTTTCTATGACATGTGTTTGATCTCCTTCAGTTGAGATTTAGTCATTTATTGCACTCCGACTTCAGTTAGGGTTTGGTGAGTCAATTAGGGTTTTGGTCAAGTGGTTAACTAAGTGTGAACCAATGGTTGAGAGTCAGTTAAGCTAGACTCACTCACTAAATTTAAATTATCTCCTTAGGTATTCAAATTCTTCATGGACTCAAGATATTGCTTGACATTGGAATTGTAACCATTCATTATTTATTAAATATACAGAAAGGAAACCAATTCCGATTCCGATTAACACCATTTCATGAGTATTTGTTAATTATTCTTTCATGAGATTGATTCTTAGTTCCTAGATCAATGTGCAAGAATTAATAGGGTGAAATATATCGGATGATTTCAAATCAGAATGTTCCCAATGCTGGATTTGAAGAGTTGACCATATATGCCAACATAGAGAAGTCAGCTCTTATGAAGGTAGCTACAAGACCTGAGTTGTTACCATGCTCAGAGGTGATCAGTTCGATTCTACCTAAGGCCGATATGAACACTATGATTTTAGCCAACACTGCCAAATAAGGATATGCTACCTACAGTCTTGGTTATGTATCATTGGCATATCACCTACCCTTAGCCCAGGTTTACCTAAATGAATATTGGTTGAAAGAAATAAACTTGGACCTAGTTGAAACAGTAAAGAAGATGATGATACCTGTGAAGAACTTTTGAACCAGGCCATCAGGAGAGTACGATAAAGCCACTCTTAGGACTCCTTATAGGTTTATAGCATTGATGTTGAACAGAGTGTTTGGGAGAGCTCATGGTAAGAGCTTCAAGTTGGGACGGATCCCTATTTTTTTCTATGTGGCCACCCAGGAGATTGTATTCAATTGGGCAAACATTGAGTCCAACAGCCTCTTAGCATTCATTTCTTCATCTCTAGGAGGGGTGTCCCAGAAGAAGTCTGAGTTTTATATGAGTTCCATTTTAGTGGACTGTATACTATGCACCTAGCCATTTCCAGCTTTAAGATGCATTTGGGACAGGGATATAACCCCTGTGTACACTACATACAAAATATTTTGGGCACACAAGTATTACAGCCACTATAGAGAGATATGTGAAAATTTTATTATGCCTTTACACAATTTGATCCTTCTAACATAATGCAATTGTATGTCTGAGGAGGCATTTAAAGTCATCGAGGAACATGCAAATTATTATTTGACAGATGAAGGGTTGTACATCAGGATGTATGGTTGCTCCAGGGAACCTTCTTTGCTCCCCCAGTATGCCACTGATTATGTGGTGCATAAAGAAGTATTCAGGAAATTTTACCTAGATGATGTAGGAAGATTCCTATTTGAACACAAGAAGGTGACCTATCTTGCCATACCTTTCAGGCTGGGAAGCTACAAATTTACAAATATTAAAAGAGATGCTGAATTTGTACAGGAATTGGAGCAGTTTCATTTTGGAGAGATGAGCTTCCATGGAAATGACTCCCAGAAGAAGGTTGCAGAACATTGCAAAGAGGCAAATGTTCACTTTGAATATACAAAATTCTAGGATAAAGATGAATAAATCTTCAGGAATGCAAGGAATATGATTGCATTAAAAAGAATATTTAAACAGAAGATCACCATTAAAGGCGGTAAGGGCCAAACCACACAGAGGAAAGCTGAAGAGGAGAAGGCCAAGAAAAGAGAAGAGGATGTTAGGAGACTATCGCAAGAGGCTGAGAGTTGGCTTAAGAATGAAGAAGAAGAAATAAATAAATTTGTAGAGGAAGCAGCAAAAAATGGAGAGGAAGCTGCAAAGAAGACAGAAGAAGAAAGAAAGAAGAAAGAAGATGAAGAGATGAAGAAGAAACAAAAAGAAGCTGAAGGTCTGAGGCTAAAAATATCTACAATAGACCAGCAAACTACTGACCCAACAGACATTCAAGAAGTACAGGATCAGACAGATCAGGGGTAGGGACAAGATAATCTTGATTCCTAGGAGCCTGCTACAATTTTTGGAAGCACTCACGAACAAGTGGTTTTTCCTGAATTGAATTTGATACCTTTTGTGCAAAAAAAAGGAGAAGAAGTCCCAAATTTTAGCACTATTTTTTATGACAGAGAGAAGAAGAGGATTGTCAAAAGAACTGAGAGAAAAATCAAAACAGGAGGACAATCAGGTGTGATGGTCACTGATAAAACTTTGGTGTATGGGATAGATAAATATCCACGACTGACAGCCCTAGCTGGAGTGGCGTTGACACAAGCCACTGAGGATAATGTAAATAGACTAATGACGGATCTGGAGCAGTCGAAAAGAAATGCAGCTCAGTTGAAGGAAAATTTGAAGGAGAGAAATGAAGGTTATAAACTAAGGAGGAAATTTGAAGACATGCAAAATGAAGTGAAGACTTCAAAAGTAGAATTTCAGACTCTTCAAGCAAACAAGATGACTTTGGAATTTTCCATGGAAAGGACAGGTAAGGATGCTCAAAATAACCTAGCAGAATTGCAGAGGTTACAGCAAGAACATCAGGTGCTAAAGACAGAAAAGGATGACCTCAAAACAGCATATGAAACTCTTAGGATAGAAAAGGACCAGCTACAGAACAAAGTACAAGTGTTGGAGGAACAGAGGGCTACTATGGAAGAGAAAGAAAAGCAATTCCAAGTGCAGGTAGTAGATTTTGAGGGACAGGTTACTTCACTAACAGCATCACTAAAGGATGCCATTGAACAGCAAATTGATATTCAGCCTCTTAAGGAGCATGTCCTATCCCAAAGAAGAAGAATGCACCAGCTGCAGGTGTCTATTGAAGAGGAAAGATGCAAAATCTTGCAGATAGATAATAGATTGGAGGAACTTATTGAAAATAACTCATTTTTCGTAGATAGGTCTCATGACATTTTGGAAGTCCTGACTGGAAGGATAGTAAGGACAGCAACTAATGAAGAAATCCCTACAGATTTACCAGCCAAAGATTAACATAGCTTAAAGTAGGACTATGATTTGTTAGAGTTTGCAATAAACACTGCAGAGGAGTTCAAGAAGGCTGTGAATAAAACAAGAGGAGCTTGTACTAAATATTGCATAAGGGTGTTGATCACCTACAATAGGTGCCAAGTTGATGCTGAACATAGATTAGATGCATTACTAGAGCATGATCTATTCACAGGAATGCTACAGGGCAGGTATCAGGAGGATGAGCAGAAGATTCAGCAAGTCAAAGTCCTGGATGAGCAAATCCTGAAGAATACAGTAGCTCATTCAGCAGTCAGCGTCTAGTTACTTGAGGATCAGCTACGATTGAGCCAAACAAGAATTGAATTGATTAAAAATTAGGCTGCTAAATATGAGATCAACATTCATTTTCTTGAACCTTCAGAATTTGAGAGCATAGCAGCAGAAGCCCAAGTGTGAAAAAAGTTCTTAAATGTTCAAGTCGGGCCCTCTACTTAGAAGTGATTTATTAGTTTTTGTTTTAAATGTAATATATTGTAAAATGTATGAGCACTCACTATAGGATGAATTTCGGGAGTTGAAATGTTGGGGAAGCCCAAGAGTCATTTGGGGCAGCCCAAAAGTTTTTCTTTTTGTATAAGTATAGGATAGTTTGATAACTGACAGGACTTTTTCCCAATTAGACTTGTGAGAACATGTTGTAAGAAGAACTATTTCCTTTTGCAATAGATAACTAAAAAATTTCCTGCTGGAGAAAGCTTTGGTGGAATGTTCAAATGTTGTGCAATGGATGTTGTTGAAGGGGAACTATTTCATTTTCAACTTTTGTCCATTAACTGTGAGATCGTTCTAACTTGTTGAACCTATGTTCTTGTATGAATGTTGTCTGGTTTATTTTATGAAAATTTCTACTATGAGTAGTGAATGTTGTTCATAAACAATTGGCTATTTGGTTGTTCAAATATATTTAAATGTTCATGTGTTTGAAAGAAGTATTAGCTATCTGTGATTTTTCATAATGCATTTACAAAATACATTAATCATTAATGAATGATAATCTTGCTCCCTAGGGATAGGTTAAGTAGTTAGTTTTAATTTCTTGTTGTGTGTGATTTAGATGCGAGAGAGTTTAAGACGAGAGGTAAGAACCTGCACATCACATTGTGACCACTCCTCGTATTCTCTATCAATCTGGATTTTAGATAGGCACTTGCATGTCATACTTAAAACTAAAAAAATAAAAATATACACGGTGGACCGGGCTGCAACCTGTAAAACCTTTTATTTTTGTTACTTGACCTACGGTAGCTAGACCGTAGACCGGACGGATTCCCCATACCATACAGTCACGGGCTAGTTGGGAACATTGACTGGGGAGAATACCTTGCTGTTGTTGCTTGGTATTTTCCAGGCCTCAACAGTTTTTGGCACTAGAAGGAGGGTCACCAGTGCATGGCTGGCCTAGGAAACCCAGTTCCTCAAAATTACTCCACCATTGATAGTTCAGAAAGAAATTTATTTCCCAATACGATTCCTGAAGGGAAGTGGAAAGAACACGTGTATTCTGTGGACAATGAAGTTGTTAATGATTTGAGAAGACATACTAGGGAATATGTGAAAAGTATTGGAGGATTATCTATTATCCTTAATTTACCTAGAAGAGAGTATAAGAAAAAAGATTGTCATGTATTGGACGACTCAGTTTTGGTTGGATATTTGGAAGAATTGGTAGAAACAGCCTTGCAGGAAGTTGTTCATCCTTTGAATCAAGTGGGCCCAAACACACCTTGTTGTTCACCTGTTCATACTCCTATTCATTCACCACCTCACTCTCCACCCAAACTCATGGCATGTGTAAATGCTAATAAGCCACCTAACCCACCAAATCCAATACCTGCTTGGAAATCCAGATCAGCTTTAAACCTAACACCTCCTTTGCATGACTTACCTCATGCTTTTGAGAAAATTCTGCCCAAATTTGACCCAAGTGAAAAGATTTTAGTATATGATCACTTGCAAAGTTTCTACTTGGCTATAGAAGGACTAAAGGCTAGAGATCATGAAGATGTAGTCTGCAGACTTTTTCCACATAACCTTAAAGGAGCAGCAGCCTCATGGTATTTTGGTCTGCCTGAAAACTCAATCCCAGACTGGGATACTTTTGAAAGGATATTCAGAAGCAAATATGTAGCCCAGAAGACTCATGCAACTCTCATGAAAGGACTGTAAGCTTTAAAGAAAGAAAAGAAAAGAAAAGGTGCACAGTTTTACCCAAAGGTTTGTTGCTTATCTTAATAATTTCTCTGTAGCTGATAATCGCTCTGATAAAGTTTTGATTGATTATTACACTTCAGCTTTGGGGCCTGACTTGTCCATGTTTGCAAAAGCTCAAGTTAAACCTACGTTATCAGAGACTTATGAAGAGGATGAGAGAGTAGAAGCTGAAAAAGAAAGCATAGAATATTATCCTGAACAGTCAGGAGAGAAAATGTTTTGGAATAAAACCTTATTATTGTCCAAGCCTAAAGAAGAGCAATCACATGATTTTGAAGGAATGTTAAAGATGATGCAGAAACTTTATAATAGAATAATAGATTTGGAAAAGGAAAAGGAAGATCAGAAATCATATAAGCCTTACTACAAGACAAGAGAGGATGACAATCAGTCTAAACCTCCTCCACACAGTCCTGCTTTAGTGAACTTAACGAAGGTAGGTATGGATAAATTTTGCACTTTCCACCAGTAGCCCCATTCTAAAAAAAATTGTCCTCAATGGATAAATTCAATGACATTAGTGATGAATCAACTGTTGGATTCCAAATTAACAGAGGCTAATGATGAAGAAGAAAAGGGTGGTAAATCCACAGAAAAACAAGATAATGATGCTTTGGTATTATGGGATGGTGTCTCGCTTTTTTATACAGAAGAAGGTACTCTGAAACATGAGGAGATACTAGAAACAACTGTGACAACAAGAAGCCAGGATTTGGTGAATAAAGACAATTCAATACTCCCAAAGATCAAGAAATTGCAAGAGAATGTAAAGAAACTACAGAAGAACAACACAGATGATAAAATTCCTAAACTTACTATTAGCAGTCAAGATCCAAAACAAGTCAACATGCTTGCTAAGCCTATTGAAGACAAAGCGGGTAATGTCAAGGAAAATCTCAAAGCACCTGAAGTACTAGAGGAAGAACTTCCCACCAGCAACCAACCTATAGAAGAAATTGTTGAAGCAAGTGTGGGAGGTAAGACTAGGTTTAAAACTCCACCTTTCCTCCTGACTTTGGATATTTTAAACCATAACGTGCACAATTGTTTGGTAGACTCAGGATCATCAATAAATGTTATGCCACTTCCAGTCTACAAAAATATTAATGGACAGCCTAAACCTACTACCTGGGAGGTTACTCAATTAGACAGGACCAATGTGAAAGTAGTCAGGGAAATGGAGGATGTCCTGATTCAATTATCTGCAAATGAAAAGATCTGTCAGTACATTGATATTATGGTAGCAAACATACCTGATGGTTATGGACTTATTTTGAATTGAGACTGGTTAGAAAGACTAAATGTGTATTTTGCTTCAGATTGGTCATAGTTGTGGCTGCCTCAGAAGGGAATCCCAAATCAGATTAAAATATTAAGAGAGCCCTACATGAAACACAATGTCACGCAATTGGAAGAGAAAAATGAATCAGTGAATTCTGTATTGGGAAATTATCTAATTGAACTTGAACCAAGAAACTTTGCATCAGAAGAAGCCAGCAACATATCAGACACCCAGCCCGATCTCCTTCAATGTTCATGGGCTGATGAGATTGATTGTAAAATAGTAGATGTAGTTTTTGTTTCAAGAATGGTATAATTAGATAATGGTTAGGTCTTTCTCTTTTTGTGGTCAAGCCTAGCCCCTTAACTTACAAGTTGCCAGGTTTATAGGGGTGGGTAGAGGACTGACTAGTTAGTGGTTTAGTTCTCAAATTTTTATTTTTCTTGATTATATTTACATAAATAAATTGATTTGGTTGTTTATGTTTGGTTTACTTTATTTCAGTTTTCTTTTAGTTAAATTTGTTTGATTTCAATAAAAAGAAGTAATATTTTGGTTGCATGGAGAGCATCAGAATTCTGGATCAACTAACATCCTTGATTATAAGACTGCGTACTATTGTTTTATCTAAAAGAATCTCTTCTAGTTTAGCATTTTTCCTAAATGGATGTAAACACATTGAAGTCCTACTTAATCCCTGTAAAATAACTCAAGATCAAAAGGTCTGGAATACTATTTCGAGGCTCCATCCATCTCAAAATTAAAAATGTCCTAGGGGGTGATACAAAAAGACCCACGGAAAGGAAGCAAGGTAAACAATATATTATATATAAATCATCCCATGCCAAGAATTGAAATCCAAAAGGCTAATAAGAGTCAAAACTCCAAAGAAAGCAATATGTATCAAAACAAAGTACTGAATCATATGAGTACAAGATTGCCAAAAGTTCTTCTCCGTCCGTGAGCTGAAAATTAAATACATCTCTCAAAAAAAAGGACACTATGGATAGAGGAGCCTTAATATAAAAATTCAGAAAGAAAGGCATGAGGAGGACTCAAAAGGACAAAACAGTGCAAAATGGCATGGGAACGAGGAACTAATGAATTTTTATGTTTACCATATGTTACAATCATGTGGTGTCTAAGCTGGAAGCTACCCGAAGACAAAGGTAAAAAATGAAACTCATATTCCTGGTCTCAAAAGAGTTATCTTGACTTTGAAACCTTGGGTTCCATTTTCCTAAAATTGGACTATTATCAATGATTAAAAGTACATATATTTTCCATTTGGGAAATCCAGACATCTAGAAGAATTCAACATGTTGGTTTTATTGTTAAAACAGTCTGTTACTTAAGGAAGAAGTTGTCCAGAGATCTGGGTTCACTAGGTAGTCGCCAATTGTTGCAGTTGCAACGTTTTCCCAAATTTTTTAAAATTTTGGAGCCTCCTTTTAATTTTATCTTGCCTGGATTTGTTTGGGATTGCTGAACTACCTTGTCTCTGCTGCAATTTTCGATCTTTGAGGTTAAATTGAGTTAAAATGTTGAATGACTATATTTGTCTATGGATGCTGTGGATTTGAACTTGATGCTTTGAAGTTTTGATAATTTCCTTTTTCACTATCGGAAGTCTTTTGAACTATGAGTCGGGGCTATAGTCATCTACACAGCCGCTGTTGCGGAAGCCTACTTATGAACGTCCCGATGGATAGTTATGATGTTCGTCGATGCACTTTATTGCATTTGTTTCTTTAGACTGTCAGCATTTTTATTTTATTGTGGCTAGGGCATCAGTCTTCTGTATCACCACCATTTCAGAAGACAAATAAAATGAGTTGACGGATAGTTATTTCTTTCGTCGATCACGCGGTTTTATTGTTTCAACTTTTTTCTTTGCGATGATTTTTTGGAATATTTTGACTTTGATCGGAGGCCATAATTTAATTGTTTTCCATTGTTGCGGCTCCAAAGTGGATGAACTATCCACCATATAGCTTTTCCTTTCACTCATGTTTTGTTTCTGATTTTCACCGATGGTTCGCTTAATTTTCGTCGACGGTTTGTTCTAGTTTTATCCGATGTTGACTGGTCTGCAAAACTTTTTGTCCATGTAACACCCACCGTTGCAGCTTCCAATTGAAATAGTCATCCGATGCTACAGTGGTTCCGAGGTCTGAAACTGCAATTTAGCATTATCTCGCCGACGTTTTTATTGTGCCCCAGAACCCATAGTATGTCTGTTTCCCACCATTGTAGCTCTCTGATGAATTAACCACCTGATGCCTTAGTTGTTTCACCGTCCGACAAAAGATTTTTCCCATCGACTTTTTTTTTTCACTGAGAGCTATATATATTGGACGATTATTATTTTATTGTTTATCTATGTGAATTCACATCTGCCTCCATCCTCACTGTCGAACTATGCATCCGTGCTTAGCTGTCAGGATTTCATGTGTTTAGGGTGCTGCCGTGGATTTTTCAGACCATCACATTGACTGCAGTTTGTTTTCCAGGTAAGCCAACCATGGTTTATCCTTATTTTGATTTTATTGATCAGTTTTAGAACTAGGGTTTTGTCCTCTGGTTAGGCATTCCTACCATTTGTAGTTGGTCGTCTAAGTTGGATTTAGCATCCAGGGTGAATTTTTTTAGTTGTCTTCCCATTGTATATAGTTGCCCTATTTTCTTGGACACCAGAGGGTTTGTTTCACGCATTTCGATTACTATATGGGGATGTCTGTTATGGCAAGAAATTGGATTTCAAATTTTGTTTAGGTGATGTATTGTCAATCATGATTATTGCTAGTTGTAGACGAACTTAGGATCTTTCAGACTTAGCAATTTTCAAAAGTTTTCTTGCTAGCTATTCACGATTTTGCATTTGCACTCTGATAGGTTTAGCTGTTGCAAATATGGAAGAGGTAAATGTTATATAGATTTTATTTATTCTTCGAATACTGATTAAAAGCTCAAATAGCCTAAATGTGTTTTGGTATTCAAGGAAACATGTCTAAGAGACAGAAGAAGAAGGCCCCTGTTGCTAAAGGAGGACCTGAGGTGGAAATCATTACCAAGGTAGAATATATCTATGAAGACACTAGAGCTACCACTGGGGTAGAGCCTGATTATAAGTGGGGTGAAATCTATCGGATGATTTCAAATTAGAATGTGCCCAAAGCTAGATTTGAAGAGTTGACCATATATGCCAACATAGAGAAGTCTGCTTTTATGAAAGTAGCTACAAGACCTGAGTTGTTCTCATGCTCAGAGGTGATCAGTTGGATTCTACCTAAGGCCGATGTGACCACAATGATTTTAGCCAATACTGCCAAACAAGGATATGCTTCCTACAGTCCTAGTTATGTATCATTAGCATATCACCTACCCCCAGCCCAACTTTACCTAACTGAAGATTGGTTGAAAGAAATAAACTTGGACATAGTTGAAACAGTAAAGAGGATGATGATACCTGGGAAGAAATTTCAAACCAGGACATCAGGAGAGTACAATACAACTACTCTCATGACTCCTTATAGGTTTATAGAATTCATGTTGAACAGAGTGTTTGGGAGAGCTCATGGTAAGAGCTTCAAGTTGGAATGGGTCCCTATTATTTTCTATGTGGCCACCCAGGGGACTGTATTCAATTGGGAAAACATTGTGTCCAACAGCCTCTCAGCATTCATTTCTTCAGCTCTGGGAGGGGTGTCCCAAAAGAAGTCTGAGTTTTATATGAGTTCCATATTAGTGGACTGTATACTATGCACCCAGCCATTTCCAGCTTTAAGATGCATTTGGGACAGGAACAGAACCCCTGTGTATGCTGCATACAAAATATTTTGGGCACACAAGTATTACAGCCACTATACAGAGATATGTGAACATTTTATTATTTCTTTACACAATTTGATCTTCCTAACATAATGCAATTGTATGTCTAAGGAGGCATTTAAATTCATTGAGGAACATGAAAATTATTATTTGACTAACAAAGGGTTTTACATCAGGATGTATGGTTACTCCAGGGAACCTTCTTTGCTCCCCAAGTATGCCACTGATTATGTGGTGCATAAAGAAGCACTCAGGCAAGTTTACCTAGATGGTGTAGGAAACTTTCTATTTGAACACAAGAAGGAAGCCTATCCTACCATACCTTTTAGGCTGGGAAGCTACAAATTTACAAATATTAAAAGAGCTACTGAATTTGTACAGGAATTGGAGCAATTTCAGTTTGGAGAGATGAGCTTCCATAGAAATGACTCTCGGAAGAAGGTTGTAGAACATTGCAAAGACGCAAATGTTCACTTTGAATATACAAACTTCTAGGATAAAGATGAAGAAATATTCAAGAATGTAAGGAATATGACCACATTATGTTATCCCAAAATCCTGTCACCATCATGTGATAGGACATTTGACATACCTACTTGCCCTGAATCCCAACTTCTGGAGTGGAAACTAAATGGTTTTTCATCAATCTTTCATACAAATTCCCACCATCGTGCATGCCCCTTTATCCAGAAGCGGTACCCCTGTTCGCACCGCCCTTCATCTATTTCCCATAAGTGGTTCCCCCACTTACATTCCTTAGTCCATAAGCAGTTATTACCAGAACCGCTCTTTCATAGAAGGAGAAACATGGTACCCTGGGTAAAAAGAGAAAAAGAGAAGTTTCTCGAGGCTTCTAGATTATAAGCCTTGTGTTCTACCTTATCCCTTCTGCGGTGGGTTGGTTGAGCTCAAGATCCCTCATCCTAGGATCTTAGAAGCCACCTCACCCACTAATTTATCAACCTACTATATCCATTAAATCCTTATAAATAAGAGCTCATAGCCATGGTTGAGGGGAGAATACTGGAGGTATTGTTATGCTGTTGGACTGACCATTGGCCCAAGATCATTTGGAGAGAGCATATTGTTGAAATATTGTAACTTCGAAGAATATTCTATATGTATCTTTTGTGGTCCCCAATTGTCCTACCGGGAGAACCACCTATATTACTTTGTACCCCAATGCTTCTAATCAGAAGAATTAATAAGAGTCATGAGGTAGTCCCCTCTAATTGTAAAGGTGGGTCATTAGCACCCTAGTGTGGTTACTTAAGCCTACATGTGTAACTCGATCCTACATGATTTAACTCTAGCCTACATGTCGAATGAGTTAATTAAAGTGAACAGATGAATATAAATAGAGGTGTAGTGCTCCTCATTTGGAGCACACACTCTCACTTGTGTAGCGCATTAGTGGAGAAGAGAAGAGTAGCTGGAGAAGGAGGATCAGGCTTTAATCTCCTTGTTGGTTTTATCTTTTATCTTTTGGGGCATCTATATTGAAGAAGATTTTGCTAGGTTTTTCCCTTTATGGTTTTCCCAGGATAAATATTTGTGTTCCTTTTGTATGGTTGTGTTTGTCTATCTTTCAGTGATCATGTTTATATGCTTTTGTTATGAAATCGAAATGAACTACTAATGATCTAGCTTAGCATATGAAAATTTAACATGGTATCAGAGCCACCCTAAAATAAGACATTGTGCAACTAAAGAAGTTAGGGCTTATTAATTTTTTATTCTCTCTCCACAATCTATTAGCAAAAGAAGGCTAGGATGACTCTCCTTTGAAGGGCACATCTTTCTATCAAAGCGGAATTCAATTCCGAGCATTTTCAGTTTTCAGTGCGAGAAATTAGGGCTTCTTGCAGAAGAAGAATTTTTGAGTGAGCCCAGAATAGGATTTATCTCCTCATCAAAATCAAAGTTTAGAGACCTGGATCAAGATTTTTGGTTGCGTGAAACTTAGGGAAAGTCAAACCCTAGTTTGACCCTGAGCTAGAAAAACCCTAAATACTAAAACTGCTAGGTTTTGGTACTTTCACTATATTTTTCGATTGACAAAGGGTCAGGAGCTTAAAATTGCAGAGGCAGAATATAAAATCCTGATGTACACTGTGTGCAAAATTCAGCCTCCGATTCGCTATATTCTGGGAGATACAATCCCTCCAAGTTAGGGTTCCAGTCTCTTCCAGAATTCATCCCTAAACAGGACACTTGGGAATAATTACTATAGCGTGGGATATAGAGGTCCAAATAGAATACTTGAAGTTTTTCCAGAAATATCACGGACTTTACTTTATGTGGTCTAAATTTCAGAACTAGAAGATGAAACAGTGACACGTGGCAGCCCATACAACTTCGTTGTTCTAAACAGTCCTGTAACAGGTCACCTTGGGAAAAGGATCATAAATCCCAATTGGTGAAACAAATGCTGATGAAACCTATGGGGTTGGATCAGGAACATGCGAGATTACCTCAGTGATAAATTTCAGACATATATGAATATAAATTTCAGATATATCATAGAAATAGTGACAGGCATTTTTTCAGAAGAAATTGGAAAACTAGGGCTTCCTGTTCCGGGAGCTTCCCTCCACTATTTTCAGAAAAGGAATACGTTGGACAGCTCCATTTGAAGAGATATATATTTCTATCCAATAATATCTGAAATATTCCAAGTTTTGAAAATTAGGGTTTCTCTGACAAACCCTAGATCAACCAGCTCCAGAAGCAAGACAGACACCTCAAATCGGTAAGATCTAATCTTTTGCTATTTGCATTTGAGGTTCTCATTTCAAAGTGATCTATCACATCAGCTAGATGATAAGCTTGGTAAAGTTGAGAACTTCCAAGAATGGAAGTATTTGATGTCTCTAAAGAAAATTAATTGGACACCTACATGAGTAAAGAGGTTCCAGTTCTAGAGGGAGATGAGGTTCAAAGCCTTACACCAGAAGAACTTGGTCAAGGCCAAGAAAATCATTGTTGTTTCAGTAACGTATCAACTTGTACCACAAGTGTCTTTACTAAAGACACTGAAATATATGTTTGATTCCTTGACCAAGCTATTTGAATGAAATAACATACATTGGAAGATGACCCTAAGAAACAAATTGAAGAGGTAAAAGAAGAAGTGAAGAATGCAGAAGTGGTAATAGCCACCTTGAATGGCCTCCCAGGATCGTGGGATCCATTCATGAGAAGAATGTATGCCAGAAGAAAGTGATTACTTTCTGCTTGACTCATAAGAGGAGAAGAAGAAGATGGGAGCAATTGAAGATCAAGATCTCACCATTCAAAGAAGGTCCCTCAAGCGATGAGCAATATGAAGAACACAATTCTTGAAGAACCTCTTATTCATCTTATCATTTGGATAAGAAATGATGATTTCATGAAAGTAGAAGATGATAAAGCAGAATGATCAAGATGGAGTCCACCCATGAAACAAATAAAATATAAGTATTCAATTGTCATTTCATGATATTGTTTTGTTATACATTTGATTATATTCAGTTGATGTGTTATACATGATAGATTGTTTGCATTAATGACTGTATACTACTAATATGCATGTGATGGGTAAGTAATCTAGAAATTTTCTGTGAGATATGGATGAATGTTGTATTGGCTAAACAGTTGCATGATGCATAAGAATTTGTTGTTATGCATATGTTTTATGAAATAGTTCTAACCATGCAACTGGTGCATTTGAATTGTAGGAAAGGTCTGGTACAACCTCCTACAAGAAAAGAAGGATGAGACTTGTTCCGAAAAACAAGTGATGACAATTCAATAAACATAAATCTGAAGCTCCTAGGGTCAAAGACACCATGACAGAAGAAAGAGATTCAAAGAGCGGTAGATCCACCTCGAAGGATGAAGACCACCATGGGTATGAGAGATAACTCAAGATGAAGAAAATAATGTTATGAAAGAATCTATGATCAAAGAATAACAGTTGATCATGGGGAATGATGTATACGATATGATTTTGAGACATAAAGGGAAGTACATAGTATATTCCATATGGATCTACAAGAGCAAGTGTACAAAGCAAGGTTCGTGATTTGCCTCAGAAATAATAGACTATGACATGACATACTCTATTGACCAATATATATCAAGCATAGAACCAACTATACAGAAGACTAGGATATGTTGACTATATACTACTAATATGCATGTGATGGGTAAGTAATCTAGAAATTTTATGTGAGATATGGATGAATGTTGTATTGGCTAAACAGTTGCATGATGCGTAATAATTTGTTGTTATGCATATGTTTTATGAAATAGTTCTAACCATGCAACTGGTGCATTTGAATTGTAGGAAAGGTCTGGTACAACCTCCTACAAGAAAAGAAGGATGAGACTTGTTCCAAAAAACAAGTGATGACAATTCAATAAAAATGAATCTGAAGCTCCTAGGGTCAAAGACACCATGACAGAAGAAAGAGCTTCAGAGAGCGGTAGATCCACCTCGAAGGATGAAGACCACCATGGGTATGAGAGATAACTCAAGATGAAGAAAATAATGTTATGAAAGAAGCTATGATCAAAGAATAATAGTTGATCATGGGGAATGATGTATACAATATGATTTTGAGACATAAAGGGAAGTACATAGTATATTCCATTTGATGTGTTATACATGATAGATTGTTTGCATTAATGATTGTATACTACTAATATGCATGTGATGGGTAAGTAATCTAGAAAGTTTCTGTGAGATATGGATGAATGTTGTATTGGCTAAATAGTTGCATGATGCATAAGAATTAGTTGTTATGCATATGTTTTATGAAATAGTTCTAACCATGCAACTGGTGCATTTGAATTGTAGGAAAGGTTTGGTACAACCTCCTACAAGAAAAGAAGGATGAGACTTATTCCAAAAAACAAGTGATGACAATTCAATAAACATGAATCTAAAGCTCCTAGGGTCAAAGACACCATGACAGAAGAAAGAGCTTTAGAGAGCGGTAGATCCACCTCGAAGGATGAATACCACCATGGGTATGAGAGATAACTCAAGATGAAGAAAATAATGTTATGAAAGAAGCTATGATCAAAGAATAACAGTTGATCATGGGGAATGATGTATACGATATGATTTTGAGACATAAAGGGAAGTACATAGTATATTCCATATGGATCTACAAGAACAAGTGTACAAATCAAGGTTCGTGATTTGCCTCAGAAAGAATAGACTATGACATGACATACTCTATTGACCAATATATATCAAGCATAGAACCACCTGTACAAAATGAAGAAGGAAGATAATACTCCACTTCACGGGGAAGTGACTGCAGAAGATATCTGAGTTCGACACGGTACGACATGATGGACAGCTTCCTGATGGATCAAGACTTTACCAAGAGTAAAGTGGGTTCCAACCTTCAAAGCTGAATGCAGAAGACTAGGATATGTTGATGATCTGACAAGACAAACTCATGGAAGATGTTATGATGAAAGAATACTAGAATGATGTTTGGGATATAGTACTCAAACCAGAAAGCAAGAATGTGGTATCTTACAAATGGATTTGCAAGATAAAATATGTTGCTAATAGAAGTAAGGAAAGACTTGTGGCTTGAGGTTTCTATAAGAAAGAGGGAATTAGTTCTGAAGAGACACTTACTCCATGAAGCAAGGTACACTTCCTTTAGAACTATGATGGTAGTTGCTTCCATGATGAAGTAAAGACAAGACTTCCTTAATGGTATGATTGGGGAAGATTTTTACATAGAATAGTCACAAGGATTTGAAGTTGAAGACAAATGGACTCAGATATGTAAGTTGAAGAAGGCCCTCTATGGCATGAAGCAAGCTCCCAGAGCTTGGTATGGAAGGATAGACAGTTTCCTGTCAATTATGGGCTTTACCAAGAGTAAAGATGATCCTAACCTTTATCTCAAAGTTGTAGAAGATGAACCTGTCATCCTGTTATTATATGTGGATGACTTATTCTTGACAGGAAATGAGAAACAGATCATGGAAAGCAAGAAGAAACTAGCAGAAGAATTTGAGATGAAATACCTTGGGTTAATTCATTATTTCCTAGGTCTGGAAGTATGGCAAAGTTCAAAAGGAATATTTCTCAATCAGGGAAAGTATGCAGTAGAGATATTGAAGAGATTCAATATGTTGGAATGCAAAGCCATGGCCACACCCATGGACTCCAACCTGAAGTTGTTAGCTGATGACTCATCAGAGTTAGTGGATGCGACTCATTATAGACAGATCATTGGATCATTTATGTACTTAACAAATACCATACCAGAAATTTGTTTTGCTGTGAACACCTTAAGTCAATATCTTGTTCAACCAAGATGGGTTCACCTAGTAGCTGCAAAACATGTGATGAGATATCTGAAAGGGACTATAGACCTTGGTCTATACTATGATGGTAGCCATGAGTATAGATTGTATGGCTACATAGATGCAAATTGGGTTGGAAGTATCTCAGATAGAAAAAGCACATCAGGTGGATGTTATAGTCTGGGATCTGCTATGATTTCATGGTTTAGCAAAAAGAAATCTAGTGTTGCTCTAAGCACAGATGAAGCAGAATATATAGCAGCTTGCTCTACTAGTTGTGAAGCCATATGGCTTCGGAAGCTGATGTCAGGATTATTCAACCTAGAGTTGGACACTACCGTGATTCTATGTGATAACCAGAGTTGTGATGACAAAGAACCCTGTGTTCCATCGTAACACATAGAAATCCGGTATTTCTACATATGAGATAAGATGCAGATGATGATGTTTTAGTATTCCCATATTGAAGATATAAATTATGTTTTATTATTTACATACTGTAGATGCATATGATGGTGATTTTGTATTTCTATACTGAATATAGAGATGATTATGCTTTTAATATTTCTATACTAAAGATATAGATGATGATGCTTTCAGTATTCACATACTGGAGATACAGATGGTGATAGTTCAGTATTCACATACTGAAGATGTAGATGATGATGTGTTGACGAAGCCTCTGTCCCGAGTAAAGTTCGAACACTTTCGAGACAAGCTTGGTGTGGTTCGGAAAGACCTTCCCCGAAAGGGGGAGTAGTGATGTTGCAGTGGTATTGTATCATCCCTGGGCACTTTCCCTAAAGTGATATGGAGACCTTGGTCTTTGAGAATGAAGAGGGATTGTATCATCCTGGGACATCTATCCATAATAGATCCGATGACCTCGTTCCTCGAGAATGTGGTGGGATTGTATTGTCCCTGGGCACTTTCCCTAAAGTGATCCGGAGACCTTGATCTTCGAGAATGAAGAGGGATTGTATCATCCTGGGACATCTGTCCATAATAGATCCGGTGACCTTAGTCCTCAAGAATATGGTAGGATTGCATCATCCTTGGACTTAGTCCTAAAGTGATAGGGACTGATTCTCCCGTAATCAATCCGGTGGCTTTGATCCTCGAGAATGTGGTAGGATTGCATCATCCTTGGACATAGTCCTAAAGTGATAGGGATCGATTCTCCCGTAATCAATCTAGTGGCTTCGGTCCTCGAGAATGTGGTAGGATTGCATCATCCTTGGACTTAGTCCTAAAGTGATAGGGACTGATTCTCCCGTAATCAATCCAATGGCTTCGGTCCTCAAGAATGTGGTAGGATTGCATCGTCCTTGGACTTAGTCCTAAAGTGATATGGATTGATTCTCTCGTAATCAATCCAGTAACTTCAGTTGTCGAGAATGTGGTGGGATTGCATCATCCCTGGACTTTAAGTCCAAAAGTGATCCAAAGACCTTTTTGTCTTTGAGTTGTGGATTGCAGGTTGTAGCTGATGATGATGATGTCGTACTGATCAAAAGATCAGAGTATGATGATGATGACGTACTGATCGAAAGATCGGAGTATGATGATGATGGCATACTGATCGAAATATCAGAGTATGATGATGATGACGTACTGATCGAAATATCATAGTATGATGATGATGACGTATTGATCGAAAGATTAGAGTATGATGATGATGTACTGATCGAAATATCAGAGTATGATGATGATGTTTTTGATCGAAATATCAGAGTATGATGATGATATTTTTGATCGAAAGATCAGAGTGTGATGATGATGATTCTGATCGAAAGATTATAGCATGATGATGATGATGTTGTTGCTGATCGAAAGGTCAAAGTGTTGATGAAGATATTGCTGATCAAAAGGTCAAAGTGCTGAAGGTGTTGTTGCTGATTGAAAGGTCAAGGTGCTGAAGATGTTGCTGATCGAAAGGTCAAAATGTTGAAGATGTTGTTGCTGATCGAAAAGTCAAAGTGCTGAAGATGTTGCTGATTGAAAGGTCAGAATGCTGAAGATGTTGTTGCTGATCAAAAAGTCAAAGTGCTGAAGATGTTGCTGATCAAAATATCAAAGTGCTAAAGATGTCGTTCCTGATTGAAAGATCAAAATGCTGAAGATGTTGCTGATCAAAAAGTCAAAGTGCTAAAGATGTTGCTGATCGAAAGTTCAAAGTGCTAAAGATGTTGTTTCTAATTGAAAGATCAAAATGCTGAAGATGTTGCTGATCGAAGCAGTCAAAGTATTAATGATGATGAAGACTGAATATTGAAGATGAAGACTACATGATGTTGAAAAAATTCCAATGATTTATGGATGTGTTGCCCTGATGATGTTGATGATGTTCTCTCTCATTATTGTTGTTGTTGATGTTGATGTAGAATACCCTTCTTGTTAAGGGGGAGTGTTGAAATATTGTAACTTCGAAGAATATTCTATATGTATCTTTTGTGGTCCCCGATGGTCCTACCGGGAGAACCACCTGTGTTAATTTGTACCCCGATGCTTCTAATCGAAAGAACTAATAAGAGTCATGAGGTAGTCCCCTCTAATTGTAAAGGTGGGTCATTAGCACCCCAGTGTGGTTACTTGATCCTACAAGTGTAAATCGAGCCTACATGATTTAAATCTAGCCTACATGTCGGATGAGTTAATTAAAGTGAACGGATGAATATAAATAGAGGTGTAGCGCTCCTCATTTGGAGCACACACTCTCACTTGATCAGGATTTGATCTCCTTGTTGGTTTTATCTTTTAACTTTTGGGGCATCTATATTGAGGAAGCTTTTGCTGGGTTTTTCTCTTTAGGGTTTTCCCAGGATAAATCTTTGTGTTCCTTTTGTATGGTCGTGTTTTTCTATCTTTCATTGATTCTGTTTATATGCTTTTGTTATGAAATCGAAATGAAATACTAATGATCTAGCTTAGCATATGAAAATTTAACACATATAAAGCTAGAGTCAGAGATTTTGTGGATGAGAAGGTCTGGTTTCATGGAGATGCATGTCAACACTAAGGATTGGTTGTAAACTTCTTCATATTATTTAATGCAAGTTGATTTCTGTCCCACATATGTTGTTGTTGTTGTGATTTTGCATATATGTTGCTAGATTCCTTAGTCACTAGCATAGATTAGTAGATCATATTCAGGTTGCTTTGATCTGTTTCATGTTGAGCTTGATTGCAGGTACATAGGTGGACTATCAAAGCCTCATATTCCAGATATCTACAGCATCTAGGGAGAGTCTTCAACCTCTATCCTCTATTTGTTCTGGATCTGAATCGTTTAGACTAGTGGAACACCTTGCTGTCCGCAGGAGGTGAAATATTCCAGGTAACAAATCTGGTGACTCCACTAGGGAATAAAAAGAAAGGTAAAAATAGAAAGGTAATAAAAATAAAGGTAAAAGTAGAAATAAAAAACCTGGAAACCAACAAGAGAATCCATGACCAACCAATAATGACAATGACAAAGAGAAAAGGAAGGCTAAATATCCCTATCTGTTATGCGGTGGTGACCATTTTTCAAAGGAGTGTCCCTGTCGGGACGAAATCTCCCAGTTTCTAAAGTCTAGTCCCACACCCATAGTACTTATGGATCCCTTTCCCTCTCAAAAACAACTAGTAGACCACATGTCTAACCAAGGTAACTCTAGTTCATCGGAGGAAATTCGTATGATGTCCTCAGATACCATCCATCTGCAAACTCGAAGTCAAAATTATGATAAACTTGTAGATAAGAAAGAAGATCAACCTTCTTCAGGGAAAGCTCCCTCTACTAGCTCTCCAGAATCCTCGTCTACTGTCCCTTTATCTATCGAGAAGCCTACTCTTGACATGATTTTGTGCCCACCTAAGAGTACTCTTCGGAAGGTTGTCTTTAATCCCAATGCCCGAGCTGCTCAATTCTATAATGTAGTTGAATATCTCGGTCAGGAACCTTGTGCCATGTCTACCCTAGAAGTACTCCAAAGTTACCCCACACAGCGCAAGAACTTGTTGACCGCTTTAGGAGCTTTAGACCCGGATAACACTAACTTGATTTATTTCAACGTTGAGAATTATAAACCTAGATTACCACATAAGATTGCTTTTCAGATCATTATGAAAGTAGTGGGAAATAAAGTATTTAGAGTGGTACTAGATGAGGGATTTTCAACCTCGGTGTTATCTCTAACTTGTTGGAAAGCTCTTGGCTTTCCTGAGCTTTTTACATCACCTACGACCCTTAAAGCCTTTGATGGATGGGGTTTTCGACCCCATGGTCTCATATCAGCCCTTGCGATTGAGTTGCGGGGAGAAACCATTTCCATCCAAGTAGAAGTGGTAGATGCCCCTTTAGATTACAACCTCCTTCTAAGAAGGAATTTGTTCTATGCCATGACTGCTATTTCTTCAATAGTATTTCAAACGGTCCAATTCCCACATCTAGGGAGAATTGTTACGATTGATCAGCTTGATTTCTATACACCAGATGTTACTACCTCCATGGCTAATAACATCCCCATGTTAGGTCAGTCCCCTCCTCCTTACCAGTCGATTGGGGTAGGCATGCTGAAGGATTCATCCCTTATGGGGATTTTCCCATCTACTCCTCCTAGCACAGATACCGCGACAGTACATTTGATCGCCTCATTTGATTATGAACCTAATGGAAAAAATGTTGTTGATTCCACCTTGTTGAGTCCTCATGAAGCTATGTACGACACCATTCAAACCTTTTTCGATGATCACACTAATGACCTTCATCTAGTGGCTTCGGATCCTTACCATTTACTGTACTGGTTAGAACCTTCTCTTCCGATTCTAGACTATCTCTCCAAGACTTTTCCCTCCAATAAGTCCATTATAGAGATCATGAACACGAATGAGCCCATTTGGGAGGATCACCACCATAGATTCATGTTCCTCCCCAACACCAGTTTAGGCAGCCATGATTTTGCATCCTTGTTTCCTACTGATATTGTCAATGTTTCGCAAAGTCTTATATTGTTGCAAGATATATATTCTGAAGGAAAGCTTTGCAACATTACTCAAACGAACCTAATTGACATATCAGCCAAGCGCAATGTTATCAAGCATGTTCATGTTGGGAAGAATTGCTCCACTAATGAATTTGAAGCATATAAGGCACTTTTCAAGGAATTCCGTGATATTTTTTCCTGGTCCTATGAAGAGATGTTGGGGATTGACCCTTCCAATGTGGTCCATGAGATTAAAACTTATCCCACGACTAAACCTGTCAGGCAGAAACTTAGGTAATTCCATCCTCAGAAGGCCACAGCTATTAAAGCTAAGACTGAGAAACTTCTGAAAGCTGGTTTTATTTATCCTGTACCTCTGACAAAATGGGTATCGAGCATTGTCCCTGTCAATAAAAATTAGGGCACCATTAGAATCTGCATCGACTTTAGGGATTTGAATAAGGCTTGTCCCAAGGACAACTTTCCTACCTCGCATATCGATTAGATTATCGACAACTGTGCTGGAAGTGTCATATTTTCATTCATGGATGGCTTCTCTGGCTACAATTAGATTGAGATATTTCCCTCCAATCAGTATAAGATGGCATTCATTTTCCATGGGGAGCCTTTGTGTATAAGAAGTTACCTTTCGGCTTGAAAAATGTTGGAGCCATGTTCTAGCATGCGATGTCCTATGCATTTCACGACATTAAACATGTTTTTGAACCGTACCTTGACGACCTCCCTGCTCATTCACAACGACGGAAGGACCACCCTAGTCATCTTAGAGACATATTCCTGGGATGTCGTCATTATAACATACAGTATCCGCATAAATGTGTTTTTTGCATTGAGACAAGATGTCTTCTTGGCTTTATGGTATCCAAAGATGGCATCTAGATCAATCCTTTGAAGATTTCCGCTATCATTAATCTACCAGCCCCAACCAACCTCCTTGAACTCTAAAGTTTGCAAGGGAAGGAAAAATTTCTCCGTCGTTTCATGTGTAATTTCGCAGAGAAAATGCATGGTTATATGCGTCTCCTCAAGAAGAACACTCCATTATTCTGGGATGACCAGGCCCAATGCACCTTTGATAATCTTAAGCACGCTCTGACTCATTCACCCGTGATACACCCCCCAGATTATTCAAAGGACTTTCTCTTGTATATTGTTGCCTCCACTACTACCATATCCATGGTTTTAGTGCAGGACAATCTCCATGGTCAGGAGCATCTGATTTATTACACCAGTAAGAATCTTATTGATTCTGAAACTCGTTATTCACATGTGGATAAGTTAGCATTGGCCATAGTCATTGTTGTGCAAAACTTTCGTCTCTACATTTTTCTCCACACTACCACCGTATTGGTAGACTAGAACCCGATGTATTACATTCTGACTCATCAAGTACTCAGGGGAAAATACTCCCGTTGGATCATCATCCTTCAGTAGTTCGATTTGGAGTTTGCAAAGGCCACATCAAAGAAATCCTTGGTTTTTGCAGAGCTTATGTGTGATCTTCCCTATGCTACAATGAAATCTGAGCCTAGTGATTCATTTCTGGATGAATTCCTATTCCTGATTAGCACTACTGATCCTTGGTATGGATATTTGTTGATTTATCTCCAGACCTAGCATCTTCAGCCACATTTATCTCATGATGATCGCCACCGTATTCGTCACCACGTGAAGTACTATCTTATCTTGAATGATACCTTGTATAGACGTGGGATTGACTCCATTCTCCGGTGATGCCTCACCCATGAGAAGGCTGAACATGTGTTGAATGATTTCCACTCTAGAACATGTGGTGGTCATTTATCTGGGATGGCTACAGCCCATAAAATCCTTCACGCTGACTATTTTTGGCCTTTTATCTTCAAATACTGTCATGAGGCTGTTAAGAAATGCCCACCTTGTCAACATTTTTATCCTAAAAAGTGGACCCATCCTGCTCTGCTTCACCCCTTCATTGTCATTGGCCCATTTGCTAAATGGGGGATTGACTTCATGCATTCTAAGTCTACCTCAGTCGGGGGGCATGGTTACATCATTGTAGCCGTGGATTATTTCACAAAATGGGATGAGGCCATGCCTACATATGCAGAAGATGGTAAGACTTCCGCTCTCTTCCTGTTCAATCATATCATAGCTAGATTTGGATTTCCGTAGTCCATCGTCACTGATCATGGATCTCATTTCTATAATCAAATAATGGAGGAACTGAGTGCCAAGCTAGGTTTTCACCATGAAAACTCTATGCCGTATTATCCACAAGCTAATGGTCAGGTAGAGGCCATTAACAAAGTTTTGAAAACTATGCTTCGTCGGATGGTTGGAGATCATAAATCCAATTGGCACCTCGTTCTTCTTTCTGCTCTTTGGGCTTATCGGACTTCTGTGAAATTAGATACTGGTTTTACACCATTCCAGCTTGTCTATGGACTTGAAGCTCTCTTGCCGATCCAATGTCAGATTCCATCTTTACAACTTGCCGTCGAACTTCTCTTGGACACTTCTGTAGAGGAAGAGATATTTATGTATTTGAATAACCTTGATGAAACTCGTAGAGATGTTTCCTTGGCTAATGAGGTGCATAAGAAACGTGTCAAGGTGCAATACGATAAATCTGTCTAGCCTCGTGTTTTCAATGAGGGTGACCTAGTATTGACTTATGACCAAAGATATGACAAACTAGGGAAGGGTAAGTTCGAGTCCATGTGGTATGGACCTTTTGTTATTTCTAAGGTGTTAAAGAAAGGAGCTTACAAGCTCATTGATTATGATGGAATCCCTTTGGGGAAACCTCGCGATGGGTTGTACCTGAAAAGGTATTATTCCTAGGTCTTCTTGGATAGTATCTTGTATATATGTATATTGATTGACTTTCAATGTGCTTTCAGTATTTTCAAGATGGTTTTGATTTTTAGTGTCTGCATCTACTTATACCATGTTTTGGTCATGCAGATGGCTTTCTATGACTTCACTGATGGTGCTTGCCACCACACCTTGAATCTCGCCTCGGCTGATTGGGTTCTTTATTCCCCAGATGAAGATTTGGTCAGTTCAGGATCAGTTTGCATAGTTCCCGCTACTAATAACATTGTCGAGTATGAAATAGTCATTGGTCTCTTGACTGAAGCCGCCTCCCAGGATGTCCATGATCTAGTAGTCTTGATGGACTAGTAGCTCGTGGTTTGTCATTTCAACCATGTTTACACCATTAGGAACCCGGTGCTCCTCCACCTCTTTCGGAGAGTATGCTTGTTAGAAATATCATTTGGAACCATTACCTATACGCATATCCCTAGGGAGCATAATGTAGTTGCTAACTCATTGGCTAATTACATCCTAGATTGGCATATTGCCCATTCATGACGTTAAATCAAACATGGTACATTGTAAATAAACATTTGAAGACACATAGAACTCATAGAAAATGCACTGGTCCATTTGAAACGTATAAACACCGTGTAAAAGTATGTATATATATATACAAAAAAAATTTACAAAAAATAGGTCCTGAGACCTCATCTGAAGCATGTAAGATTTCAGGCAAAATCATCATACAAAATCCTGAAGCTATCAGCTTTCAGTATACATGTCTCATGCACTAATGGTGCTCATGATAGCACATCACTGCTCGAGCCACCCTACGTAGTAGCCTGCTAAATCTGCTCGGTACTCCCGCTGTAGATCTCTGATATCTAGTCAGGAGGTCATCTATGTCAGCATCTAGGATGTCCAAAGTCAACCTCTCTAGGTTCTCCTCCAGCTCCCCGGTGATATCATCACCCTGTGGTACGAATCAAGCTTCAGCTCACCTATCCAATGGAGATGCTCCTCTAGGCCTCACTACTCCAACATCTGCATGAGAACAAACAGGTCTCATCACTTATTATAAAAAATATAAAACCTTAAAAAACATAAAAACATTGTCCATTTGATGGTTTCATGCTTCTTACCGATGTCACCCCACTGCCCTCCAGGTGGGTGTGGTAGGTCAGGATCTCCTGTAAAGTCTGTGCCTGCATAGGCATAGTCCTTAACCATGAGCATCTGATCCCATAGCTATCTGAAGAACGGATCACCGAACTTCACTCTACCCCTACCCACTCATGTGCGAGCCATGACCTAGACCCACCTTAGCATACGGGGGTCCCATGCTCTCAGACTCCGAAAATTCACCTGGGGCCTCATCTGTGAGACCCGCTCGAAGAAGAAGAAGAAGGCTAACATGGAACCAAAGTTGAACTGCTTCAGCTCTCCCTGCCGACATTTAGTCAGTTGATCCTTGAATATTGGAAGCATTTCTTCTTCCCAGTTGAATATTGTAGGTGCCATAGCCTCTATGGCATACAACATGTGTGCCCTGGAAGCCTGGTGCACACCCTAGCTCCCATCCACCCTCTGTATGGTCAACAGAATGATCCGTAGAGCCCTATCTGTCACTACCCTAATGGGGATCTTTTTCCCCAATGTACCTGTACCTAGTGCACAATGCCGATCTATAAGCTCTCTGGTGGTGATGTCCATGCCACGGGAACCTGTCAGTGAGATGGGGGCACCCCGTCTTGATAGACCAGTCAGGAAGTAGTAATCCTCTACCTCCACTATAAGTATATGTGCCCCCACCTCAAAATACTGTTGTTCTAGATTCCACATGTGCAGTATGTGTTCCAGTAATCTCTCGTGAGACACCATGCTTCGAGTTCGGAAGAACTTTAAAAGTCCACAGTCCCATAGTGTGGAAATGCAACCCGCATTTCTTTCAGCAGCAACGTCCTCATTATCATGTGTTCTTTCCTTCCATATCACCATGTTTTGAGTCACCTAGACCTACTAAAAACAACAATGGTATGCATTAGAATCATCCTTGAGTCATTGGAAATCAAAAGAATGAGTTTTTTATACCCATATCATTTGTTTCAGTTCTCCATAGTCGGCATTGCCTGTGCCCCGTTGGAGACAGGTGGTGGCACCACCTCTCCGCCATGTTCTTGGCGCGGTTCTTGGGTGGTACCATGTATCATGTAAAGGGTATCCGCGGTGCCCTCATATTGGGTTTTAGGGCTTGCTAGATAGGCCCAAAAACCCCCCCAAATCTCAAAATAGAAGCTATGAAATGAAAGATGAAGGTATTAGATGTTACCTGCAACTGACGGTGCTGAAAACAAATGGTGGAAACTCTCGGTATCAACTATAAAATATCTGGCTAGAAAATGCTCCAAGTGCTCTCTACTAGAGGTAAATAGTGAAATGTTTTGATTTTTTACTATTTACTTGACTTATATAGACATTTTTGGGTCTAACTTATATATTTTTGATGTAAAATTGTATTTTAGTCAAAGTTCATTTGTCATAATCCCTTAATGTTGGTTTTAAATGCATTTAACACTTGTTTCTGAGTCATTTTCACAATAAGAGAACTTTAGTAAGAAGCTTTGGAAAGTCTGTTTATTCATTTTTCGTACTTGCACAAAACGAAAAAGGTCATCGAGCGTTTATTACGACACTTTGTCACGCTCGTTAAAAATATAGTATCAAAGTTTAAAGTCCATTTCAAGTTTCTTTCCAGGCTCGTAAAATACAACATTGTGTAAAGAAGCGTCACGGAGTCCTCTTTTCACCTCTTTTTCAGGCTCCTTAAACACAAAAAAGTAGTTGAGTCTGTTTTTTATTCTTTCCAGACTCGTAAAATATGACATTGTGCAAAGAAACACTATGGAGTTCTCTTTAAACCCTTTTCAGGCTTCCTAAATATGAAAAGATCGTCGAGCAATCTTGTCTTCTTCACGCTTGTTAAAGTATTTGAATATTCGTCAGTCCGATGGTAGGTTATCTCTTTTCGGTTTGGATCAGACTATTTACGAAAAAGGATCACTCCAGCCAATCATGACTGGAAGAGTTCTCTAAGGTATGATTTTACACTTTTTCGGGCCTTAGAGACTAAATCATACAAAAAAGGACCCCCTTGGAGTCTTCTTCCGTATTCGTTCAGACTCTCTAAACATGAACGATATACTGAGTTTTCTTTCGGTGGACTCGTTAAATTAAACATTGAAAGACCTATTTTTGGAACAAACCCCTCCTCTCTCAGGTTCGTAAAACATATGAGACTGGACTTGTCTTCCAACAAGCTATATCAAGTGTTTGTTAACCTCTTTGAACTCGTAAAACTGAAAATAGGAACTCATCGATCATGATGGGGGAAATGGGAAGGGAATCATTTTGTAAATAATGGCAGTTGTTTGTCATTACCTTTGAACATGGCACTTGTCTACACTATTGTGTCATTCAATTTGGTATTCAGCTGATCTCCGTGACGATCCACTTTCATGAGTCATGTCAATCCTTTGAGTCTTTCAAAAGAATGCATTTTTCACTGTTGCATTGTGTGTTTGTCCTGTCTAGTCATGCTGCCAAGTCATTTTGTCGTGCTACCTGATGTTCAAGGGGAATTTGAAGAAGTTTTACCTCTGTAGTCTACACAGTCTTTGTGTTAGTATCTTTGACTCAGTCATATGGTTACTACATTCACATTATTCCAGAACTATGTTCCAAGTTTTGTGTCATCTATGTGGGACTCATCATGGCCCTTCTTCAACGAGACTATTCCCGTCGACATCAGCTCATTATCCGAGAAATAGTCTTAGAAACAATATTTAGTACCTTGAGATCTGTATGCCTTAACGATAGTTTTTCTCGCTCTCGACATAGGTTCACATCATTGACCTTTGATCGATAGAATCGGCTGGGTGTTCGACATCAGGACATCTATTCGCACTCAGTAGATTGTACTAAGGTACCTTGGGAATCATTGACATCAATGGTGATCTCCCTCGCACTTGTTAACGGTTCACATCAGTGACCGGTAATCAAGTGGTTTCTATCATGTTCAACTTCAGATCATTTTAATCACATGGATAGAATCGTACTTTGTGGAAGACAAGATGAATACCCTGGGTATTTGTTTAAAAGCACTCGTTGCTTTTTCCCCAGGTTCCGATAGAGTTTTGTATATCTAGCATGGATCCACATTTGCGTGGTCATGGCTATGCTCAAATTTTCATCTGTATGACATAGATCTACATTGTATGTCTGGTAGCTATGTCCAAGTTTGACTCCTCTATCACATGGATCTACGTTGTATTCTAGTAGCCATGCTTGTTTATTCCTCTCATGGATCTGCCTTGTATTGGTTTGTAGCTATGAGTTTGGTTACTTGTGTCTATGAGTCAACATACTGAGGTACTACAGATGCCTACTTGACAACATGCTCTGATCGAGCCGACATTTTCATTTTTTGGCGACGACTTGTTCTCAAATCTCTCATTTATCATATCCCTCTAAGACTCATGCTTTGGGGGGCATCCTGTTATACCAAAATCCTATGACCATCATGTGATAAGACATTTGGCATACCTACTTGCTCTGAATCCCAGCTTCTGGAGTGGAAACTAAATGGTTTTTCATCAATCTTTCATACGAATTCCTAGCACCGCGCATGCCCCTTTATCCAGTGGTGGTACCCCTGTTCGCACCACCCATCATCTGTTGCCCATAAGCGGTGCCATCACTTATTTTTCTTGGTCCATAAGTGGTTATTACTAGAACCGCTCTGTCATAGAAGGAGAAACGCAGTACCTTGGGTAAAAAGGGAAAAAGAGAAGTTTCTCGAGGATTCTATATGTTAAGCCTCTTGTCCTACCTTATCCCTACTGCTGTGGGTTGGTTGAGCTCGAGATCCCTCATCCTGGGATCTTAGAAGCCACCTCACCCACTAATTTCTCAACCTACTCTATCCATTAAAGCCTTATAAATAAGAGCTCATAGCCATGGTTGAGGGGAGAATACTAGAGGTATTGTTATGCTGTTGGACTGACCATTGGTCCAAGATCATTTGGAGAGAGGATAGAGAGCTAGAGAAGGAGCTTTTGGGGATGAGAAGGTCTGGTTTCATGGAGATGCATGTCAACACTAAGGCTTGGTTGTAAACTTCTTCATATTCTTTAATTAAAGTTGATTTATGTCCCACATATGTTGTTGTTGTTGTGATTTCACATATATGTTTCTATATTCCTTAGTCACTAGCATAGAATAGTAGATCATTTTCTAGTTGCTTTGATCTATTTCGTGTTGAGCTTGATTGCAGGTACACAGGTGGACTATCAAAGCCTCATATTCCAGATATCTACAGTGTCTAGAGAGACTCTTCAACCTCTGTCCTCTATTTTTTCTGGATCTGAACCGTTCAGACCAGTGGAACACCTTGCTGTCTGCAAGAGGTGAAATATTCCAGCTAACACATTAAAAAGAAGATTTAAATAGAAGATCACCATTAAAGGTGGTAAGGGCCAAACCGTGCAGAAGAAAGCTTAAGAGGAGGAGTCCAAGAAAAGAGAAGAGGATGCTAGGAGACTAGCACAGGAGGCTGAGAGTTGGCTTAAGAATGAAGAAGAAGAAAGAAAGAAAGTTGCAGAGGAAGCAGCAAAGAAGAGAGAAGAAGAGAGAAGAAGAAAGAAAGAAGAAAGAAGATGAAGAGATGAAGAAGAAACAAAAATATTTTCTGAGGCTAACAGGATCTATAATAGACCAGCAAACTACTAACCCAACATACATTCAAGAAGTACAAGATCAAACATATCAGGGGCAGGGACAAGATAATCCTGATTCCCAGCAGCCTGCTGCAATTTCTGGAAGCACTCAGGAACAAGTGGTTTTTTCTGAATTGAATCTGATACCTTTTGTGCAGGAAAAAGGAGAAGAATTCCCAGATTTTAGCACTATTTTTTATGACAGAGAGAAGAAGAGGATTGTCAAAAGGACTAAGAGAAAAATTGAAACAGGAGGACAATCAGGCATGATGGTCACTGATAAAACTTTAGTGTATGGGACAGATAAATATCCTTGATGTATTGAAAACCCAAGCTGGAGTGACATTGACACAAGCCACTGAGGATAATGTAAATAGACTGATGACGGATCTGGAGCAGTCGAAAAGGAATGCAGCTCAGTTGAAGGAAACTTTGAAGAAGGAGAGAAATGAAGGTTATAAATTGAAGAGGAAATTTGAAGACATGCAAAATGAAGTGAAGACTTCAAAAGCAGAATTTCAAACTCTTCAAGCAAAAAAGATGACTTTGTAAGTTTCCATGGAAAGGACAGGTAAGGATGCTCAAAATAACCTAGCAGAATTGCAGAGGTTACAGCAAGAACATCAGGTGTTGAAGACAGAAAAGGATGATCTCAAAACAACATATGAAACTCTTAGGACTGAAAAGTACTAGCTGCAAAACAAAGTACAAGAGTTGGAGGCATAGAGGGCTACTATGGAAGAGAAAGAAAAGCAATTCCAAGTGCATGTAGCAGATTTTGAAGGACAGATTACTTCACTAACAGCATCACTAAAGGATGCCAATGAACAGCAAATTGATATTTAGCCTCTTAAGGAGCATGTCCTAGCCCAAAGAAGAAGAATTCACTAGCTCCAGGTGTCTATTGAAGAGGAAAGATGCAAAATATTGCAGATAGATAACACATTGGAGGAACTTATGGAAACTACCTCATTTTCTGTAGATAGGTCTCATGGCATTTTGGAAGTCCTGACTAGAATAATAGTAAGGATAGAAACCAATGAATAAATCCCTGTAGATTTAGCAACCAAAGATCAACATAGCTTAAAGCAGGACTATGATTTGTTAGAGTTTGCAATAAACACTGCAGAGGAGTTCAAGAAGGCTATGAATAAAACAAGAGGAGCTTGTACTAAATATTGCAGAAGGGTCTTGATCACCTACAATAGGTGCCAAGTTGATGCTGAACATAGATTAGATGCATTACCAGAGCATGAGCTATTCACAGGAATTCTATAGGGCAGGTATCAAGAGGATGAGCAGAAGATTCAGGAAGTCAAATTCCTAGATGAGCAAATCCTGAAGAATGCAGTAGCTCATTGAGCAGTCAGTGTCCAGTTACTTGAGGATCAGCTACTATAGAGCCAAGCAAGAATTGAATTGATTAAAATCAGGTTTCTAAATATGAGATCAACATTCGTTTTCTTGAACCTTCAGAATTTGAGAGCATAGTAGTAGAAGCCCAAGCGTGGAAAAAGTTCTTAAATGATCAATCAAGGCCCTCTACTTAGAAGTGCTTTATTAGTTTTTGTTTTAAATGTAATATATTGTAAAATGTATGAGAACTCACTATAGGACGAATTTTGGGAGTTGAAACGTTGGGGAATCCCAAGAGTCATTTGGGGAAACCCAAAAGTTTTGCTTTTTGTATAAGTATAGGATAGTTTGATAAGTAATAGAACTTTTTCCCAGTTAGACTTGTGAGAACATGTTGTAAGAAGAACTATTTCCTTTTGCAATAGATAATTACAATTTTGCATGTTGGAGAAAGCTTAGGTGGAATGTTCAAATGTTGTGCAATGGATGTTGTTGAAGGGGAACTATTTGGTTTCAGCTTTTGTCCATTAACTGTGAGATTGTTCTAACTTATTGAACCTATGTTCTTGTATGAATGTTCTCTAGTTTATTTTATGAAAATTTCCACTATGAGTAATGAATGTTGTTCATAAACAATTGGCTATCTGGTTGTTCAAATATCTTTAAATGTTCATGTGTTTGAAAGAAGTATCAGCTATCTGTGATTTTTCATAATGCATGTACAAAATACATTACTCATTAATGAATGATAATATTGCTCCCTAGGGATAGGTTAGGTAGTTATTTGTAGTTTCTTGCTGTGTGTGATTTAGAGGCGAGAGAGTTTAAGATGAGAGGTAAGAACCTACGCATCACATTGTGACCGCTCCTTGTATTCTCTATCAATCTGCATTTTAGATAGGCATTTTCATATCATACTTAAAACTAAAAACACAAAAATATACAAGATGGACCGGGCCGCAACCGGTAAAACCTTTTATTTTTGTTACTTGACCTATGGTAGTTGGACTGTAAACCAGATGGATTCCCCATACCAAACAGTCACGGGCTAGTTAGGAACGTTGACTAGGGAGAATCCCTTGCTGTTGTTGCCTACGATTTTCTAGGCCTCAACCGTTTTTGGCGCTAGAAGGAGGGCCGCCAGTGCGTGGCTAGCCGATGAAACACAGTTCCTCGAAATTACTCCACCAGTGATAGTTCAAAAAGCAGTTTATTTCCCAATCCGATTCCTGAAGAGAAGTGGAAAGAACACTTGTATTCTATGGACAATGAAGTTGTTAAATATTTGAGAAGACATACTAGGGAATATGTGAAAAGTATTGGAGTATTACCAATTATCCCTGATTTACCCAGAAGAGAGTATAAGAAAAAAGACCATCTTGTATTGGAAGACTCAGTTTTGGTTGTAGATTTGGAATAATTGGTAGAAACATCCTTGCAGGAAGTTGTTCATCCTTTGAATCAAGTGGGCCTAAACACACCTTGTTGTTCACCTGTTCATACTCCTATTAATTCACCACCTCACTCTCCACCCACACTCATGGCAGGCGTAAACGCTAATCAGCCAGCTAACCCACCAAATCCACCACCTGCTTTGAAAGCCAGATCACCTTTAAACCTAACACCTCCTTTGCATGACTTACCTCAGGCTTTTGAGAAAATTCTGCCCAAATTTGACCCACGTGAAAATATTTTAGTATATGATCACTTGCAAATTTTCTACTTGGCCATAGAATGACTAAAGGCTGGAGATCATGAGGATGTAGTCTGCGGAATTTTTCCACATACCCTTAAAGGAGCAGCAACCTCATGGTATTTTGGTCTACCTGCAAACTCAATCCCAGACTGGGATACTTTTGAAACGATAGTCAAAAGCAAATATGTAGCCCAGAAGACTCATGAAGCTCTCATGAAAGGACTATAAGTCAACATGCCTGCTAAGTCAAGATCTGAAATAAGTCAACATGCCTGCTAAGCCTATTGAAGACAAAGCGGGTAATGTCAAGGAAAATCTCAAAGCACTTGAAGTACTAGAGGAATAAATTCCCACCAACAACCAACCTATAGAAGAAATTGTTGAAGCAAGTGTGGGAGGTAAGACTAAGTTTAAAACTCCACCTTTCCTCCTGACTTTGGAGATTTTAAACCATAATGTGCACAATTGTTTCGTAGACTCGGGATCATCAATAAATGTTATGCCACTTGCAGTCTGCAAAAAGATTAATGGACAGCCTAAACCTACTACCTGGGAGGTTACTCAATTAGACAGGACCAATGTGAAAGTAGTCGAGGAAATGGAGGATGTCCTAATTCCATTATCTACAAATGAAAAGATTTACCAGTACATTGATATTGTGGTAGCAGACATACCTGATGGTTATGGACTTATTTTGAATGGATACTGGTCAGCAATACTAAATGGGTATTTTGCTTCAAATTGGTCATAGTTGTGGTTTCCTCAAAAGGGAAGCCCAAATCAGTTTAAAATATTAAGAGAGCCCTACATGAAACACAATGTCATGCAATTGGAAGAGAAAAATGAATCAGTGAATTCTATATTAGGAAAATATCTAATTGAACTTGACCCGGGAAACTTTGCATCAGAAGAAGCTAGCAACATATCAGACACCCAGCCCGATCTCCTTCAATGTTCACGGGCTGATGAGATTGATTGTAAAATAGTAGATGTAGTTTTTGTTTCAAGAACAGTAGAATTAGATAATGGTTAGGCCTTTCTCTTTTTGTGGTCAAGCCTAGCCCCTTAACTTACAAGTTGCTAGGTTTATAGGGGTGGGAAGAGGACTGACCAGTTAGTGGTTTAGTTCTCAAATTTTTATTTTTCTTGATTATCTTTACATAAATAAATTGATTTGGTTGTTTATGTTTGGTTTACTTTATTTTAGTTTGCTTTTAGTTAAATATTGTTTGATTTCAATAAAAAGAAGTAATCTTTTGGTTGCATGGAGAGCATTAGAATTCTGGATCAACTAACATCCTTGATTATAAGACTATGTACTATTGTTTTATTTGAAAGAATCTCTTCTAGTTTAGAAGTTTTCCTAAATGGTTGTAAACACAATGAAGTCCTACTTAATCCCTGTAAAATAACTCAAGATCAAAAGGTCTGGAATACTATTTCGAGGCTCCATCCATCTCACAATTAAAAATGTCCTAGGGGGTGACAGCAAAAAACCCATGGAAAGGAAGGAGGGTAAATAGTATATTATATATAAATGATCCCATGCCAAGAATTGAAATCCAAAAGGATAATAAGAGTCAAAACTCCGAAGAAAGCAATATGTATCAAAACTAAGTACTGAATCATATGAGTACAGGATTGCCAAAAGTCCTTCTCCGTCCATGAGCTGAAAATTAAATACATCTCTCACACAAAAGGACACTATGGATAAAAAAGCCTGAATATAAAAATTCAGAAAGAAAGGCATGAGGATGACTCAAAAGGACAAAAAGGTCCAAAAGCACAAAAAAGTGCAAAATGGCATGGGAATGAGGAACAAATGAATATTTTTGTTTACCATATGTTACAATCCTGTGGTGTCCAAGCTGGAAGCTACCCGAAGACAGAGGTAAAAAATGAAATTCATCTTCCTGGCCTCAAAAGAGTTATCTTCACTTTGAAACCTTGGGTTCCATTTTCCTAAAACTGGACTATTATCAATGATTAAAAGTACATATATTTTCCATTTGGGAAATCCAAACATCTAGAAGAATTCAACATTGTTGGTTTTATTGTTAAAACAGTCTATTACTTAAGGAAGAAGTTGTCCAGAGATATGGGTTCACCAGGTAGTCGCCAATTGTTGCAGCTGCAACGTTTTCCCAAAATTTTTAAAATTTTGGACCCTCCTTTTAATTTTACCTTGCCTGGATTTGTTTGGGATTGTTGAACTGCCTTGTCTCTACTGCAATTTTCGATCTTTGAGGTTAAATTGAGTTAAATTGTTGAATGACTATCTTTGTCTATGGATGATGTGGATTTGAACTTGATGCTTTCAAGTTTTGATAATTTCCTTTTCACTATCAGAAGTCTTTTTAACTGTGAGTCAGGGCTATAGTCGTCTACGTAGCCGCCGTTGCGGAAACCTACTTATGAACGTCCCGATGGACAGTTATGATGTTCATCAACGCGCTTTATTGAATTTGTTTCTTTAGACTATAGGCATTTTTATTTTATCGCGGCCGGGGCATCAGTCTTCTGTATCGCTGCCATTTCGGAAGACAGATAAAATGGGCCGACAGATAATTGTTTCTTTCACTGATCACGCAGTTTTATTGTTTCAAATTTTTTCTTTGTGATGATTTTTCAGAATGTTTTGACTTTGATCGGAGGCCATAGTCTAATTGTGTTCCGCTGTTGTGGCTCTGGAGCAGACTAACTATCCTCCATATAGATTTTCCTTTCGCCGAAGTTTTGTTTCTGATTTTCAGCGATGGTTTGCTTAATTTTCATCCATGGTTGTTCTAGTTTTATCCGATGTTGACTGGTCTACATAACTTTTTGTCCATGTAACGCCCACCGTTGCAGCTTCCAATTGAACTAGTCATCCGATGCCATAGTGGTTCCGAGGTCTGAAGCTGCAATTTAGTGTTATCTCACCGACATTTTTATTGTGCCGCAGAACCCATAGTATGTTCATCGCCCACCGTTGTGGCTCTCTGATGAATTAATTGCCCGATGCCTTAGTTGTTTTGCTATCCAACAGAAGCTTTTTCCAGCCGAATTTTTTCTTTTTTCATTGAGAGATATATATATGGGACGATTATTATTTTATTGTTTATCTTTGTGAATTCACATTTGCCTCCGTCCTCACTACCGAACTGTGCATCCGTGCATAGCTGTCGAGATTTCGTGCATTTGGGGTGCTGTCATGGATTTTTCAGACCATCACATTAACTGCAATTTGTTTTCCAGGTAGGCTAACCGTGGTTTCTCCTTCTTTTGATTTTATTGATCAGTTTTGGAACTAGGGTTTTGTACTCTGGTTAGGCATTCTCGCCATTTGTAGTTGGTCTTCTAAGTCATATTTTGCATCCTTACAGCGTAGAGTATTGGTCAGTTTCACAACATTTACAGTGGGGGTTTTTGTTTCTTCAGCTTGTATGAGTCGTTATGAAGTTTCAACCCCGGTCCGATGGACTAGGAGGTTGGTGCAAACAAGCATTACGTTGTCCGCATCTTTTTTTGTGGGATTGCTTATGGCCATCTGGGGTGAAGTTTTTTAGTTGTCTTCCTGTTGTAGACAGTTTCCCTATTTTCTTGGACACCGGAGGGTTTGTTTCACGCGTTTCAATTACTGTATGGGGATGTTTATTATGGCGAGAAATTGGATTGAAAATTTTTTTAGGTGATGTATTATCAATCATGATTATTGCTAGTTGCAAACGGACTTAGGATTTTTCAGACTTAGCAATTTTCAGAAGTTTTCTTGCTAGTTATTCTCGATTTTGCATTTGCACTTCGATAGGTTTAGCTGTTGCAAATATGGAAGAGGTAAATGTTATACAGTTTTTATTTATTCTTCAAATACTGATTAAAAGCTCAAATAGCCTAAATGCATTTTGGTGTTCAAAGGCGACATGTCTAAGAGACAAAAGAAGAAGGCCCCTGTTGCTGAAGGAGAACCTGAGGTGGAAATCATTACCAAGGTAGAATATATCTATGAAGACACTAGAGCTACCATCGGGTTAGAGGCTCATTATAAGTGGGGTGAAATATATCGAATGATTTCAAATCAAAATGTGCCCAATGCTATATTTGAAGAGTTGACCATATATGCCAACATAGAGAAGTCAACTCTTATGAAGGTAGCTACAAGACCTGAGCTATTCCCATGCTCAGAGGTGATCAGTTGGATTCTACCTAAGGCCGATGTGACCACTATGATTTTAGCCAATACTGCCAAACAAGGATATGCTGCCTACAGTCCTTGTTATGTATCATTGGCATATCACCTACCCTCATCCCAGGTTTACCTAACTGAAGATTGGTTGAAAGAAATAAAATTGGAACTAGTTGAAACAGTAAAGAGGATGATGATACCTGGGAAGAAATTTCGAACCAGGCCATCAAGAGAGTATGATACAACCACTCTCAGGACTCCTTATAGGTTTATAGCATTGATGTTGAACATAGATTTTGGGAGAGCTCATGGTAAGAGATTCAAGTTGGGATGGATCCCTATTATTTTCTATGTGGCCACCCAGGGGACTATATTCAATTGGGAAAACATTGTGTCCAACAGCCTCTCAGCGTGCATTTCTTCAGCTCTAGGAGGGGTGTCCCAAAAGAAGTCTGAGTTTTATATGAGTTCCATCTTAGTGGACTGTATACTATGCACCCAGCCATTCCAGCTTTAAGATGCATTTGGGATAGGGACAGAACCCCTGTGTATGCTGCATACAAAATATTTTGGGCACACAAGTATTACAGCCACTATAGAGAGATATGTGAACATTTTATTATACCTTTACACAATTTGATATTCCTAACATAATGCAATTGTATGTCTGAGGAGGCATTTAAAATCATCGAGGAACATGAAAATTATTATTTGACTGACAAAGGGTTGTACATTAGGATGTATGGTTGCTCCAGGGCACCTTCTTTGCTCCCCAAGTATGCCACAGATTATGTGGTGCATAAAGAAGTAGTAAAGAAAGTTTACCTAGATGGTGTAGGAAGCTTCCTATTTGAACACAAGAAGGCAGCCTATCCTGCCATACCTTTCAGGCTGGGAAGCTACAAATTTACAAATATTAAAAGAGCTACTGAATTTGTATAGGAATTGGAGAAGTTTCATTTTGAAGAGATGAGCTTCCATAGAAATGACTCCCAGAAGAAGGTTGCAGAACATTGCAAAGAGAAAAATGTTCACTTTGAATATACAAACTTCTAGGATAAAGATGAATAAATATTCAGGAATGCAAGGAATATGACTGCATTAAAAAGAAGATTTAAATAGAAGATCACCTTTAAAGGTGGTAAGGGCAAAACCGCATAGAAGAAAGTTGAAGAAAAGGAGGCCAAGAAAAGAGAAGAGGATGCTAGGAGACTAGTGCAGGAGGATGAGAGTTAGCTTAAGAATGAAGAAGAAGAAAGAAATAAAGTTGCAGAGGAAGCAGCAAAGAATGCAAATGAAGCTACAAAGAAGATAGAAGAAGAAAGAAAGAAGAAAGAAGATTATGAGATGAAGAAGAAACAGAAAGAAGATGAAGGTCTAAGGCTGACGGGATCTATAATAGACCAGAAAACTACTAACCCAACATACATTCAAGAAGTACAGGATCAGACAGATCAGCGACAGAGACAAGATAATCCTGATTCCCAGCATCCTGCTACAATTTCTGGCAGCACTCAGGAACAAGTGGTTTTTTTTAAATTGAATCTAATACCTTTTGTGCAGGGAAAAGGAGAAGAAATCCCAAATTTTAGCACTATTTTTTATGACAGAGAGAAGAAGAGGATTGTCAAAAGGACTGAGAGAAAAATCGAAACAAGAGCACAATCAGGCATGATGGTCACTGATAAAACTTTGGTGTATGGGACAGATAAAGATCCTCAATGTACTGACATCCCAAGCTGGAGTGGCATTAACACAAGCCACTAAGGATAATGTAAATATACTGATGACAGATCTGGAGCAGTCAAAAAGGAATGCAGCTCAGTTGAAAGAAACTTTGAAGAAGGAGAGAAATGAAGGTTATAAACTAAAGAGGAAATTTGAAGACATGCAAAATGAAGTGAAGACTTCAAAAGCAGAATTTTAGACTCTTCAAGCAAACAAGATGACTTTGTAATTTTCCATGGAAAGGACAAGTAAGGATGCTCAGAATAACCTAGCAGAATTGCAGAGGTTACAGCAAGAACATCAAGTGCTGAAGACAGAAAAGGATGACTTCAAAACAACATATGAAACTCTTAGGATAGAAAAGGACTAGCTGCAGAACAAATTACAAGAGTTGGAGGCACAAAGGGATACTATGGAAGATAAAGAAAAGCAATTCCAAGTGCAGGTAGCAGATTTTGAAGGACATATTACTTCACTAACAATATCACTGAAGGATTCCAGTGAACAGCAAATTGATATTCAGCCTCTTAAGGAGCATGTCCTAGCCCAAAGAAGAATAATTCACCAGCTGCAGGTGTCTATTGAAGAGGAAAGATGCAAAATCTTGCAGATAGATAACACATTGGAGGAACTTATGGAAACTACCTCATTTTCTATAGATAGGTCTCAGGACATTTTCGAAGTCCTGACTGGAAGAATAGTAAGGACAAAAACCAATGAAGAAATCCCTGCATATTTACCAGCCAAAGATCAACATAGCTTAAAGCAAGACTATGATTTGTTAGATTTTGCAATAAACACTGTAGAGGAGTTCAAGAAGGATATGAATAAAACAAGAGGAGCTTGTACTAAATATTGTAGAAGGGTGCTTATCACCTACAATAGGTGCCAAGTTGATGCTGAACATATATTAGATGCATTACCAGAGCATGAGCTATTCACAGGAATGCTACAAGGCAAGTATCAGGAGGATGAGCAGAAGATTCAGCAAGTCAAAGTCATGGATGAGCAAATCCTGAAGAATGCAGTAGCTCACTTAGCACTCAGCATCCATTTACTTGAGGATCATCTATGATTGATCCAAGCAATAATTGAATTGATTGAAAATTAAGCTGCTAAATATGAGATCAACATTCATTTACTTGAACCTTCAGAATTTGAGAGCATAGCAGCAGAAGCCCAAGCGTGGAAAAAGTTCTTTAATGATCAAGCGGGGCCCTCTACTTAGAAGTGCTTTATTAGTTTTTGTTTTAAATGTAATATATTGTAAAATGTATGAGCACTCACTATAGGACGAATTTTGGGAGTTGAAACGTTTTGGAAGCCCAAGAGTCATTTGGGGCAGCCCAAAAGTTTTGCTTTTTGTATAAGTATAGGATAGTTTGATAAGTGACAGGACTTTTTCCCAGTTAGACTTGTGAGAACATGTTGTAAGAAGAACTATTTCCTTTTGCAATAGATAATTACATTTTTTTCTATTGGAGAAAGCTTTGGTGGAATGTTCAAATGATGTGCAATGGATTTTGTTGAAGGGGAACTATTTCGTTTTCAGATTTTGTCCATTAACTGTGAGATCATTCTAACTTGTTGAACCTATGTTCTTGTATGAATGTTCTCTAGTTTATTTTATGAAAATTTCCACTATGAGTAATGAATGCTATTCATAAACAATTGGCTATCTGGTTGTTCAAATATCTTTAAATGTTCATGTGTTTGAAAGAAGTATCAGCTATCTATGATTTTTCATAATGCATGTACAAAATACATTACTCATTAATGAATGATAATCTTGCTCCCTAGGGATAGGTTAGGTAGTTAGTTTAATTTCTTGTTGTATGTTATTTAGATGCGAGAGAGTTTAACATGAGAGGTAAGAACCTGCGCATCACATTATGACTGCTCCTCGTATCCTCTATCAATCTGAATTTTAGGTAGGAACTTGCATATCATACTTAAAACTAAAAACAAAAAAATATACACAGTGGACAGGGCCACAACCGATAAAAACTTTTATTTTTGTTACTTAGCCTACGGTAGTCGGACCGTAAACCAAATGGATTCCCCATACCAAACAGTCACGGGCTAGTTGGGAACGTTGACTGGGGAGAATCCCTTACTGGTTTTGCCTGTGATTTTCCAAGCCTCAACAGGATCATAAGTGTGATGCTCTCACCTTTCATTCCCTTCAATGGATAATGGCCTCCATTATATAGGAATTGAAGGAATAACCAACAGAGGAAAATAATGGATTAAGAGAGGATTTTTTGTATCAAGCAATATTTTCCTTACTTAGTATAGAAGGATATGGGTGGCTCAAATCCATAACCCAACCAACTAAATATTCCCAAATATTGTTTCCAAATTTATGTTTGACTGGTTGAAACAAATTCATCGCTCCCCCAACACTAGGAACAAGGGGATGAGATAGAAATTATTCTCTACCTTAACACTGAGAAAGGAGGGATAACAGGGTTTCATCCCTCGCAGGGGAGCAGCAATGCTAAAAAATGGGCCAAAAATCCAAGGTGGAAGATAGCATTTCGACCTCCTAATGATAAGGATCTCCTCCAATATGTCCAGGAATCATGACAAACATTAGGTTTCCCTTGAAACATGCCTAATTATAATCAAAAACACTTAATTTATTGTGGTGGTGAATCTAAGTGCAACAAATAGGTGTATAGCATGGAGGAGTGCCAACTATATTTCAAGCCTTCTAAGTGTTCCTTTGGGGTCCAACAAGTGGATTATTTGGATCGTGTTGTATCTCATGAAGGAATAAAAATAGACCCTAACAAAATTAAAGCTATCATGCAATGGCCAATTCCTAAAACCTTGAATATTCTTACAGGATTCTTAGGATTGAAAGGATATGATTGCAAGTTCACCCATAATTATGGTCAAATAGAAACACCTCCAGAAAGGTTATTGATAAAGGAGGAATTCTCTTGGAACTAAAAAGAAACCAACAATTTTGAAAAACATAAGGTTTCTATGTCTAAAAATCATATACTAGACATACCATACTTCAACAAAACCTTTATTGTGGAGATGATGCCTCGAGGGATGGCATTGGTGTAGTTTTAATGCAAAAAGGAATGCCATTTTCCTTTGAAATTTGTCAACTTAAATGAAAAAAATTACTCAAACCAATTTATGAAAATAAATGTTTCCCATACTACATGCAATTAAGAAATGACTCCCTTACCTAAAAGGAATACAATTAAATCTAAGAACAAATCATGAAAATATTAAGTACTTATTGGATCAATGATTATCTCCAAACTAGAAAGTAAAATTGGTTATAAAGATGCTAGGTTATGAATTTGAAATTATCTACCAAAAATGAAGACAAAATGTGGTGGCATATGCACTTTCAAGAAAAGAATATGATGTGAAGGGACTACTTTGTGATATTTCCATTATGCAATATAATTGGGTGGAAGATCAAAGGACAAAATGGAAAATTTATCAGAAGGACTACAACATAATTTAACAATTAAAAAGGGAACCTAGCTAATTTGAAAAATTTGTGTGGAAGAATGATTCACTGTGCTATCAGGATTGCCTATATTTATGTAAACATTCTCAACTCAAATGGAAGGTCCTTTTGGAATTGCACACTTCTCTTATAGGAGGACATTTGGGGCTCTTAAAAATTTACCACATGATCAATAAATATTTTTCATGGGAAGGTCTTAAGATCGATGTCCAAAAGATTGTTGCATAATCTTTAGTTTTCCAACAAAAGGAGGGAGATATTATCAAGACACTATGTCATATACAACCATTAGACATACCAAGTAAACATTCAGAAGTGGTCCAAATGGATTTTATCAGATGTATACCAAATTAAAAAGGAAATACTGCCATCATAGTAGTAGTGGATCAAATCATAAAGTATGTCCATTTCTACTCTCATTTTCATCATTTAAAGCAAGTAGGTTAGACGCAACATTCATGGAAATAGTTTAGAACACTACATGGAATCCCCAAGATTATTTTTAGTGATAGATATCCAATATTCATTGGTAATTTTTGGAAGGAAATACTTTCTTGTTTGGGCACTCAATTGGCTCACATATCCTCTTACCATCCCTATACCAATGGGAAAACTAACATTGTGAATCAAATCTTAGAAGCATATCTTCATATATTAATTGCTTTGCATATGATAAAAAACTACAATCGGTCATGTGGTTTCCCTTATCAGAATGGTGGTACACCACATCATTCTATACTTCATTAAAATAAATCACTATTTATGGCACTTCATGGCTATCATCCTCCTTGTGTCACATCATCCTTGAAAGAGAAAGCCAAGGTTAAAGAAATGGAGGATCACATAGAGAACCAACAAGATGTTCTACAACTATTGAAATATAAGTTGTCTATAGAAAAAAATCATATGAAACAACAACCATATCAAAATCATAATGAAAGGAAATTTGAGGTAGAGGATTGGGATTTTTTGAGGCTACAACCAAACAAAGAGATGTCCCCCAAGCAACAAAAGGAGGACAATAAATTAGCACCCAAGTACCATGGTATGTATAAGGTGTTCCAGAGTATTGGAAGTATGGCTTAAAAATTGTTGGAGTTTCCTCCATATTCACGTGTACATCTATTCTTCCATGTTTCTTGCCTAGAAACGGTAATTGGTGACAAGATCCTAGTACCTACTATTTTACTAGAGATTGATGAAGAATGGAAATTGATACTAAAACCTGAAAAAATCTTTAACACAAGGATCAAGAAACTATAAAATAGAGCAATTACTAAGTATCTCATCAAGTGGAAGATTCCAAATATAAGAGGTGGCATGGGAAGATGAGTGTGTTTAATGAATGCATCGAGAGTGAATCAAGTGTTGAGGAAAACACTTGTTTAAAGGGGAGTGGCATGTTAAGTCATATATATTTTATGAAATTACTTTTATATTGTTATATTAGCATTGTATTTATTGGTAGGCTTGGACCTTTATTATAATTGTATGATCGACTAAGAACTTAATTCTACGTATACACTTTGTATTCAATATATATACCAAGGGGGGCTAGTTTTACGAGGACATCATCTTGTCTTATGCATTTATACTTTGTATAAGGAGGTTTCCTCATTGAAGAGGCTTCTTAGTCATCTCTTTATTTCATTCTCAAAGTGTCAGGTTCCTCTTTATTTCTAATTTTATGTGATTTTGGGAATTTGGTGCATAACATTACTTGAATCCAGATTCATATAAAAATGGTTATTCAGCATTTTGAAACTATTTTGTTTTTATGACATTCTTATGCCATTTGATTCTCTACTGTTAAAAATTTATAAATGGAAAAAGGGTTACTACTTCATCTCATGTAGAGCATGGAGTTGATCAACTATCCCCTTTTGTGTTGTAAAAATTTTAACACCTAATTGTAGTGTTGCTCGAACTTTTGATTTCAAACTTAATACACAAAAGGGAAAATCACCATATAGTAGCTTATATGGTGTGAAAGTAGTGGATGTATTCAAAGTGGTATGATAGACACATAGTGCTTAGTAATTTTACCAACCATATAGACCTTATGAATCTACACAATATTTATCAAAATGTTATCTAATTGTCTACTTGTGACTTGATCTACGTGTCCAGTGGCATGAGGATGATGAGTGGACTTCGAATAATGAAATTTCTATAAAATCATCATCCTTTCAATCAACATGGAGGTCAATTGAGGGCCTTGATCGGTCTATATATATTATATAACATTTAATCTAGTGAATTTTTCCTCATTTAAAAAATCCTCCACCTTATCTTCTTTAGCATTGTTCAGTGGCTTGAAATCTACCCGTTTGGTGAGATAGACAACACAAACCATAATGTACTCTTTTTTTATTAGAACGTGGGTCAATATGTCCTATAAAGTATAATCCCATTTTTCAAAGATATATAATGAAAATTGTGGTTGTAATGGTATCGAGCTAGCTTGAATAGGCTTACCTCTGCACTAACACTCATTGGACTAGGCTATATACTATGTAACATGTTGATGCAGGGGTAACCAATAGTATCGAGCAAGAATAAATTTGTTGTTGTCCTTTTAGCAACAAAATGACCCCCACATGACTCATCAAAATAAGCATGAAGCACGTCATGGATTTCATATTCATGAATGCAATAATTAAACATATTATCTAGCCTAGCTTTGAACAATTAACCTTAAATCTAGTTGTAGGAAGAAATCTATATAAAAATTATGCAATGTTATTTGGAAGAGATATGTTATGGAAACCTTTCTATAGTAAGATATTTAGCTATATCAACAAACCACACGATATACACTAACACAACAACAACAAAAAATCATCTATGAAAGAGTAACATATAGGCTCCGCATTTGGATTATAAGTTAATATCGACATAAACCTTGTGACAACATTTTCTTTACCAATATGTTCAAGTATAGTTAAATCAAAATTGTGAATTAAAATCAACTATCTAATCATTTGAAAATTTAAAACTAGTTTATTCATTAGATACCTAATTGCAAAATTATAGGTAGGAACAAAAAGTTGGTATCTACAAAAATAATGTTAAAACTTATTGATTGATATACCACTATAAATAAATCCTTCTCTATAATAATGTATTTCAATTATGAATTTTTAAGGTTTTGCTAATGTCATAGATTTTAAATGGTTCATAAGATTATTTTTGTCCAATAACAACTCCCAAGGATTTCCTAGAAGCATCATTGTGTATGTGGAAATTAGGATGATCATAATTAGGTCCTCATGGAATATGTGCTTAAACTAAATTGTCATTTAAGATCTCAAATTACTTTTGGCATTCTAATTCCAAAGAAACTCAACATCCAATGAAAGTAGTGTAAACAATGTTGATGTTACCTTTTCTTAAATCCTTGATGAATCTTTCATAATACACTACATGGTAAAGAAAGTTGTGAACATTCATATTTCTTTAAGGATGGATGGATCATATATAATAAGAATATTTGTAGGTCCAACCTCTATTCTTGAAAAATATATGTGATTCCCTATTAATATTCCTTCATTCATCAACATAAAATATTTTTCATGGACCGAAGATAAAATCATATCTTGGAAACATTGAAGAACATATTTTAGAATGGTTAAAGGTTCTTAAAAAGTGTTACCATGAACTATGAATCCATACACATATATACCTGCAAAATCATGACCAAATTGAAAATATACTCAAGATAACTCATTGAAATGTAGCAGTGGCTTTGCATAATCCATTGTGAATAACTTTATAGGAAAAATATACCCCAAGGGCATGTAAATGCATTCTTGTATCATATGGATTATTTGGAGAACGAATTTAAGGCGATGATATAAAATAGAAACACACAAAAATATTTTGCAAAAAAAAATAGTAGAATAAAACTCAAATTCTATGAATGAATGGACTGGAAAAACATTGTAAACTATAAAGCAATAAAAACTAACTCTAGATGGGGGTACCTTATCTCTGAAAAGAAATGTGTCATATACACTCATCCTCATGATTTGAGTTACAATGAGTCCATAAAATACTTTTTAACAAAATCATAAATGAGAAACCCTAAAAATAAAATAAAAATCCTAACCTCAATAGATGATACACCAAAATTTTTATGGGCCCTGGTGTAGTTAGTTGATACATCAACTTCCGGGGGGGGAAGGGGGATTTTTCATATGATATCTATTTTGGGCTCTCAATGTCATCTTATAAAGGTTTAACTGATAAGGACAACATTTTATCGACCTAGAAAATGCATTTGGCAATCGTTTGGGCACTATCCTAGTAAAATAATCATTTAGGGCCTCAAAACGGCATGAGGAGATCATGACCTAAAAAGCCATAATAAAGATGCCAAGATGGAAAATTGTATCTTCGAGCTAGTTTACTAGGTGGGTGTCCATTGATGTCCATTTACATCATTTTCTATCTTTTAAGGTGATTTTAATTTTTTTATAACCACTAAATCCATCAAGGAAGGAGAAGTACTTCTTTCGTATTAGTGCATCTAGGACTTAGTCGATAAATGGTAAAGGGAGGTTGTATCTTCAAGGGGTATTATTAGTTATGTGTATTTTACACACACTCTCCACTTACCCCCTTTCTATGGATAATGACTAACAAGGATAACTATTGATTATCTATGATTGGGTATATAAAACAAACATTCAATAACTTTTGTAGTTCCAAATTTGCAATATCCTTGAGCACAACGCTCGTCCTTCTTTTAGGGTTTATAATTACTAAAGGATAACACCAAATGTGAATGTGGTTCTTGCATATTTTTGGGTTGATATATATTATATTTTGGTAGTCCCAATCAAATGCATGACTATGAGCTTGGTGTACTATCATCGACTCTTGTTTCTAAATAGAATTCAATTTTTTGTTAATGTTTAAGGTTTTGCTTTAAAATATATCAACTATAATGACTAAAGGATTCAAAGTTTTAGTAGTGAAGATATTAACCAAATATATTTAGTTGGTCAAGTTCCTACTTTCTCTTACTAACTCATTGTATACCACTAACTATTGCACTAGTTTTGTACCAATGTATACTCATTAGATTACTTAGAGCATGCCCAAATATACACATTTGAAAGGTAAATATTTTGCACTAAATTAGAAATTAATATTTCTTCATCAAGTTATTTTGATTCCAAGGCTCTATCTAAAGTGACAATGGGTTGAACAACAGTTCCAAAGAGTGCATCCTCTTATTATTTCCTACCCAACATAGTTTCTCAACCTCTAGGAAAGGTTTAGTAGAGGGATACAAAGTCAAATTATTAACACTATATTTACCATGGGAAATAGTCAAATCTCCTATTCTACAACCAATATAGGAATAATATTTTGTTGACCTTGATCTACCAAGAATCAAGGGATAGACACTAAATCTATATTTTGATTGTCACGCCATGAAGTATATTATATATTCCCATTAATTGTTTTTTATGGTGTGGTTCACAAACCCCCCAGTGGGGCTGCTACGTCCATAGGAAGAATTCACAAGGGGGCACCCAAAGGGATCTCACCCAATTTGCTCTGATTATGGATATAACCCGATGGGGATGTTAAGTGAGGACCTTAGATATCAATATATAGCCACCCATGAATTTGAACCCAAGACCTTCTACTCAAAACTTACAGCACTCAAACACTTGAGCTAGCCCACTAGGATATTCCAACTAATTTATTGAGACAAATATATATTTAACATTCCTTTAGGCTTCACAATGGACCTATAAACAATTTGAAAATTAATAGGAGTTTGTCTCAACAAACTACATAGATTAAACTAGATCATGGTTTTGTTAGTCATTATATTTATGGTTTCTCTTAATTTAATCAATTAATTTTGTTCATACATTGGTTATGTATACTTCTACTATAGGGTTCCATAAATTAATATAGTTAGGAGTAAATAAATTCCTAGCATGAGGTCAGCAAGTTTCCCTACTGCATGGATTCTTAGAGGCTCTTTCTTCTTTATTTTGGGTTTTTCAATGCACGGGATCCTTGATAACCTTTTTGTAGATTTATACATATTATATATCTTAGATTAATGATATTTTTATACATCAGTTATTTAACCTTGATGGGGTCTCCAAGGTTGTAGGGGTTTAGTCCATTATGACTGTTGTTGAGGTGGAAATGGAAAGGTGGAATTGCTTGTCCTTGGGGTAATTGATATTATTGTGGAGATTGGTATTTCATTATCCATTTATGATTTAAAGGATATCAATTTGTGGGAGGAAGACATTTAATTAATCCAACCATAATTAAATCATTAGTCTATTCATAAGGCGTACCTTGTGGAACTTGTTGTGATAGACATTTCCTTGTTTGGTTGATGAAGCAAAATTGCACCACTTTTCCTTGAGCTTCTTGGTACACATATTTTAGAGTAGGTAAAAATTGGAATAAACTGGTATTATGAAACTCCTCATAGATTCCACAAAACTCCACATGGTTCAATGAACATTCATTGCGATCATTCTTCTTTGTGCGTTTAGGACATGAAATTACCGAATTTTTTATAACTTATTATGATTTATTCTTTATTTGGAGTGTCTCCAAATGCATGGATAAAATGTATGAAATTTTTCTATATTCATGTCCTCCAAAAGGTTTCCAATGTTTTATACAAATAATCCAACTAACTCCTTTGAGGATTGTACAATAGTTCCTCTATAACTTTTTATCTTCTTTGTGGTGTTTCTCAAGTACTTGAATATTCATCTTATCTCACGATAGGGAATTAGTTGGGAAAGGTACCCTATTGCAATAAGATTTAATGTCTCCATTTTATTTCTAACATGCAATGTGTCATCTTGAAAATAGTGTATTTACACCTCTCTACCACCTATTTTGTTCAGTGTAGGAGGCTTAGTCGAATCCATGTAAACTTGTGAAATGAGCCAGACATAAAGTACCATGGATCTGTTGAAGGACATGGTTCTTGTGGAATTGAGTGTGTGGATACCAATCGTATGGATATCGTGAAGCTTTATAATTGGAAGCTCCATTCCTCTCTATCTCCTATAAGGAATACCATATTGATATAATATTTGTCCAATTTACAATTTGTGTACCTATTGCACTGTGAATTAAAATATCACATCATAATACTCCAAATAATGACTCATATTCTCTTTCATTTTACGACTCATATTCTCTTTAATTAATCCTAAAAATGATCATCTCTAATATCTATAACCTTGCAATAATCATAATATGTATTATGAAGACTTGTTTAATTTTTTCCCTGGGTATCAATAGCATTCCCATCAAGACTCATAAACCAAAATAATGTTTCTTCCTCTAATGTATATGGGAAAGCCTAATTTTTCGAGCATCAATTTTGTAATCACAATTTCCACAAAGAACTTATAATTCAAACAACAATGTATCAGGGAATTCTTTAATAAATCCATGAAAGTAAGAAAAGACCAAGGAATTGATGTTCTCCATCCTTGCTTCCTCTTCTAGTTCCCAACTGGTAAATTGAAATATTGTTAGTTGGTCTTCTTCTCCTACTCCTTTTTTCCATAATGATCATATAAAAAGGTCCTTCTATACACTTGTATTTTATGAAATTTCTTGTGTTCGAGAGTGAAATTATTTGTAGATAATCCTACAATAACATATGCTTCTTTTCATCCTTCATAATTTCTAGAAAAAATTTCCAAAAGTTGTTTCATTTCAATTGGACTCCATGCAACATGTTGTTTAATAAAGTACTCAAGCTTCCTCACTCTACCTTAGGGAATTCAATCAATTGTTCAGGATTTTCAAGAACCCTTTACCCTTATAATGTAGAATGTGCACCTTTATTATTACTTCCTAATTGTCCTGCATCATTACATATATTTCTGGTAGAAAATATACTACCTTATTCCCACAATGATGCATGAATTCTACTTATAAAAGTATTAAAAACTCATTAAGAAGAACACTACATAGAAGCATTATCAAGGGTGAATATCAACCTTCAACCTTGAGTTCCTATTATAGTGAATATCTTATTCTTTGAAGCTTTAGCCTTCTACAGTTTCTAGCACAATATTGAGAACAAGACCAAAAATTGGTGAGCTATAAAACCATAACAATATTACTATTGAATTCTAGAAGTTCAATTTAATTATCAATTTGGATGCATACAAATTATAGGTGTTGTGAAATATATATATAAACCATAATATTTAGAACCACCAAGAAGTATCAATTCAAAGAGTATTAATCATTTTAGACTTTATAGTGCCACTATTGAATAGATAACCACTTACGAATGTCAAAGAGTAAAATAAGTATCCATTGCACTAAGCCAGCCTTCATTCAACAATATTCACTTAAAATAAAATATCCTAAATCCATTAACTATTCATTTAACATTAATATGCTGATGCTAAATAGTATTAAAAGATTGTAACAAGAAAAAAAAATTCAAAGGAAAACAATGAAAGTAAATTATAATGCTAGATATGTTATCACATTACAATAAACATTAAAATAAATAGTAGAGGTATTAATCGATGTGCCTCCTTTGAGTGGGAAAAGAATCAAGGAGTATTGTTGAATCCCTATATGAAAACCTATTTTCGATATATTGTAACAAGAATTTCATTAATCAATATAAAATTTAATTAAATTATTGAGTTGTAGTTGTAGCTTGAACTCTCTCTAGTGAAGTGAATTGAAAATTGGTGAAATTGCATGAGTTTTCGTGGATATCTAAGTAAAAAAAATACTTATATCCCTTAGAATGAATCTCAAGGAATCTAATACTTCATTCAATTGCTTCCTACAAATAAGCAATATTCCTCTTTGCAATTAGAACCACTATTATGATTATTAATTACTTATTGAGTTATGAGTCAAACATTAATCATTATGGCTACTTGCATGGGCCAAATCACATCATTTTTTATTCAATATTGTAATTTCCATGAAATAAATGATGCATTCCATTTCAATGCTTCTCAGGATACAAAGGTCGAAGAGGCTTTGCAACTTAAACCCAGTATAATAATCATTGAATTAGGAATGGTTTTAGTCCATCTTTGGAGTGTTTTGAATATAGATAATCCTTCAACAGTGACAAGGATGACTCTACGCTAATCATAATTGAACTAAATATTGTGAATTAAGATCAATAACACATGCATGCATGAGTCATTACATTCATATTAGATACTTAAGTAACCCAATCATACCATCACATATTTGAGGTATTTGAAGGGCCATTGATCAACATTACTATGGTTGTGAATATTTTAGATGACGAGTATGAATCTTCTTTATGGACCTCTATAATTTTCATAGAACAAGAGTAGTTGGAAACAAAAGAAAACACCCCTTCACAAGGGCATAACTAGGGTCATTTCACTACTATAGACATCACCAAGGAGAAAAAACAAAAGGATTAGGAGGTAGGAGAATGGTAACACAACACTAAGGAGTCCGTGGAGGTGCTTGGAATCAAAATGATTGAGAAAATCACTTTATGGTAATTTATAACTTCCTTTCTAGTGAGAAAAATGGTGTTTAGATGATTGAGGTAATGAAGGATGCTACATTATTCCCAAGACAAAACTAATGTAATACCTAGTATGTGGTAAGTTTTTTTTCTCTATTCCAAAATGTAATACTCCACTTGATCTCATAGACTGGTCCGAATTTCAGGGGTCATATGGTCTAAATCCATATGTATGAGTCATAAAATCATTAAATGGAGATCCACCCTCTCTCATTCATCATAAAAACATGAAATGGAGAGGTCACCCTCTCCCATCCATGGTTTTATTCCATGGTATGAATTCAAGGCACATTGTACCTCTCTCATCCATGGTATTTCACAACACATGGTATTTCCCCAAGGAACATTGTAACAATGTTTATATAAAAAGGCTATATGCCTTCTTAATAAAGCATTCAAGGATTTTTGACATCCTACACTTCTCTTATTCTATTGAGTTATTTGGTTATTGGTTCTGAGTGCTTTTCTTAGTATGGTTTGAGAGGTGAGGCTCAAAGAACCCTCTTTGAGCATCACCCCTCTATGTGGCATATTTACTTTATGTTTCTCTATCTAGGCTATTCACAACCCAAATCTCATTTTCATGTATTTCTCATAGTTGTTCCATTATGATATCTCTTCTCCTCCTCTCTCGACATACAAGCCTTCCGGGTCTCGGCCCCCAAGATCCGGATCATAGACCCTCCTTAGTCCTATTTGGACCATTTATCTACCTTGTACATGATTGAATAGCTGGATTTAAACCTCAAGAATTGTAAGTGTATGGTGTAGGTTTGCAAAGAAATTTATAACATCACCCCATATAATATTACTACCACTCTGTTAGAGAAAGGTTGTCAAATGACTAGTCAGACACAAGACACAATTGACCCTAAGCTAAACACATAAACTAAAAAATAGAATTACATGGTTAATGGTATGGTCATGGCTTGGTTTCCATCAAGAGTTTCTGTGATTCCACTTAATCGAACACATTGGATATTAGCATTTTTTCATCTACAGACATGTTGAATGATGATAGGATAACCAACAAAGAATTTTAACATAGGGTAGTGAAGTTTTAACAAGTGTATGTTGAACTTCAATATGATAAACAAGATCCTTTGGATTTAGTTAGTAGAAATAATTGCATATAGGGATGAACAATTCCAAGAAAGGAAAAACTTAGAAAGGGACCTATGGTTAGTTCATATCTTATTCTAAAACATGTGGTTGGGGTTGCAATAAGTAAACCCTCATCTAAAGGAACCATTAATGACTTGAATCTAGTTGACACATTGGATTTGGTGGGTTCATAATGGAGACAATTGTGATCATAGACCATTTCTTTGCATAAGATTTGGGTAGAGAATGTATCCAAGACACTCAACAAATACAAGAATTGATGATCTAGGTGGCACCATTGGTAGATCAAGGACAACACATATAAGAATTATTGTAGTGGGTGTTAGAGTATAGTCTAACTATATATATCATAGTATAGGAATAAATGGGGTTATTGTAGCAGAGGAAGCAACCCATTTAAGAGTTTTCGGAGAGGATAAGGTAGATGTGATTTGAATCTTGCTCCTTTGGATCATATGATTGAACTAGATATTGAGTAGGAAAATGGTGAGATGGTGACCCCCAGTTATTCTACATTAGCTGATAGGTTTGCAGTTAGAAAATTATATTGAAATACCCAATTTAGGTACATGACACAAAGTCACAAAGTCACAAACTACTTTGCAAATGTGACCTTCATCACTAGAAATCATGCAACCCCAAGTGTTGGTACTTGAGTTGGGGGACCTTCATTTTTGGTGTAGAACAACATGGTAGAAAAACATCAATATGAGGGCACTTATAGTTGCACCATGTGAGTAGAGGAAACAATTCGGTCAACCTTGCTACATCCTATCATAAAAAGAAATGATCCTTAGTTTTATGGTTTATATAATCCATGGTATTTTTAAGGCTGAAATTTTGCTAGATCGTTATTTATAAATATATATATAATCACCGGTTATTTTAAAAATTCACCTATTTTTACATAAGATATGATTAAATTGCTAAAATTTGAAATTACAATTTTTAATAGTATATTATATGTATTTTTATTGAATATTCACCTATATATCTATACTTGTAATTTTTTCAATCCAAATAGTCACCTAGAATATTTTGCATAGGTATAATATTTGAATCCTTAAGAAATATTGTGATATAAGCTATCTTTTAATAGTACATGATGGATTGTAATTATGTAGCTAAATAAGTTACTTAAATTAGGATTTTTACGTGGTTAGAAATGGCCATGGATCAAAATTGTATAAATAATCTCTAGGGACCATGGGAAAGAGTGGGTTGTGATTATTGTTATAGTTCGTATAGTTCTATGGTTACCCTTTTCTTTTGTAGTTGGTTAATGGTGGATAGTTCCATAAACTTTGGTGCAAACGATATTTTTGTATTTGTTGACAGTGTTGAATCAAAGTAATCAAATACCCCCATAATTTTCACTACAGTTGTACTTTGTTATATGGATGAGTGGTTTTTTGTTTCATCTTGATATTTTATATAACCATTAGTATGAATGTTCGGTATGGTGTTTCGAGTCATGAATAAATAAAGTAAGTAAATGAACTGGTTATTGCTTAAGCGTAAATCTCTTTCTACAACCTAATCCACCTATTATAAGTGTTGGTATTGTGCCTCAATAAATACTTTCCCTCTTTTATAGATTGAATATGCTAGCACTATACTATAATAGACCTTGTTGGACACTTTGATTAGACCCTACTTTTCTAATTAGTGCTAATAAATAATCTAATTAGTACTCATTATTTTGCTACAAAACACCAAGTTACAATTGTTTCTTTAGAAGTAAAGGAAAGTATTTGATGTTTTTTAATAATTTATACTTACCTAAATAGGGGCATACGAAATAAATTCCTTGATGATATAAAAATATCGTTCTCTATTATTGTTCCATTTGATTTTCTCATCTTTATTTAACATGTTTAAGATTGAATTTGTGATATTGAGAAAAAATGGGACGAATCTTCTTATGAAATTGATTTGACTGAAAAATGATAAAGCTAAGTTCTTATATTTCAATAGTGGAACAATCGTTATTCCTTCAAGCCTTGTTGGCTTAACCTGGGAAAATTTTAAGGATCCATAATTTTCTTAAAGTGTATAAACCTCGATGAATATATTATCAAATTTCCAACAATAAAATGTTTGACAATATTTTTTAAAATATTCAAATTTCTAAGGGTTTTATATAGTTTTTGGACAATTTTGGTGATTTTTAGAGTAAAAAAATTTATTCACATGGAATTTGGGAAAATCATATTAGAAAAAAATGGAAAACTGCAAACATTTTTTGGGAAAAAAGAAGTTGAAAAATTATCCCATGGGATAAATTTCACCCCTAAAATTTTCCCTGGAGTCAAACCTTAAAACTCTTCTGTATATACAATGTGGCTCATCATTTTGCCTTCATTTTCCTAAGAAAATATTTTTTGGGTTTATGGAAATACCATATTTCTTTAATCCTCTCAAAGACTTGTTTGAGATGTTACACATGTGAATCTCGATCTTTCAGAAATACAGTTAGCTCATCCTAATATACCATAGTAAATTTACCCATAATTTCTTTGAAATCATAATGTAAAGCTCTTTAAAAAGTAGAGCCAACCCTTAGCAATCCAAAAGGCATTATAATGTACACAAAAGCTCCTTGAGGAGTGATGAATGGAATCTTATGATAACATTGTTCCTTGATTATCACTTGATTATAACGTAAAAACCTATAAGAATGGACATAATTCTTGCACCAATAACCTTTTGGAAGACATGATCCATATTGGGACATTTTGCTCAAAGTGAAAAATTTTGTACATAATATAATCTCCTTAATTTTCTTTCTTATAGGAACTAGATTTGCAAATCCATACTGAGCATTAAACAAAGGAAGTAATTTTATCTTCAAGCACATTTTATTAATCTGGTTGTATATGTTGAAAGTACAGCTTCGTGAGTCATTCCCATGAGACTTGTGTTTTATCAAGTCAGAAATCTATGTCGTATTAGGTTCAGATCTTCTCCATAGAACTTATGTCGTATTAAGTTCACTAACTTATGTTGTATTAAGTTAAAGAGCTTATGTTGTATTAATCTTGGACCTTGTGTTGTATCAAGTCCTATTCGGGAGATATGCTTGTACTAGGATCTTATTTTGTATTAAGATCATGACCTTATGTTGTATTAAGGTTGGAGACTTGTGTTGTATCAATTTCGAACTTATATTGTATTAAGTTCATTACTCTTTTGTTGTATCAAGGTTGGTCTTGTATCAAGAACACATGACTTATGTTGTAATAAGTCTAGAGGATATACTATGTGATGTATGGCTAGTCATGGTCACTAGGTCCTACAAGTCTCCTTTAGGTATTAGCTACCCCTAGAGTGATTTACTTTAGCATATGCCTATATGACCTGGGCTAATACATGTGATCATAGGTTCAGAACAATTCTTATGCGTATGATATGATATAGATGATTAAATTAATTAAACACATATGGACCATGCAGAATTAATTAAAGATAAATGACATGAGCACAAAGATAGAGAGAGAATTCGAATTTCCCATGTATTCCTCCAAGTGAACTCGAATTAATAAGACATCAGTTGAGTCTTAGTTGTGATAAATAAGTTTCAGTTAATTAATGAATCAACTCCTTCATTTATGCAAGTGGTTGTTGAAAATGACATTGATGGAAGCACTAGTTACATTCAATTATGTTCAGTTACATTCAATTTTTTTCAGTTACATTCAGTTCCATTCAGTTACATGCAAATCCATTTAGTTCAGCTCAATTCAATTGGTTAACAACTCGGTTAGAGGCATTTAACTCTAGTGAATTAATGGAGGGCACATATCTTCAGTGTGGGAGATAATTATGAGGTTACAACTTGGCACCAAGTCAAGGAAAGTGCATTAGGTTATGTGTGAGGTGTGCACACAGTTGATAGTTCCTCGTAGTCATGCAAACATTCACTATATTCATTGTATGACTGATTTCTATCTTGTTATTAAAGTGCTATGCAATTCAAAATACTAGTACAGTGTTTTGTATGATATCTACTCTCTTGTACTCTCTGATCAAGCAATCTACTATTGCGTTGTAATCATTCTCTACCGATTCTATATCATAATCAAAGATTGTTTCCTGGGTTTTTTATCCTCGGGATCGGTGGAGGGTTTTCCCAGGGTACATCATTTGTCTTATGGATTGAATGCTTGTTTTTGAATTTTTTATGAGATATATCTGCATCGTAATTGTGGATTAAAGTTTTAAAGATTAAGAATATTTCTTTATTTATCAAAAACTAACATGGTATTATAACAAGAAAGTGCAAGAGATTAGTTTTTCCCATGCAAACTAAAGCCTATGTGAACTTGAGGAGTTGAGCAAAAGCTTGGAGCGATGGCATCAATCTCTGTCCTACCAGAAGACCGACTTGAAGGTACTTCCAACTTCAACACATGAAAGGAAAGGGTGTTAATAATTCATGCAGAGCAAGATGTAGATGTCTATGTGACCTCGGTGAGTGAGGACTCTTTATCCAATATAGGGAGAATTAAAGAGCAATTCAATATGCACCATTTTTGTCACTTTTCAAGAGACAAATTTTGTGGAGACATTATTATTGAGATGAGGCATGGTCGATGGGGCTATTTAAGCTACGCATTAATAGATAATTGAAGAATAGATGACCTATTTGAAGAATTCTGATGTTTGACTTGCATTATGTTCAGCAAACATTAGAAATTGATGAATTGCATTGATGGTAATCTTATTCCATTGGTGGTGGCACTATCATACTATAGGTTCAACCCATCACTAAGTTGACCTATGTTTCGATCAATCTGTCGCTTGAAGTATTAGTTTATTAAAAAATTGTTTGTTGCAATGAAGTGGTTGATAATGATCTTCCTTTGAAGTAGACTGATATTGTTTAAATGTGATTAGGTTGCTTGAATATCAGCTTGGTATACTCTACTAGTAATTTTTTATTTGGTCAATTATGCTATCAACTAGTATTTCCCTAGAATCGCATTTCAAAATTTGAAACAACATATTATTGGCAATTGTGAATTGTTGCATATATATTTTTTATGTGGTATTTTATTTGTCTCTCATTGGTTTGATGGTGAGACAATTTGTGCTTTTATTGTAAAGTGAAAGATGATTGAAAATAGTTATGCTCAATGATGATGAAGCCTTGGGATTTAAATTTGTAGGAGATACGGGAGAAGAAGGACTTAGAAAAACACCCACTAACCAGCTTTATCAAGAAGTTGAACACTTGCATATTGTCATTGCACAACTATAGACTAAAAATCAATGATTGAAGAATGAATTGGAGGCAACCCATACCTAGTTGGGAGATGACGATTCCCTCTTTCAAGATAGATTTTTGCAGCAATTTAGTGAGAAATATCGAATAATTTATGTTCTAGAAAGTACCATGGAATCTATTTTCCATAATTTGGTTGATGAATTTTAAGATAATTCATATTTTTTCAATGACTTGGAACAAGAGTTGAAATCCCTCTCTCATGAATATACTGATGGCTTGAAGATGAAAATTTGTAGATTGGAAGTAGAGAATACCCAACTAGTTAATGAGGATACCCACTTGCAAGCCTTTGTTGATGAGTTTCATGAAGAAGTTTCCCCTCTTCAAAAAGACAATAATCGATTGCTTGAAGAATATCAAACCTTGAAAGAAGATTGTGATGTTATGTTTCTGCAGTTGAATAAGAGAGATGAGATTATTAAGGGATTGTAGGATTGAAAGCAAAGTCTTGAATAGAAGGTCCGTAGGCTACATATTGTTGAGAAAAAATATATTATTAGTGATTTGATGAGAAGAATACTGTCAAGATGCTAATTGTTGAGTATAAAACTACAATTGTTGAGCTGGCACACTCACCCATTACATATTCTACCTTTGATTCTCTTGCTTGTATCCCAGTTATTTGTGAAATAACTGACTGTAAGAAAGATGTTGATGATGTTGAGAAAGATGTTGATGATGTTGAGAAATATGTTGATTATGTTGTTTCATCTCATGATTTGTTGGATACTAATGATGTTATTTCTCCTAACTTTGAGAAGTATACTACATGTATAGGATCCCGACTGATGAGAAAAATGGGATATAATGGAGGAGGACTTGGGAAGCATGGACAAGGTATTATTGTTCCTATTACCCCTTAATTAAATCCACCAAGAGTGGGTATTGGATATGATGGTGTTACACCTAGTTATGTTAACACCATAACGCTGTTGTTTTTTGTTGGTGGAATTCAAACTGAAAAACAACTTGTTGTTGAATGTGTTGTTGAGTTAGCTATCCTCGATGAGCCAAAAATTGAGAACGTTGTTGCATAATACATTGTTGCTTATGTGCAAGGTTGTTCTGATCCTCTCGATGAACCATAAACTGAGCCTACAGCCCATGTTTCATTAGAACAAAAATTTGTTCCATATAGACATCCTCATCAAAATAATTGGAGTAATTTTCTTAGGAATCAGAATTCTTGGAAAGTTGCCACTTTTCTTTTAGAACTTTGGAAAAAAGATGTGAAATGCGGAATCATTGGCTAATACTAACTACAAGGATAGATTGTGGTTGTATTGATGAATGGTCATGGAATAATTTGAACAAATGCTTGAGGATGTCATATAGATGTGTATCTTCGACTAGACTACCATACATTGCTCCTCTTACATGATTTTTATTTCTTTGGAAGTGGTCGACTAAGGCTCAACCAAAGATGTATGTCAACAAATGGATCGGTTAGAGACGATTGTTGACCGGCGTATCACGTGATTTTAGACTGATATTGATTAAAGAATTATCAGGTAAGACTCGACCAAGTGATGATAGCCGACTAGAATATCAACTGGTATTTCATTGACTGAGCTTCATCAATGGTGACTATCGAGTGAAGTTTCAATTGGATTGTTTGTCAACCGAGATTTGACTACTATTGTTGTTTTCTATTTGATTGTCCCTTGACTATGTTCAATTGGGGGAGAAATTGAATATTTAAATATATTTCTATGAGGTGAACCCAATTGTTGTTGACTCGACTCTTTCTTGTTGAATCAACTGGACAGACTGAACTATGTTCAACTGGATTATTGGGAGTTCTTGTGTCTACTATTGTGAGTCCCTAATTTTTGGATGAATAAAGGGTTTATTGCAGAGACTTCCTATACTTGTTGTTCTTATGGATAGTCAACTATTCAACTGGATCAAATTGTCTTGTTGTCTAGTCTACTGATCGACTAGGACTATATTTAGACAGTAGTATTGTTGAATATTTGGAAAACTACTTTGAGTCTAATGATGATTGTGAAAACGTTTTATACTTATTCTACGATTTTTATTGTACCAATATTTATCAGTGTTTGTAGTTCATATAAAATTAAGTGGGGAATATGTTGTAGCCACAACGGTCCCATATTCATAAAATATGGGAACACCCTTAATTTAGAATTTTGCAATCATTTAGTTGTTCTCTTTTATTTGAGCTTGTGTCCTAACTAGTAAAAAAATGCATAAGATATAAAGAAAAATAGTTATTCATTAAGAAAAATGCCCAAATATTCAATGGATTCATTACATAAAGAAAATTTAGTAGTCGAAGTTTAGTATGATCATATCCCTATTATACTTCCTCAATTTTCTATATTTCCCCGAATTCATATTTTGTATTTTTTTGTAATAAGGAATCAGTGGTTATTTAAGAAACTTAAAGTTTGAGCACCGACTTTCCGAATTTGATTTTTCGGAAGCTGAAATTCGAGAAGAAATTTTGTGTTTTTTGAATTTACGCTCTGACTAGAGACACCTGAATCTAATATCCAAGGTGTTCTCTGAAGTCAGGAATCTGAACATTATTAGCTCTCACTATGCTTTTCCTACCGAATTTTGATGTCTGACTTTTACACCTAATTTGACAAATAGGAATCACAACATTACTATTACATGTGTTATTTAACCTAACTTATGACTCCCATTCATACTTTTTATTAATGGTTACTTTCAGCATTCGAAATTCGGAGGACTATTGATCATTTTGTTAGTTTTAACCTCGACCTTCGATGCCCTACCTTACAGGATATACAAGATTATTTCGACACTCAAATTCATATAGTTATCATCCATTATATCAGGTTATATCCCGATCTCCGACTCCTGACTTTTCAGGTTCCACATACAAAACACAACTCAAATTCAAATTTTGGTGTACGATACGATAATTTAAAGTATTGAGTTCATTGAATGCAATTAATGGTTTAAAAAGTGGATTTTCTTCATTTATAAACACCTCACATAGCCCTAAATGATTGTAAAACTTAAAACAAAATTTGAGTTCGACGCCACTATCGCACAAAGTATTCATCCCTACGCGTGAAAATTTATGCACAACATCTAGGAATTACTATTTCTATTTTTAGGAATCCAATAAACACTATTGCGAAAAGGAATAGATCTAAAGCTCCAATCGAATATTGGAAACCATAGACCCTAATTTTGGCTTCTATTCTGACATGAACGCTCAGGTATCCAATACCCTATGCCTTGGTTGGGTCAAAATCTATGCCATTTTCGACAGTGATGACTTCTCTGAATTCGACGATGAAGCCCCTATCTACCAGAATATCAGTAATTCTATGTTTTATAGAATTTTCATGCACACCGTCATTCTACCATACACAGATTTAGTCAAATGGGTGATCAACTTTGTAGAAGTCCTAACAAGCACTTTTAGAGATGCCCACTAGATGGTTTTTGCAAACATCAAGACCATTACATTTGCCAAAATATACAGATTAAAGACTCTGTAACAACTTCTTACACAAGATATAATAAAATCATTTGAAATCAATATCGAGCCTAAAGTCCTATTAAAGACTTGGATGGATAACCCTAGTAGCTTCATACTCATGCCAAACAAGAAATACCCCATTGCTCTGTTTAGAGAACCCTACAAGATACTTGTATCCATGCTATGTAGAATTTATGGTGCAGAGAAATTCCAATATTTTAAATTGGAATGGACTCCTCTGGCATATTATATTGCGACAACAGGTAAGGTCTTCAATTGGGCTCAATTTTTTTCTATCACTTTCAAATATGTTATTGTCCAAGTACAGAAAACCCCATCCACAAAGAACCCTAGTTTTTATCTATTGGCCTATATAATGGATGTGGTATGTGCCTCATTCACCTTTCCCACCACAAATTGGAATTGGACAAGGGAAAATCCTCCCATTCATATTATGTATTCAATTCTATGGGAAGATAATTATAGAAAACATACCTATGACGTCTATGACAATTTTATTAATGCTGTTCATTTTGCTATTTTTAAGAAAAATGCTCCCCGACTTTTCGAAAATGCCATGCCATTTGTTGCAACTATGGAAAATTGGTATAGCATAGAGTATTTCACTTACCTCAAGATATGGAGAAGTAAATCAAGAATCTATTACCTAGGGTTGTTCCTGAGTGAATGGCACTTGTAGAGCTTGTTTTCTAAACTGTCATGGATGGTGTTCACAGTCAGATACATTCTAAGAAAAGAGGACCATGGCCCAAGTTTCCTTTATACATTGGACATTTAGTAATTAAGAATGAAACTCATGATGGTATCATTTCCAAGGAGGTAGTTCATCTAAAATAAGGCTAGATATAAAAGAGAATGCATGACCCTAAAGGGCTTATCTGGGTTTATCCCAGGACTATTTTATCAAGCCCACTTGAAGAATTATTACATACATGAATGAGAATGGATGACTCATTATTCCAGGGCATTCATAGTTTTGAAGAGGTTATGAAAAAATTAATTGATTACAGCTTAGAGAGTGTTAATACATGAAGCCCAGAAGCAATTAAAACCAGATTATTAGAAGAAAGAAATAGATTCTTTGAACAATAATAAAATACTAAAAGGAAGCAGTGCAGACATTTAGTGAAACTAAAGTTTCTACTCCTGCTACTACTAAATATGAAGAGCAACTACCATTGGAGAAGAAACAAGGAAAACAACCTATTACTATCTCCCAACCTACTTCTCCCATTCAAAATTTAAATTCCTTGATGCAGAAAACCTAGGACTTACAAGGTAAGGAAGGTCCCTTTACTAAATAAATTTTCCATGTTGATTCTCTTCCCATATTTACACACAATAAACTTTGTTAAGATTGGACGAAAAGTAAAGTTAGTTAACCCTCCTCCTCAAACATCTATCAAAGAAATCATTGAACTAGAAGAGGGCCATCTTGTAGAGGTTATCAGTCCAACCCTAGTTACCTTAGAACCTCAAAAAAACTATTGATCCCCAAGATGCCCAAGTTATCAATGGCAATGTCAAGGTTCAACAATCTCCAGTTAATAAATTATTAGATGTTCCTATTGAAAAGGGTCACATAATTCAATATGTCCCCAACTCACCTCACATTTCACAACTCATTCCTACAGAATCATGTGATCAAACTATTTGTTGAAATATATTAACTTCGAAGAATATTCTATATGTATCTTTTGTGGTCCTCGATGGTCCTATCGGGAGAACCACTTGTATTATCTTGTACCTCGATGCTTCTAATCAGAATAACTAAAAAGAGTCATGAGGTTGTCCCCTCTAATAGTAAAGGTGGGTCATTAGCACCCCAGTGTGGTTACTTGAACCTACATGTGTAACTCGATCCTACATGATTAACTAGAGCCTACATGTCAGATGAGTTAATTGAAGTGAAGGGATGAATATAAATAGAGGTGTAGCTCTCCTCATTTGAACACACACTCTCACTTGTGTAGTGCATTAGTGGAGAAGAGAAGTAGCTGGAGAAGGAGGATCAGGCTTTGATCTCCTTGCTGGTTTTATCTTTTATATTTTTGGGGCATCTATATTGAGGAAGCTTTTGCTGGGTTTTTCAGTTTAGGGTTTTCCCAGGATAAATATGTGTGTTCCTTTTGTATGGTTGTGCTTGTCTATCTTTCAGTGATCCTGTTTATATGTTTTTGTTATGAAAAAATGAAATGAAATACTGATGTCTTAGCTAAGCATATGAAAATTTAACATGGTATCAAAGCCACACTGAAAATAAGACATTGTGCAGCTACAGAATCTAGGGCTTCTCACTTTTTTGTTCTCTCTCCACAATCGATCAGAAAAAGAATCCTAGGCTAACTCTCCATTGAAGGGCGCATCTTTCTGTCGAAGCGGAATTCGATTCCGAGCATTTTCAGTTTTCCATGTGGGAAATTAGGGCTTCTTGTAGAAGACGAATTTTTGAGTGAGACTAGCATAGGATTTCTCTCCTCATAAAAATTGAAGTTTACGAACCTGGATCAAGATTTTTGGTTGGGTGAAACTCCGGGAAAGTCAAACCCTAGTTTGACCCGGAGCTAGAAAAAACCCTAAATACTAAAACTACTAAGTTTTGGTATATTCGCTATATCCCAATATTTGCGAAGGTTCAAGAACTAAAAATTGCAGAGACCAAAGATAAAATACTGATGAACACTGTGTCCAAACTTCAGCCTTATATTCTCTATATTTGAGGATATATGATCCCTCCAAGTTAGGGTTCCAGCCTCTACCAGAATTCATCCCTAAACAGGACACCTAGGGAAAATTGCTATGGCTTGGGCTACAGAGGTCCAAATGGAATTCCTGAAGATTTTCCAGAAAGAGAACGGACTGTACTTTATTTGGTCCAAATTTTAGAACCTGAAGATGAACCAGTGACACGTGGCATTCCGTACAACTTCACTATTCTAAACAGTCCTGTAACAGGTTACCTTGGGAAAATGATCATAAATAGAAATTTGGGAAACAAAATCTGATGAAACCTATGGTTTTGGATTAGGGACATGCTAGGTTACATCAATGCAAAATTTCAGACATATAGGAGCAGTAATTTCAGAGATATCACAGAAACAACAATAGGCATTTTTGCAGAAGAAATTGGAAAACTAGGGCTTCCTGTTCCAGGAGCTTCCCTCCACTGTTTTCAGAAAAGGAGTACATTGGACAGCTCCATTTGAAGAGATCTGTCTTTATATCCAATCATATCTAAAATATTCCAATTTTTGAAAATTAGGTTTTCTCTGACAAACCCTAGATCAGCCAGCTCTAAAAGCAGGACGGACACCTCAAATCGGTAAGATCTAATCTTTTGCTATTTGCATTTGAGGTTCTCATTTCAAAGTGATCCATCACATCAGCTTGCTGATAAGCTTGGTGAAGTTGAAAACTTCCAATCATGAAAGTATTTGATCTCTCTAAATAAAATGAATTGTACACCTACATGAGTAGAGAGGTTCCAGTTCTAGAGAGAGATGAGCCTCAAAGCCTTACACAAGAAGAACTTGATCAAGGCCAAGAAGATCATTGTTGATTCAATCACGGATCAACTTGTACCACAAGTTTCTTCCCTAAAGACACTGAAGATGTTTGATTTCTTGATCAAGCTATTTGAATATAAGAACATAATTCAGAAGATGGATTTGAGAAAACAGTTGAAGAATGTGAAGATCCAGAATGCATAACATCTTGAAGCATTAGAAGAAGAAGCAGAGAATGCACAAGTGGTGATAGCCACCTTGAATGGCCTCCCATGTTCATGGGATTCATTCATGCGAGGAATGTGTGCCAGAAGAAAGTGATTACTTTCATTTGAATTTGGGAAGAAGAAGAAGCTCGTCTCATAAGAAGAGAAGAAGAAAGATGGGAGCAAATTGAAGATCAAGCTATCACCATTCAAAGAAGATCCCTCGAGCGATGAAGAATATGAAGAACTCAATTCTTGATGAACCTCTTATCCATCTTATCATTTGGATAAGAAATGATGATAAAGCAGAATGATCAAGATGGAGTCTAACAAACAAAAGATAAGTATTCAATTGTCATTTAATGATATTGTTTTGTTATGCATTTGATTATATTCAGTTGATGTGTTGTTTGCATGCATGTGATGGGTAAGTAGCTCATGGTTCTATACAAATATCCATTGTTACTTATCTAGAATGAAACCTATTTGCTGAAATATTGGATTAGTGCACAATCTCAATGATGTCATGGTAGAGATGGAAGGCATATAGAAATTTTCTGTGAGATATGGATGAATGTTGTATTGGCTAAATAGTTGCATGATGCATAATAATTTGTCTTTATGCATATGTAGTTCTAACCATGCAACTGGTGCATTTGAATTGTAGGAAAGGTCCTGTACAACCTCCTAAGAGAAAAGAAGGATGAGACTTGTTCTGAAGAACAAGTGATGACAATTCAATAAACATGAATCTGAAGCTCCCAGGGTCAAAGACACCATGACAAAAGAAAGAGCTTCAAAGAGCGGTAGATCCACCTCGAAGGATGAAGACCACCATGGGTACGAGAGATAACTAAAGATGAAGGAAAGAATGCTATGAAAGAACCTATGATCAAAGAATAACAGTTGATCATGGGGAATGATGTATACGATATGATTTTGAGACTAAAAGGGAAGAACGTAGTGTCCTCCATATGGATCTACAAGAACAAGTGTACAAAGCAAGGTTCGTGATTTGCCTCAGAAAGAATAGACTATGACATGACATACTCTATTGACCAGTATATATCAAGCATAGAACCACATGTACAGAATGAAGAGGGAAGATGATACTCCACTTCAGGGGGAGTGACTACAGAAGATATCTGAGTTTGACATGGTATGACATGATGGATAGCTTCGTGATGGATCGAGACTTTACCAAAAGTAAAGTGGGTTCCAACCTTCAAGGTTGAATGCAGAAGACCAGGATATGTTGATGACCTAACAAGACGAACTCATGGAAGATGTTATGATGAAAGAATACTAGAATGATGTTTGGGATATAGTACTCAAACCAGAAAGCAAGAATGTGGTATCTTCCAAATGGATTTGCAAGATAAAATATGTTGCTGATAGAAGTAAGGAAATACTTGTGGCTAGAGGTTTCTATCAAAAAGAGGGAATTAATTCTGAAGAGACACTTACTCCAGGAAGTAAGGTACACTTCCTTTAGAACTATCATGGTATTTTCTTCCACGATGAAGTAAAGACAAGCCTTCCTTAATGGAATGATTGAGGAAGAGTTTTACAGGAATTGAAGTTGAAGACAGATGGATTCACATATGCAAGTTGAAGAAGGCCCTCTATGGCCTGAAACAAGCTCCCAGAGATTGGTATGGAAGAATAGATAGTTTCCTGACGAGCATGGGCTTTTCCAAGAGTAAAGTCGATCCTAACCTTTACTACAAGGCTGTAGAAGATGAACCTGTCATCCTGTTATTATATGACTTATTCTTGACACAGAATGAAAAACAGGTCATAGAAAGCAAGAAGAAACTAGCAGAAGAATTTGAGATGAAAGACCTTGGGTTAATGCATTATTTCCTAGGTCTAGAAGTATGGAAAAGTTCAAAAGGAATCTTTCTCAACCAGTGAAAGTATGCGATAGAGATATTCAATATGTTGGAATGCAAAGCCATGGCCACACCCATGGACTCCAACCTGAAGCTATTAGTTGATGACTTATAAGAGTTAGTGGATGTGACTCATTACAAACAGATCATTGGGTCATTAATGCACTTATCAAATACCAGACCAGACATTTGTTTTGTTGTGAACACCTTAAGTCAATATCATGTTCAACCAAGATAGGTTCACATAGTAGTTTCAAAACATGTGATGAGATATTCGAAAGGGACTTTGGTCTATACTATGATGGAAACCATGACTACATATTGTATGGCTATACAGATGCAGATTGGGCTAGAAGTATCTCATATAGGAAAAGCACATCAAGTAGATGTTTTTGTTTGGGGTTTGCTATGAGTTCATGGTTTAGCAGGAAACAGTCCAGTATTTCTCTTAGCACGACTAAAGTAGAATACATAGCAGATTGCTCTGCTAAGTTGTGAAGTCATATGGCTTTGGAAGCTGATATCAGGTCTCTTTTATCTAAAGATGGATACTACAATGATTCTATGTGATAACCAGAGTTGTAATGACAGAGAACCCTATGTTCCATTGTAACACATAGATATCCGGTATTTCTACATACGAGATAAGATGTAGATGTTTCAGTATTCCCATACTGAAGATATAGATGATGTTTCAGTATTTACATATTGTAGATGCAGATGATGGTGATTCCGTATTTCTATACTAAATATAGATATGATGATGCTTTCAGTATTTCTATACTGAAGATATAGATGATGATGCTTTCAGTATTCACATACTAGAGATATAGATGGTGATAGTTCAGTATTCACATACTGAAGATGTAGATGATGATGGTTTAGATGATGATGTGTTGACAAAGCCTTTGTCTCGAGTAAAGTTTGAACACTTTTGGTGTGGTTCGGAAAGACCTTCCCCCAAAGGGGGAGTAGTGATGTTGCAGTGGGATTGTATCATCCCTGGGCACTTGCCCTAAAGTGATCCAGAGACCTCTTCTTCGAGAATGAAGAGGGATTGTACCATCCTGGGACATATGTCCAGAAGTGAACCGGAGACCTCGGTCTTCGAGAATGAAGAGGGATTGTATCATCCCGGGACATATGTCCATAAGTGATCCGGTGACTTCGGTCATCGAGAATGTGGTAGGATTGTATCATCCTTAAACTTCGGTTTAGAATGGATCTGGTGTAAATTCGATCATCGAGAATGTGGCAGGATTGTATCATCCTTGGACTTCGGTTCAGAACGGATCCAGTGAATTTCAGTCATCGAGAATGTGGCGGGATTGTATCATCCTTGGACTTCGGTTCAGAACGAATCCGGTGAACTTCAGTCATTGAGAAGGTGGCAGGATTGTATCATCCTTGGACTTCGGTTCAGAACAGATTTGGTGAACTTCAGTCATCGAGAAGGTGGCAAGATTGTATCATCCTTGGAATTTAGTTCAGAACGGATCCGGTGAACTTCGGTCATCGAGAAGGTGGTAGGATTGTATCATCCTTGGACTTTGGTTCAGAATGGATCTAGTGAACTTTGGTCATCGAGAAGGTGGTAGGATTGTATCATCCTTGGACTTCGGTTCAGAACGGATCCGGTGACTTCAGTACTTGAGAACGTGTGTTGATCCCGTAATTCCTAGAGGAAGGATTGTCTGAGTTCCACATCTGTGTTGATCCCGTAATTCTGAAAGGAAGGATCATTAGTAACTCCGTAAATACCTAAATCCTATAATTCCAAAAGGAAGGATCATTGAATTGATCCCATAATTCCAATAGGAAGGATTTTCTAAGTTCCACAGATGTGTTGATCCTGTAGTTCCTAGAGGAAGGATTGTCTGAGTTCAACAACTGTGTTGATCTCGTAATTCCAAAAGGAAGGATCATTAGTAACTCCGTAAATACCTAAATCCCATAATTCTGAAAGGAAGGATCATTGACTTGATCCTGTAATTCCAATAGGAAGGATTGTCTGAGTTCCACAGATGTGTTGATCCCGTAATTTCAAAAGGAAGGATCGTTAGTAACTCCGTAAAGACCTAAATCTTGTAATTCCGAAAGGAAGGATTGTTGGAAACTCCGTAAAGACCTAAATCCCGTAATTCCGAAAGGAAGGATCGTTGGTAGCTCCATAAAGACTTGATCTCGTAATTCCAACAGGAAGGATTGTCTGAGTTCCACAGATGTGTTGATCCCGTAATTCCAATAGGAAGGATTGTCTGAGTTCCACAAATGTGTTGATCCTGTAATTCTGAAAGGAAGGATCGTTAGCAACTCCATAAAGACCTAAATCCCGTAATTCTGAAAGGAAGGATCGTTAGTAGCTCCGTAAAGACTTGATCCCATAATTTCTAAAGGAAGGATCGTCTGAGCTCCACAGATGTGTTGATCCTGTAATTCTGAAAGGAAGGATCATTAGTAACTCCGTAAAGACCTAAATCCCATAATTCTGACAGGAAGGATCGTCTGAGTACCACAGACATGTTGATCCCATAATTCCGAAAGGAAGGATCATGTTGATGTTTTGATGATGATGATGTTGATGTTTTGATGATGATGATATTTTCATGATGATGTTTCTAATCAAAAGATCAGAGTATGATGATGATGTTGTTGCTGATCGAAAATGCTGAAGATGATGTTGCTGATCGAAAGGTCAAAGTGCTGAAGATGATGTTGCTGATTGAAAGGTCAAAGTGTTGAAGATGATGTTGCTGATCGAAAGGTCAAAGTGCTGAAGATGATGTTGCTGATCGAAAGGTCAAAGTGCTGAAGATGATGTTGCTGATTGAAAGGTCAAAGTGTTGAAGATGATGTTGCTGATCGAAAGTTCAAAGCATTGAAGATGATGTTGCTGATCGAAAGGTCAAAGTGCTGAAGATGATGTTGCTGATCGAAAGGTCAAAGTGCTAAAGATGATGTTGCTGATCGAAAGGTCAAAGTGTTGAAGATGTTGTTGATCGAAGCAGTCAAAGTATTAATGATGATGAAGACTGAAGATTGAAGATGAAGACTACATAATGTTGAAAAGATTCCAATGATTTATAGATGTATTACCCTAATGATGTTGATGATGTCCTCCATCTCTATCCTATTATTGTTGTTGTTGATGTTGTTGTAGAATACCCTTCTCGTTAAGGGGGAGTGTTGAAATATTGTAACTTCGAAGAATATTCTATATGTATATTTTGTGGTCCCCGATGGTCCTACCGGGAGAACCACTTGTATTATCTTGTACCCCGATGCTTCTAATCGGAAGAACTAATAAGAGTCATGAGGTTGTCCCCTCTAATTGTAAAGGTGGGTCATTAGCACCCCAGTGTGGTTACTTGAGCCTACATGTGTAACTTGAGCCTGCATGATTTAAATCGAGCCTACATGTCGAATGAGTTAGTTAAAGTGAATGAATGAATATAAATAGAGGTGTGGTGCTCCTCATTTGAGACACACACTCTCACTTTTGTAGAGCATTAGTGGAGAAGAGAAGAGTAGCTGGAGAAGGAGGAGGATCAGGCTTTGATCTCCTTGTTGGTTTTATCTTTTACCTTTTTGGGGCATCTATATTGAGGAAGCTTTTGCTGGGTTTTTCCCTTTAGGGTTTTCCCAGGATAAATCTTTTTGTTCCTTTTGTATGGTTGTGCTTTTATATCTTTCAGTGATCCTATTTACATGCTTTTATTATGAAAAAATGAAATGAAATACTGATGTCTTAGCTAAGCATATGAAAATTTAACACTATCAACCCCAATGATACTTCATCTAACCCTCAAACCAAGTAAGATCCTATTTGTGATAATACTTATCAACAACCAGAAACTTACCAAGAGGATATGAAACCAACTGAAAGAAATAATCCTATTGTTATTCCTTTACAACCACAAGATTCTGTGCTTACCCAGGATACTCAACTTCTCATTGATGGTCTGTCTGCAATCACTAATTTCAAACCAATTTTCTAGTGTCTACTCAGTTAATCCCTTCAACTCATGACTAGTCATTTCCCATCATCAACACCACATACCTTTTAACTTCTCTAAAGGATCAACATATTTTGGTGAAGAAGCTGTAGTGGTTTTACAATATTATTGTTTTAGCAAAAAACAAAAATCAATAATTAAAAGAGGCTCCAAAAGAAGCAGAGAAGGCCAAGTTCCTGCTGAACTAGTTTCCAGTAAGATCATTTGGAAATAATCCTCTGATGATCCTCAGGGCAGGGCTATAGAAGTGGTTGCATCCATGGGGTCCTTTGTAAGAGCCAATTTTGATTCTGTATATGTTCTAAATAAAGCACTAGATGAATAAAAACAAAAGAATGTGAGAATCCATAATGAAAAGAAACTCTACAAGAAAACTTAAACCAACAAATATAACAACTCAAAGCTAAACACAATTCAGAATTGCAAGGCTTAAGAGACCAGTTTCAATAGTTATCACAGAATAAAGACATTGAAAAAGAAAAGGTGATACATTAGGCTATTGAGCTTGCAGATATTAAAACATAAATGAAGGAAAATAAAGAGTACAACACTTCTTCTACATTTTCAAACATACTGCATAGGAATTCAAATATGAAGCTATCTCATGCAATGAGGGTTTGAGAAAGACTCGAGTCTCATTCTTTCAGGGACTAAAGAGGTATGGGATTATTTCAATGATTTTGAACATCTATCAGACCTCCTGGATGATCATATAAATAAGAGAAAGAAGGTTGATTAAGCTTATGAATAACTATGTGAATTTCATAAACACCTAAATAATGTTCCCCAAGATATACCTCACCTAGATTCAATGAAACTTATGAAAGTCTGATTATCAATAAAGTCTTGGGAATCTTCTTGTGATAGAACTAATCATACAATCGAAAAGAATAAAAAAATATGTGCCATACAGTGGATGCTTATAGATGAATACATGGAAACTTTGGGTATGCCTACCTTTGATGAATTAGCAAACTTAGATCCAAGTAACTTAAAGATAGCTGAAGTAGAAGAACAACAAGATCAATCAAACAACATAATTCAATATATCACTCAACTAGATATCTCTTTGTTCATATTGTTGATATCAACTCCCACTCAACTCAGAGTTATCTTACAAGGGTTTTTAGACAACTAGTCAAAATTTTGTTTCAACGAGATTACATCTCTCTTAAGTAAGATTCAATTGCAGTTAGAACATGGTAATTACCCAGATATCACTAATATTGTCACATGCCCCAATTTCTCAAAAACAATTTTATATTATTTAAGCAACAATATGTTAAATTTTATGCTAAGTTGTAATTGATGACCAGTGGGGTCAAGGATATTTAATGTAAATTATGAATATTTTATTTACAAATAAATAAATGAGGAGACAACAGCTTAGGAGAGCTGTTAAAATAGTGTTTACTAGTCAAATTGGTGGAGGAGATTGGGTGGAGAGAAAACTGACATGTGGCAACATCCTCAAACCACTTCCAACTGTTGCAGGTGGAAACCTCCCTACATTTGTGGTCATGATTCCCCAAGAAACTGGAATCAGAGAAGGTGGCTCAATTAATGAAAACTGACCCAAAAGACCTAGGCATCTTTATAAAGATTATCATTGAAGAGAGCTGAGGCTACTCATTATTCTAGAGAAGTGATCATTCAAGGTGAATGAATGTACTTCAGAGAAATTCAATGGAAGGGAAATATGGAAAGTGTTTTAGGGGATAACTATTGATTGATCTAGTTGCAGCATTTAAGCTGAAGATCATACTGCTGAGAGCAGAGTGTTTTATTGAGTTATTGAACTAGTCAGTTGACAGAGGGTTCTACAGTTGCATTCTCCACCCAGTTCTCAGCCAAGAAGACCAGGAACAGGCTCGGGGGTCTTGAGGAAGCGTTGTTTGAGCGCTCTTCGGGAGATTGGTAGGGAGGAACGGCCTCCTAAAGCTATTGCCGTCTTGTCCTCAACAGGTTCTATGTTATTTTATTTTACTGTTTTAGTTCAATAAATCTTAGTTTATATGCTACATGAATGTTAATAGTTTTGAGTTTGTGAAATGTTTGAGTTAATATTCTTTTTGGACTGTTAATGGAAATGAAAATGATTTAGGAACATAATGAAATAGAAAGGATTTAAAATTCTAAGCTGTGTTCTTCCACACCTGGTTACAGGCCGTACTCTAGCACAATTAGATTGTTTAAGGAAAATGATATAATTTTTGTAATGGAATGAGTATAGTAAATATGATTTTGTATCTGCATGAAAATGCAAATAGAATTTATTTCAAGGTTTACAGTACAATGAAAAGCAGTGTTATAGTTTATTCTTATTTACTATTTATTTTAGTCTATCTAGACGAAAATACAGGTGAAAAAAATAGTAATATACTTAGTACCACAGTATTAGTATACTGTTAAGAAATATATGTTTACAGAAAATAATAACTATTATTCAAGAAAATATGTATACAAGTTAACAACTAAACAATCCTGGAAAATATTAACTTAAAATTTAAACTATTATTTATTAAAAACCAGATTAGGGTTTCTCTTATAAACCCTTATTTATATAAAATAAATAGAGTTCAGAGTTATAAATCTTTTCTCTACAGATCTCTAAATAATTATAAATTAAAAAGTAAAATAAATATATTTATAGGTACTAAACAAAATAACTAAGAATTATTTATATTGTGTTTTTTAAAATTTAAAAATGAGACAGGTTATTACATGTGGAAAACTAAGGGTTGAAACCCTTTCGACTAAACTTGCAAACTGTGCAGTAGACCGAATACAGTCTTCTCCTTAAAACTTTACAATATATTTATAAACCTACTTAACTTAAATACTTCATTAACAAGATAATGAAACAACATTGTACCTGTAATAGCAAAACAGGGGCAAGCAAGAAACAGTGCCCAAATAATAAATTATTTATGAATACATTTCACACAAGGGTTTCATTTCCATTAAACCCTAACTATTAAATTCTGGACTGAAAATATAAAATTTATAAATTTACATTATGACCGTTCCACAGTCTTCATATTAACACTATTTACTTATAAAAGATATCTTTAACAGGAAATTACTTCACAGACAATTGAAGAAGGAAAACCTATTTTACAGTATTAACATTTAAAAGATCGATTTGAACAAACTGGAGAATCGAAACAAGAGTCATTTTAAAACCACAAGTACAGGAAAAACCCTCATATATTAAAAATCAGAGTATGATAATATCAAACCGTAAGGCTGTAATCACTTTTAGAAAACAAAAAACTACATACAAGTCACGGCTTATAAGCTAGAACTACCCAGCAACATGCAAGAGTTTTTAACAACAAAACTAAGTAATAACATAAACTAAGCATCTAAACATTGGAGAAACCGAAGCCATACTTCCCTTCAAACTGTAACTCCTTTCCAATAACATTTGCAAGTAGGGAGATGCCACGACAAATCGAGGCTTACCTGTTATGGCCACAAAGTTCACCAACGTGAGAGAAGTTTCCTTCATGCTTGAAGCCATAACTGTAACCTGCAAAAACAAGACCAATGCGTTAGTTAGAAGTTGTATTCTTATTGTTAAAAACTGTAACTAGAAATTAATAATAATAGCAGTGTAAATCTATTACCTGTAAGTAAGAATACTGGAGCCGAGGAGGTGACTGAACCAATTCGAGAAACTGCACCTTGAAGAAACGAAACCCTCATGCTAACCTATGACAGAGGCAACGAGGTTCACATTCTAGACTTTCACTGATGATGGAGTAGGTTACGAGCAAAGGCAAGGGTAACGCTATGCCTAGAACTCTAGACTATTGATAGAATTAAAACCCACTCTCATGGCATTACAATACTTTCAGAAAGAAACCAAGATACAAACGGTGAATCCCACAACTCTTGCACAAACGTTACAGCACTATACTACACCCAAATGGAGCTGTCAAACATGAACTAGTGAGCCTCCCATGGTCGCGAAGAAACCCAAACAGTGCAGAGCCAAACCCTCAAAGGATAATGAAGAGGATAGGGTTTCTTGTGAGTTTTTAAATCGACCATTGCATGGTGGAGACTCATCCACGTGCCCACCAAAATTTTTAATTAGAAGTGGGTCGATTCATATAGTCAACCTGTACTGTCGGGTGAACACAAATTATTTCCAATGATTTATATCATACCACGATGATAATGTTTGTTTTTAAGTCAATTCATATCATTGCATTTCATAAACATTACAATCAAGCAATAGTAAAAGCATTTGTATGTATCGTTAACATTTGCATTTTGAAAACCTTGAAAACAATTATTTGTAAAATATATATATGGAGATCAATATTGGAGTTATGCCTTTGACCTTTAGTCAATAGAACTCCTAATGATTCTTCATACAAACCTTGTATTAAAAGAATAATGCTATGTTTAGAATTAGTGTTATGTAAAATCAAATCTGGTAAGGTCATTATCTTTAGTTCAACTTTATATAAGTAAATGTTAGGTAGTATTTCTACACTAGAATAACTCTTACAAATGCTTCAAGTCAACAGTATTATGATTGGAAGACTTCTTGGAAGTTAGTGTTCTTTTGGTTTCCATAAAGAACCAAACTCTTAATAAATCAAACCAATATATTTAGACTACACTTAGTAATTACAAGGTAGTAAGACTACCTAGGGTTAAAGGTAAAATCACTTAGTAATATTATTAAGTGATATAGTAATATAATATTACAGTAATACATGTGACATGATGAAACTTGGAAGATCGAAATTATAACTAGATGACTAATAGTGCAAGTAGACAGTTATAACTATATACAAATAAACATGCTGATAATTCTTCTCTACTAGAGCTAAATTAAAAGTAGAGCTTTGTGATCTATTGTAAACTTTTCCTTGAAGGTCTTAGAATTATGTCCATGCTTAAAACAACACATTGAATATTAGACATAACAATAGCAGTAATTTCATTCTTCAGTAAAAGTGTGTTTATGTTAATTTATGAGCCCTATGCTCATCAGTAGAATTTGTGAGTAAATTGGCATATAATAGTAAAAACAAAAACTTAAGTAGAAGTCATGCTGGTAAAATACATTAGTATGCTAAGGATATTGGTCTTTACGACTAACTTAAAATATTGTCTTAGATTCAAAAACAACAAAGGAAGTACTTTACCTCATTGTAGCCTTGCTGTCTATTAATCAGTTTATGCTCTAGCACTTTTATTATGCTAAAGAAGTACTTCTTGACTTAATGCAAAAACAAACTCCTACTTGTTCAAAAAATTTACCTGCTGAACCTGTAAGAACCAGAAATCCAGCTGAGTTAGCAATTGCTAAGTAAACCCCAGTTTAGAACATAGCTTCTCACCTACTTGACAAAATCAAATCTTCAGTACAACTAGAAGCAACTAAATGCAGATCATATATATAACATATCAAAAGTAAAGTGGTAGTAGTTTGTATATTTTCAAAATTAATCACTACATATTGTTAACTGTTTCATTTTCCGCTAGCCGCTAGTAGTTATTAAACGGCGACTTTAGACATTTAATGTTACATTAAAAATTTTAAATTTTTGTGAAAATTCGGGGTTATGACATGTGGTATCAAAGCACAAGGTTCAAACACTAGGCCTTGATGAAGCTCAACTTGCGTATATGAAACAGTGTATTAAATCATTTTGCTGATGTTGTTTTCTTTTAATGTTATTCAACAGAGAAATTTGTTTTTGAGTTTAACAACAGGTATGGAAAGACTAGAGGAATATGCAGAAGAGAAATCTCCCTTTACTGAACAAGAAAACTTACAAAGAGAATCGATACAAGAAGACATAACCACTAATTCCTCAGAACTTTTACAAACAGTAAAAGAATTAAAATCTAAAATGGAATATGTTAAAAAAGAAAATGAGAGGATTCTGAGAGCTCAAAAGGAGTTGAATCAGATCCTAACAGAAAGATTTCAAACTGGGGGAAGGGGTTAAAGAGATGATTCAGAAGATATAAGTTACCAACATAAGTATAAAAAGATTAAACAAACTAAAAATGAAAGTAGCTCATCGTCCAAAGTATTTGGTGATCAACGTAATTTTCATTCTACTAGTGATAGTAGTGAGGATAACCACTATACCAGAAAGAGAAAATATAAACCATATGAAGAAATTTCTGGAGATTTTAAAAAGATCAAACCACCAACATTTAATGGGGAAACTGAGAAGGGGGAGGAAGCAGAATCCTGGTTATCTGAGATGAATAAGTGCTTCTAGATTTATAACTATTCTAACCAATTAAAGGCTAGAATGGCTATCTATAATATTTCAGGGAAAGCTGATATATGGTGTCAAGATTTAAAGAGAGTGAAAGGAATAAGAGAGAAGAATATAAATTGGATTACCTTCAAGAAGTACTTTAAAAAGAAATTCTTATTTGAACAGTACTATGAAGAAAGAGCTAAAGAATTATATGAGCTTAAACTAGGTACAATGACTATGAAATATTTGAACAGTAAGTTTTTAAGTCTGCTTAGGTATGTTCCATACCTTGTGCATGAAAAACCAAAGGTACAGAGGTTTCCCAGTTGTCTACCTTATCACATAAAGGATAGGATTGAGTATGACAATCCAAAAACTTTGGAAGAAGCTATGAGGAAAGCCAATTTATGTTATGAACAAAATAGGAAAAATGAGAGTATGGCCAACTGAAAGGCCAAAAAGAATAATAATTATGATCAAAAGAGGAAAGAGTTTGTGCCCAATCGAAATTCTAAAAATAATAATGCCAGAAATTTTTCTAATAAGAATTTCCAAGGGAATAAGAATAATTCACCAAACAATCAGAACAATCAAAAAAGTAAATAGTCTGCTAATAATCATAGTAATTACACAAAAAAATTTGAACATTACATAGGAAGCCGAAAAGGCTGGGCGGAAGGTGAAACACAACCGTCACATGTAATATATAAATGTATGCATTAGCCATGAATAACAACGAATCGGGAGTTATACCTTTGAAAGCGTTGATGTAATTCCTTTGAAAGCAGTCTTAAAGTCTGAAGGCGTTGTGGAACAGTATTGCTCTTGCAATTACCTTAAAGTCTGAAGGCATTGTGAATACTGAGTGCATAGAGGGTATCAGTGATATCTACAACCGTGTGAAGACCAGCGTGGAGCTGTCTGCATTCTTTATGTGAAGGCATGAAGATCAATGATGTGCGTGAATGCTGTCTGCGTGGAGCTGTCTGCGTGAAGGCCCATTAAATGATATATGCTGGAGAAGATTATTGTTGCGACTGAAGTGTTGGAGACTGCGCTGCGTTGAGATTGAGGCTGCGTTAATATTGAATGAAGTCATGAATCGTGACTTCTATTTTGATGTGCTGGAGGAATAATATATGCGTTGGAGAGTTATTACTTCTCTGAAAGAGTGCTGCGACTTCATACAAAAACCCTAGTTTATATGCGTTGAGTATATGCTGCCCTATCGACTGGGTGGAGTCTGAAAAAAAAATTATGTTGCTGAACCTATGGAGCTGCCTACGTATCAAGCGAGCCTGTGTTGCTACAGCCTGTTGAAGACCTACTTGAAGACCGATCTCAATATTCAAAATTCTGATACTGAGACTGATATATTGCTAGTGACTGATATATTTTGTATTGAAGAAGCGTGTGTATGCCATAAACTTGCATTGTATTCACCTTGGCAGAGACTGTAGACCTGCAAGGTTATTGTTTTTTCCTATTTATCTTTGTAAATTACACTAATAGTTGTAAAAATGCAATCTATATCATCTATAGTCAGTGCCACCCTCACTGGCAAAGACACTTATTCAGAATGGTGGAGGAAGATCAAATCTGCCTTCATCTACAATGACCTTTGGGATGGCATTTGCGAAGGCACCACAATAGAGACAGCAGCTGGAAAGACCATAGCCAGAGACCCTGAACCTCCAGAATCCGAGAAAGAGAAGGCCATTTGGAGAACAAAAGACAAGAAAGCTTTAGCAGTAATCACTGCCACAGTCAGTGAAGAGGTGAGCCAGCACATATTGCCTGCAAAATCACGTTTTGAAGCACTAAAAACATTAAAAGAACTGTATGATTCACACTCTGAAATGGAAGTTATTCAACTAATGTTAAAATTATTCAGTCTTGAAGTAAAAGACAATGATCCTATGTTAGTTGCCTCTGAAATCAAAGCTATCATGCACAAGATTCAAGCCTTTGGTATGAAACCAGATCTTCCTCTTGCAGCATTTGTAAAATCTTTGTATCCTACTCACTCCAACTATATTGAGTCATTGCAAGCTAGTGACAAGTTCAAATCACTAACATTTGACACCCTGGTAGAAAAGATAGCTGACAGAGAGAAAGCCTTTGGTAAGAAGACAACCAAGCATACTGGAGAATCACTTTGCTTTGCTCAAAAAGCAAAGAACCACACCAAAGACCAATCCAAATATCATCCCAAAGGAGAAAGCAGCAAGAGAGGCAGAGGAAGAAGAAACTTTAGAGGCAGAGGGGGCAGAAAAAACTTCAGCAAAAGATCAGATTTGCAGTGTAAGCATTGTGGAAAGACTGGTCACACATCAGATCAGTGTTGGGCTTCATGGGACTCCATCAAAGACAAGCATAACCAGAAGAAAGATGATAATAAAAATCAAGATACTAGTAAATATTCTTATTCTACTCATTGTATTGTTGCACATTGTAATCTTGAAATTAATGAAATGACTTCACTTTCATCTTACAAAGATTGTTGGCTGCTTGATACTGGTGCAACATCACACATGACATTTAGAAAAGACTGTTTTGAAGAACTTAATGAAACAATAGATGGCATAGTTTACTTTGCAAATAAGTCAAGTCTTAAACCAAAAGGAGTGGGCACCATTCGACTGAAGATGCCTGGATTCCCTGATTTCTTGTTGAAGAACGTTCTCTATCTTCCAGAGTTGCAGAGAAGCCCGTTGTCCATGGTGGAGATTCGACAGCAAGGCCATTCCATCCACATGTTTGATGGAATTGTTGAAATAATAAAGTCCTCTGACAACCAAGTCATCATGACTGGATATGAAGATGGGAATCTGTTGAAGCTAAAGGGTTCATCTATAAGAGTTCAGAACTATGCCTACCTCTCTCAGCATGGAGAAGGTAATTTGTCATCTAGTTCATTGTGGCATGCAAGATTTGGTCATCTAAATTATAACAATCTTCGTTTGTTGAGAAAGAACGGTGTATTTGGTTTTCCCACCATTCCCAAAGAGAAGAACAAATGCGATGCATGTATATTAGGGAAACATAGTAAGCTGCCATTCCATGAATCTAATTTCAGAGCAAGTAGGAAATTACAAT